>VDFB02193867.1:435912287-435964671 GCA_007258455.2 Sequoia sempervirens
GTAAAAATGTCTCTTGTTTCAAGGCTTTAGTTATTTTGTTAAGTGAAGCAATTAGGTCTATCAAAACATGGTCTCAATTTTGATCTTGGCACCCTTGATATAGTTGGTTTGACTTTTATTTAAGAAGATTTGAAATGTATGATGGTGGTGTTTTTGTATGGGGATCATGGAAAATTAATTTTGGACAATGTTCTTAATTTGGGACTAATGCCAGATTTGGCATGTGCACCAGATATTAGAGCCCCGATCCAACAAAAAAATTCGATACATTAATAGTAAAGTTATGCTATATGGGTGTTTGGCCCTAGCTCGGCTTGGTTATAGGTGTCCCCTACAGCGTGGCGCTCACCATAAGTTTGACTCCTCCCGCACCCTATGGTACCGTTGGTGTGTCCCCACAACATCGGCCGACACGGTAAAATTTTAATTTGAGGGTTATATATCGCGGTTGCACCCAATTCAATCTTGTAAAAGTTATGCTATATGGTCCCTGCTATGTTTGAATTGTGATTGCTCTTTGATCTTGAAACTTTTGATTAAAGAAAAAATATTCAATAAAACTATCTAACCAAGTGGGGCACTAGATAATAGGAAGTTACAAATCTAAATTCAAAAATAATTAGAATTTTATCCAAGGAAAAAAAATGTTATAAAAAAAAAATACTTTTAAATGTTATTTTTGAAAAAAACTGTAGCCACTTTTAAAATGTTAAAAAGTTTTTGAAAAGCCAATTTTCGTGGAGATGGAAAAAAAGAAGTGCAATCTTGATTCCAAAAATTTTGAAAAAAATATTTTTAGAATCTATAGAAAAAATGTGACAAGACTCTAGTTTGCATCATCTTCAAATTCCTCACAGTTTAACCACTATATAGGTGCCCGAATGTGAAGATTTAATTTAAAAAAATATCCAATGTCTAGTTAGGCCAAAAATTGTAAACCACTATTGTGGGATCACCCACTAATGAGGGGGGTCCTTGTGTTAGGGCAGACTTGACGGAAGAGTTTGACATCTCAATGTTTAACTTAGTTTTCAAGGTTAGTGATAGAAATGGGATTTCACGGGCCTGTGGGAGGTGAAAGCCCTGGTTGATGGACATCGACAGAGAGTGTGAGTTCCGTGGATGACATATGGATCAATTTTTGAGGTTTTTCAAGATTTCAACATATGGGTATTACACGCCCAAGTTGAATCTAGCTAATGTTCTAATTTTCTTCCCTTAATATTCATCAATCTTTTAGGAATCAAAGAAAACATAATGGAGGGTATGTGGGCAGAAACACTACATCAAGAACTCAATGAATATGGCAATCAAGTAGGTAGCAGAGATCTGGAAATGGTGAAAAAGTGATGTGGAAGTAGCGGTGATGCTAGAAGGTACTCTGACTTTCTCTAATCAAGCTAACAAATGAAAATGACAATTAGAAGTTTCCTATTTAAAGAAAATAGTGGATTAAATGCCCTGCATTAATGATTATATGATGAGGGTGAGAGTCAGTGTGCCTTCATTTGAAAATGATCGCAAGAAGCCTAGAGTTTAACAGTCGGTGCTCAGTTGTTTGGTTATTCAACAATGAGGAGACAATGCCAGAGGCTTCAGAACCATTGAATGATGACCGTTGAAAAGTCAGCAGTAAGGAAGCGATGAACAAGCATGTAGGTTCTGGCGGGTAGAAAGTTGTTAGAGCTTGGTCATTTGGAATGGTGATGAGGCGATGGAAACCTAAAGTGGGCAGCCCAACAAGGTAGACCCGATGGGCTCCAGAGACATCAGTATGCAAAGCAAAGGAAAAAAACTAAGGGAACTCTATGAAGGCCTAGAGCCTTGAAAATTTGAAGGGGGAAAAAAATGGTCAACTCAAGATGAACCTTTTGGAATTCATAGACCACTTAGAACACCAAAATAGGGGGCATGCAAAATGAAGCAGCAAAAGAAGTGACTCGACAAGGAAAAACAAAAGAGAGGGTCCCCATTTTGAATGGGGTGTGTGTGCTAAAGGCACAACACATACCTCAAAGGTATGTAGATCATAACAAGTGAACCTCATGCCATCAACATATACAACCCATAACATGCAATCATAAGCTCAAAGTTCCAAATCTATCATATAATGAACATGTACATCCAAGAAATTCCACTACATAGGTAATGTCAAATCTGAAAAATTATCAAGGCATCCAAAGATCCACCAATAGTATTACATAGAAGTATAACTAGTGTCATGTAGTACCAAGGAATATCCACAAAGATATGTAAATCTTGCAAACCAATATGCTACAATACATCTCTCACCACAAGTCTCCATAGGTTTCCCAAGTTATCCACACCAAAAAAAGGAAAGAAATAAAGGAACCTCCATTTCATCACCCAAAAACCAAGTGACAACACATGACCACAAACATAGTGATTACCATAGCTCCAACCAAACCTCAAAACCAATGTAATGTGAAACCAAACATCCAGGAAGTAGAACAAGACCAAAGAGAGAACATGCAAATCAAAACCTATAGTGTGTCCTACACACACCTCTAAATGCAAATAGTGTCAAGCATGATCTCCTCCACAAAACACCAAAGAGAATAGCACAATCCACATCTAACCATAACCAAGATGTATGCCTATCAAACCAAAGGAAGATCAAACAAAATCCATTCCCAAACCTGGGAATAATCCCAATAACATCTCCTAAAATAAACATCAATGAATAATCTCACAATGTATAAGGAGGTAAACATGCCAACGTCCCTGAAATGAAACATCTATAACTAACTAACCATAGCTCAAGAACCATATGCATGAGAAGATAAAGCAAAAAGCATAATGCATCTGAAAGTAACAATGGACAATACCTCTCAAATCATAAAAAGCTGATTAGACCAAGAGTGGCAAATGTGAATGCTCCACCAAGATATCCAAGTCATCATGACTCATCTAAGAAAAATCTCCTCATAGGTCCATGTTGAACTCACATCCAACCAAGGTGTAGGATCCTTAGACTTCTAGCTGAAACCTCATCAATGGGTAACCATCTTAATACATGTCTCTAATCTCAATAGATCTCCTAGCCTCACCTAGATGTCTCTAAGTATCCATGAGTACTTGTAACCAATCAATCTATGCCACACTCCAAATGAAACAAAGCATCATCATGAAACTCCCAAGTAAATGATCAATGTACCCAATACCAAGAGAACCAACTAAGATCAATGTCAAATCCCAATCATAGAATCAAGAACACACTATGACTTCATGATCCACACCTCCTAAAAAATAAAATCATATTCTCTAATGAGCTTATCATACACTTGTATCATGCTAAAAATATAATGTGTGCAAGCACGAGTATACCATGACATAATAACATATAAAATAACAAAACATGACACCTCAACCAAAGACTAAAAAGTTCTCCATGGCTAACCATGATGTCAACATCTATAAACTTCACAGTGAAGATAACCATCTCTTGTCAATGAAACCCAAGATTTCAAAAAACCCTCACTGCATAGAAACATAATCCAAGAGTCCATCCATGACACCAACAAACACTGTAGAAGATCATCTACCATCAAATGGTGAATCCACATCATTGCCATAAGCTCCCACTAAATTGTGATACCAAGCTCTCCATGGAAACATGATAACCATCCTCTAAATGAAGATCCTCCATGGCCCCAACACAATCAAAGAAATCAACACAAAGCTCCTAAAGGGAAGAGTACAAACCAAGAAGATACAACACCACCAAACCATCATTATCATAAGATCCCATTGAATTGTGTAACCAATCTATCCATGACATCATGATAACGACCTCCTCAATGAAGATCAACCAAATCCATGATCCTTAAACCGAGAAGATACACCACCACAAACGAAATTAGGAACCAATCCAACACCACCAACAATGCACCCACATAAAAAATCATGTCATGTTAAAGTCCCTAAATCACAAGGAACATCCATGACACCATGATCACCACCAAATGTATTAGCAACAAAATCCAATTGTGTCTCTCATGTTTGCATCACATAATGAAATTTAGAGGTCCTGCATCATAACTGCACCTGATAATACCATATCTCCTCCTCAACATGACAACAAAACTAGCAAATCAAGTGACTAAATCAAGCCACCAAATTGAATATGTATCAACACTAAAATATCTATTGGCATAGAAAATCCATATCCAAGCCATAAATGCAACTTATATATAGACCATATACAACACTGCACAACAATGCAATAAATAAATCTAATAAAATATTGATAACCATGTCAAATGAAAGTAATTAGAGATGTAGATGTGAGTATACAATTACTACAACATCAAATCACCAAGATTTGATAATCCATAATCTCACAAAATCACAATAGTCAAAGTAATCCATAAACAATTTAGATGGAAATAATAATAAATAAATGGTGCCAAAACATCTCCAAACTTGACCCACTATGTAGTACTCTGAACAAGATTTTCGTCAACTATAAGCAGTCCAATATATGAATCTCTATGCACAAGATATGATCTCTCCAAGCTTGCAAGGTACATCCAAATTCCAACAAGAAAATCACTATCAAAAAAAAAATCTAGAAAACCCACTAATATTACAGTGTAGAGCATGAAGCCACCTTTCCGAGTCCAAGAAGTCAAAAAATGAACACTTTGGGAAAAAAAGTTATGCCCTCTATAAAAAGTTGTCCAATTTGGCTATAAGAGCAAAAATAGGGTTGCCCCCTAGTGGCTAGGTGACAACCCCACTCAGGCGGCGTCACCTATAGGGTGGAGGACCCAACCAAATTATTAATTTTGGTTTAATTTTGCATATTTAAAAATTTTGGGCAACAAAATAAATATTAAATGGGGTAACAATGTTTTTTAATAGGCATTTTTTTTTCGACCTAGAAATTTGATGGTCATACAACCGAGTAGGCAAGGGAGCAAAACAAATTTTTCATTTTTTTTGTAACCAAAATAGGTCAAATTTTGTATCAATCTTCATCTCTCGAGCCTACTGGATCCAATGGTGAGGTCTATTTTGTCCCAAGGGGTCATCTACAACATTTCCCCTAAAAATCCCTCATAATGACCATCCATGAAAAACCCTTTTCCAAACAAATATTCATAACCCTACATTTGCAAAAAAAAGCACAAATCTACAACCCCAAAACCCCAAATCTGCAAAAAACACCTACATAAAACCTCCATATCTGGCAATGTCTTCATTCTTTCCATGCAAGCCATAGATTCAACAGTACATCAGATCTACTCCAACAAGGGTTATACAAACCACAACCATCGCTCTGATACCAAATGAAAGGAAATATGCATCCACCCAAGATATTTTTCACATAACCCAAATAGAGAAATCTATACAAACAAGTATTTAAAATCCATATGTAAAAGAATAGACAACATACCATCAAAGATGACACAAGATATACCTTGGAAAAAACCTCAAGAGGAAAAAATATAGCCTATAAAAGCATCCATCACTCATGTATTATTCGGAAATAAAGATTACAATACATCTCCATAGTCCTCCATGGACACCTTTTAAACATCAAGCCCTCTACAAGAAATTCATGTCAACAAGCATGTAACCACACATCTCATGCCATGCTTTAACCCTCACAAATGCTAACAAGAGCTAACCTATCAAACAACCAACTATCCAACCTTAATCAACTACCCATGTCGTTGCTTTTATAAAAAAAAAGCTCCCACAAAACCACCAAATGGTATTACATAAAACCATGTGTCTAATACCATGAGCTTACAAAACCATTAACCCCTCATTAATATTGGGTAATTTATTTAAATTACTTTCCCCAATATTAAATAAATACATTTTTACAACTTATGTCCCAATATTACATACAACACATAAAGTGGCCCCAAGAATGCTAGACCCATGTGATGCACACACCCCTACATTCCCCTAGGTGCACAACATAATAAATAAATATTTATATTAAATTATAAATTTATTCAAGGTGGACAACACACCTTTTCCTAACACTATCTTGGGGGTAGCACGACTAAACATGTCTTTATGTGACTGTCCTACAACATGATTTGCAGTAGCCATAGGCTTTCACTTGTCATATGGTCTCCAGCCTTGCTTGTCATACCTATCAATGTTTTCTTATCTAATCAGATTATGTCATGTCATGTCTATGAAATTTACCATATCTATTGTTTGCTTTTTCACCTAATGTGTTTGTCTCTAGCTAATATGTTTGTGGTGAAGTTGTGCAAAATAGAAGACTTGTGTCCTCTTTGTGTCTTGGCTCAGTTCTACATTTGCATATACTAGATTGAAGATCTACATCCTCTTCACCCTAGTTATATTCTCTTCAACCTCTTTCTATCTACTTTATCTCACACATGTTTAGAATGCATATGTTCACTAAAGTGTCAAAAAAATGTACTTTCATAAAATTGCTCCCCCACACAATTTCACATTACATTCCCCCTTTAGCTTAATAGAGATGATAATACAAATCCCCTTTTTCCTTGACTTCAAATTTGTCCTTAACCCCCTTGCTTTTAGTTGTTAAAGGAATTTTTGTCAAGGATGCTTCCATGTCTTGTAGATGTATGCACACCATGTGAACATCTTAACAAGATTCTTGATTCTATAGTCATTGAGACATTACACTTCCACCTATCCATGAATTGTAATGCCCCTAGGGTAGTAGATGCACCTAAAAATAACCCTTTTCATGCATATTCCTCATTTCAAACTCATTCTTTCAGTCTCATTAATTCACTCATTCAACTTCATTCTCACAACTTCACTCTCTCATTCTACACTCTCCACTCTTGCATTTGGTCTCTTCTACATCCGGCAGTGGACTTCTCATGAGTCTATTTTTGTCTTTCATCTCTCATCATTTCAATTAGTTTAATTTAAATACTTGCACATATAGTATTCTTGTTGTTGTCATTTCCTTCATTTTAGCATTTTGTTAGTATTAACAAACATTTAGATTTTGGATACTAAATAGATAGTATATTTTGTGTGTTTTTGTTTGTAAGCTCTATTTTCAGTCCATACGAGACCACACATGTTGTGGGGATGTCTTCCCATCATGTTATCATCCTTTAGCCGAGAGCTAGCTAGCTTATCCAAGAGACCTTTGCAGTTTACTCTTTCAGTCCCCAAAGTCCCTTTTCTCAAACTTTTCCATAAAACATAAAACATTGCAAAAGCTCTCTTTCTCCCTTTTTCCCATCTTTGTCACTTGAGCATAGCCTTTGAGATAGTTGAGGACCATTCACTCCCTTTAGACTCTATTTGCATCTTGAGACTTGGGAGTAGTCAATCTCCTCCTCTACACTAACTACAAAAGAATTATTATTAATGTTGAAAAGACCCAACACTTGATGGGGGAGTCACATCCTTAGTTAACTAAGTGTTAAATCTATGTAGGAGAGAGAAATGGCAACTCTATTATGACATGCCTCATTATTATTACATAATAAATGACTAGAAAACTAGATAACACATCATGCAATAGAAAGAAAAGGCCTAAAAATATTAACTTCTTGCAAATAGAGAATGTGTAGACCTTGAAATCTTTGTGGAGTGTTATGCTAGGAATATTTCCTTGGGATTTCTATCGAACCTCAAATATTCCATGATATAAAATGCACAAGTCAATTTTTGAGGGTCAAATCTTCAATATTTAGATCATTGAGAGTTGAATGGCTATTTAAAAAAAAAAATCCTTTGAATTGAAATATTATATATGAATTTAAGCCTAGGTAGGATGTCATTCTTTGGAACACAGTCACCTTCTCATTTTTTATGTGTGGAGCTGCCGACCTCTATTGGACCACTTGGGGTGGTGAGAGGGTGTGAACAATGGCCTCATTTAAGAAGATAAAATTGACATTTCTAGTGGTATTCTACTAAATTTTAGTTTATTTTCCTCTAGAAACATCTCCCTATGGGAATGAACAATATATTTTCCTAGACATTGATTTTTTGATAATGTACATCCCTATGTTTTTGTTGGCTAGCTACCCTGCTAGCTGAAGACTTAGGTTGGATCTACATGGATATCACTAGTCTTTTTCAAGAGGAAAGTTTGGTATGGGGTAAACTAGAGTTTTCTTCTAGATCTTGTGCTTCAAAGACTAACACTAATAGCAAGTATTAGATAGGTTCATATAGAGAACATGTTAGGTGTGTCTCATTTTTTCAAATTGTGTGGCTACTATATACTTTAGATCCTCAAAGAGGTTGCTTTCAATATTAACCCTCTTTTAAGGTTGAGGTGAAAAGAACTTGTTTAATTCAACATAAATGACATTGCTTAGGGAGGAGGCTATCTTGGCTAGGAATTTTTAGTATAGTAAAGGCATCCCAAGAAACTTCATCTAGATAGGGATATGGAGAGTCTTCTAATTGGAAATGACAAATTCTCTAGACTATGGTGTAGAAACAAGCAGTAAAGGGGAGAAACATACTAGGCACCATTCTTGAGAATATAGCTTTTGGATGACTAGCTTCAACAAAAAAGAAAAAAGCCATTGGTGAATTTTTATAGAAGATTAAAACAAATTCCATGTAAAACTCAATCCTTGGTCACCCATTATTTGAGTATGCTTTCAAGGGGTATGCTCCCCACACAATCTTTTTTAAAGTATAATTTTTAAACTAACAACATGCATTCTCAAACTTTAGAATGAGAAGAACCACATCTATAGGAGTTTCAATGGATGAATCTCTTGGAACACCTCGTGGACAAAATTTTAGGTGCACTTGAGCAAAGGAACCATTGTCATGTGCCATCAAATCTTTAATTTTACGGTGATTGTGGAGTTCCAAAAGGTTGTATCCATCTAAAATGGGTACAATATACCAATAGATGTGGCAGCCTACAAAACAAGCTACAATAAATGAAAAATAGTAATGTCAAACTCTACTTTAGAAGGAAACAATATAACATAAAGGAGATACAAATGCAAGTTTTCTTTTTCATTTCTATGGAACAATTCATTAATATGTAAAAAACTCATTAATAAAATATAATTATCAATAATGAATTGATATTATTTTGAGTTAGTATAAAATTTTCCATCAATATAAATGAATTTTATGACATTGATTTTTATACCTATGTAAAATAAATTACAAGAAAAGATAATTTTTTTTTTATGAATAAATATTATACATATATAAAAAATCTTGAAATTGAAATGAGCTTAATATATATTTAAGAAAAGTCATAAAACAAGACATGATATCTTCTATAAGATTGAGTTATACATGTGTGAAAAAAGGTGCAAGAAGAACCATGACATTTGTCCATTACATCAGGTAGGTAGGAGTAAGACTTAGGTTGGTAGGAGTAAAACTACTCCCTTTTTTTAATTGGAATGAGTTTAATATAAGGGAGAGAGCTCTATCGTGGGATAGGGTACAATTGCTGGTATAGATATGGACAGCCTGGGAGCCAACTTTGGACAATTTGAGGACCACTGTTGGGCAATAAAAGTGTCAATAAATTTACACTTAGAATCTAACTACCGATCCTTTCAATTCAAAAAATACACAAATTGACCAATCATGTAACGCCACATCAGCATACCAATATTACATGACTTAGTTACCCACTATCGGTGCATCACTTTTTTTAGCTCTTTTTTGTGGTTTTTGAAAAGCACCCCCAAAACCTCAGAAAACTTGCTTGAATTTTCCCCAAAAGTTTTTTACATATTGCCAACTCGACGGTCAAGGGACATGGCCAAAAAAAAAAATCCGATTCAGACGCTGATGGCGTGGAGCAGGGGGTCAAAGTTACCCTACCCACGATAGGGCTCTCTCCCTTATATCTAAGGAAAGTCATAAAAGAAGACATGATATCTTTTATAAGATTGAGTTATACACATGTGAGAAAAGGTGCAAGAAGAACCATGACATTTGTACACTTAATTAGGTACGTATTAATAAGACTGCTTCTCCCTTTTTTAATTGAAAAGTGTTTAATATATATTTAAGAAAAGTCATAAAACAAGACATGGTATCTTCTATAAGATTTAGTCATACACATGTGAGAAAAATTAAAAAGAACCATGACATATACAGATTATTAGATAGGTAAGAGTGAGACTCCTTCAAACCATCAATGCTCTTTGGCCTTGTTCGGTCACCTACCTATTCCGAATTTCCACGCAATTTCCAATTTGGAGTGCTACCTACCTACAACAAGCAGAATAGAATTCAATGTGAACATTCATCATGGCTCGTAACATTTCAACTTGATGCAGACAAGTCACATGCATTTTGCGCTCCAAGTAAACGCTCATGACTGACGACTGCGTTATCAGTTGGCGTGTTACAGGGGAGACCCCTTTAACTACAGGGATTCATCCGACGAAACTAGGGGATGCTTCATTTTCGTGTGAAATGGCGTGGAAGAAACGAGGAAGCCTCGTAAATGAAGCACTAGAAGCACTAGAAGCCGTCTGTAAACATAGACAGTTTTCTGCCTTGATGTGTCAGCACTAACGTTTAGTTTTTGCAGCCCTGGTGCATTTTACTTTTCCTACGTTTTGGCCTCTTTTTTGGCTTTTTATTCCACGCCATGTTCATCATATGAACAGGCAACAATAAGTCTGAATTTTGGTGGTAAGAATCACGTCACATTTAGTCACATTGTCATTATTGACTAGAAATAGATCTCTACTAAACTTTCTTTTGAGAATTAAAATAATTTGTCATTTTTATTGTGGATTGATTTTGTGGTTCTAAATCATTTTTATAGGTGTGGATTTTATAACTTACAAATCTAATCTAGAATACTACACACTTCTATCTTCTAATTTGTCAAATTCCCCTTCTTTCTTTGATTCAAATGTATGTTCCTTAAATGCAAATTATTATTCTTAATATTTGATTATTTAAGGATGCCAATTAATGTCCAAACATGAACACCTTTAAAGACCACTACATCACAATAATCATGTGAAATATGCATAGTAAGTTGGCTCATGGTAGGAATGAAATGTGTGATTGTCGACAAAATTTGAATTTACATTTTAAATCCAAGGGTTACATCCATGGGTGTAATATCAATATTGTAGTTGTAAGATTGACCTAACATAAGGGAAAGGTAATGTTAATGCAATGAATGAATGGTTAGACATTGGGGATACAATAAATGGAAAGAACGTGAGAAAATGTGTAGAAATGGATAAGCTATAGTTGCAATTCAGAACATGCATGTAAATGGGGATGGTTGAAGGATCAAAAAATTATCCCAACTTAACAAAAGATTATTGTGTCATTTGTCAATATGTAATTGCATTAAGACATTCCTCAAAATGGGTCCAAAATTAAATACGAATTAGTATGGGTATATACAATTTTTTTCATTACATTTTTACCCCACTTTGAGGTGCATGTGAATTCTCGCATGATCATGTGCCTTAAAATAAATGAGAACTCACAAACATGTATTTAAAGTAAATATTTAGACATAAGAAAGATATATAAGGTCCATTAAAAGTAATTAACTCTCATCATATCATCATGTGTGTTCATCTCTTAGTAGGTATGCTACATGGGAATTTGCAAAATATAGATTGAAGTTATGGAATGGGCTCCTTACATCATGTAGCAAAAATTGTAATTATAAACAAAATGTTACAATAAATGGTCATGAAAAGAATGGAAGAATAGGGTTAGAAAATCTCCACCTATACACAAAATAGTATGATGTTCTACCCTATGTGTTGACCATAGGATGAAGTTGTTAGATATAGGACTCTCTTACACATTGGTTTGTTTATCATTCATATTGTATCACCTATCATTATGTATCTTAATTTGATTTATTTATCACATATTTAGGTTGTCAAAGAAATGAAAAGATAAACTTTGTAATGTTTACTTTCTATGTGTTGTTATATGCACAATAAGTGTAAACTAAGTACAAATCAAGGTTATGTCAAGGTAAAAAAGATGAAAGCTTAGGTACCTACTAACATATATCTAACCAACCAAACCTCAATTAACAACTACTAATGAGATAGGATGGACGATGTGATCAGATTACAAATGAAACTATAGCAACTATATTAATAAAATAATTGAAAGCTCAAAATTATATCGCTAAGATGCAATAAATTAAAAAATAAAGGGATTAAATTCACTATGATTGAAAAGTGGCCAAATTATGGAAGTTATTGAGAATATATATCTATAATTTCTTGTGAAATTTTAAAGAAATATAGGGAAAGCACAAGACCACTAGATGTTGAAATGGCTTGTGAGAAGGAAATGTTCTATCCTAACAACCACTAGGAAGGCAATGTGTAAGGGGAACCATATGCAAGGAGCTAGTAGGGAATTAAAATCTTAAAAGAAGCCTTGTAATAGCTTGTCTTAGGTATACAAATATTCACACATTTTATTGACTAATTAAAGATGTTTAATTAATAGAAAAACCTAAAATGTGTGAATGTGTGCTTGATGGAAATGAAATAAATAAGATGGAAAGATATAGTAAGTTCATCTAGGAGATGAAATGATGAAGACTTAGGATTGAAATGGATGGTTGTAGATATAAAAAAAATGTAACATAAGATTTTTAAGCTTTAGAGATATAGATTATATATAAAATCCTTCAACATTTAAAATTATAGTAGTAATTTTAATAGAAAGTGAGATTGAAACACACAATTAAAGTGAACTAACCTGATAAATTATTGATTTATTAGCATGGATGGATCTAGATAACTATTTTGGACCTCTTATACTAATTTTTCTCGTCAAAATGAGATTTTTTTAAGGGCTTGAAATAGAAAAATAGCTACCAACTAAGTAGTGTAGTTTACTTTAAGACGCTAATAGAGTGCCCTTTCTTGCCTAAGATGAAATTATCATTATTAGATAGAGACCTAAAAATTAGGTGCACCTCAAACAAAAAATAAATTGAAAGGTAATTTCCTTCTCCAAATTTCTCCAAATGTCTACTTAGTCTTTAGAAATTAACCTACAAATACAAATATCCTTGTGGAACTGTTTTGAAGAAGGGTTAGAGGGGATTATACCTTAGTTTATCCCTTTTTTATGTTAAAAATAGATTGACATCAAACATCTAATGTAAACCAATTATAAAGTAATGAATTGTGAGATGAAATTTAATTGTCACTCTATAGCCATTAAAATTTAATGTTGAAGCTCAAGGGACTATGGTAACATATAAGGAAAGTAAGGGTGAGGAAAATTTGAGGAAAAAAAATATTTTTGGCAATTAATATTACTTTGAATATTGTGGGAGGTGGAAACCTTAGTCTTAAGCATATTTAATAGAGGAATGATATGGTTATGTTTAATACATTTAAAGGGTGATAAAAGAGACCTCTTACACTCACATAGGGTGGAAAAGAAACATGTATAAAGAACAAAATGGGACTTGGATGAAAAAATATGGATGAAATAAGAGGATTTTGAGATTTAATATAATAAAAAACTAAGAGTTGTGATGAAGGGTTTAAGTTGCAACAATTAAATTTGGCTCAAGACTATTGCAATAACATGCAATATGATGGGTTTGAGGTCATGTATTCTAAATAATTAAGAGTGGTGATGAAGGGTTGTAGTTAAACACATGAATTTGGCTTGAGACTTTTGAAATGGCTAGGGGAAAGTTTGGGATAGAAAAAAGACATGAAATTGTGAGAAGAAAAGAGGGAAATGGATTAGAAGAGTGATGGGATGAGGTGGGAAGGGGTATATATAATTTTTTTTTTTTAAATATTTTAATAAAAAAACTATAAAAAGGTAAATGATAGCCTAGCTCCAATCTAAGGAAAATCAACTACCCAAGTTTGAAAAATAATTTATATTATCAATGTCCATGACCATAATAAAAAAAAACTCATAATAGAAGCTTGAAGATAACTCTTCTATTGGGGTGAACCTTTGGTGAAATGGTGGGGCTTCTTGCCTGTAGAGCCAACAACCAAGATTCAAACCTCACGGGGTCACTCTCTACCACATCAACAATGGAGTTTTTTTGTAACTTGGTATTAAAGGGAGGCTCCTTGGTGAAGTGGTGGCGCTTCTCGCATGTAGCACCAACAACCAAGGCCCAAACCTTAATATCCTTACATTTTTTCCTGCATGGGTAGCGGATTTGGCTTGGGTCATGGGTTTTCTCCCCATTGGTTTCGGGTTCAACTCTACTCTCGGGTTTACCTAGTAGGGATTGGATTATAGGTTGTTGGGTCCCCCTGTATGGGCTAGTCTCGCCTCAGCTTACTCCATTGGGTGCTAGGCTAGGTTGCAGGGATACCCCTATCGTTAATAAAAGAAAAGATAACTCTCCTATGAATTTTTGAAATATTTTAGTATGAGAATAGATTCCTCAACCTTGCAACTCCATCAACTCTTTGAGATCACTTTTACAAGGTTGTGGAAATGAAAAAGATGATAAGGCATATAATTTTTATCATATCTAAGCTTCAAGGAACCTTTTAGCTATTATCTTTTTATTTATATTCCACTATAGATGCATTGGGAGATATATTCACCTTTCTTTTATTTGAAGCATTTTGTAATCAATTGACACATGATTAAGCTAAGTTGATAGAATTTGGAATCTCTTTCCAATTCTAAGACTTATTCATTGGTCACCTAATCATCCAAGGGAAAAGTCAAGAAGAAGAAGACCAAGACAAAATCTACATTAGGTAGTGAGATTTCCTCCAAGCCTATGTAGAATTAAAATTAAAAATACTAATCCATGTGAAAAATTGATAAATCTTCTGAGTTTGGTGAGTCTTCCTCTAAGGAAAAGAAGAAATCAAAATACCCCTAATTTTTTGTGGAAAGGAGGGACATGCAATTACGAGATGTTGAAAGAGACTAGATGTATTAGAAGAGGTCATGCAATATCACACATTTCAACCTCTAATTCTTATTTGGTCAGAATAGGTAAGGGTCATGCACTTTTATCATAGGCTTCATCTTAATACATAGTTAGATTATATACTCTACAACCTTGCATCATATGACACATTCATCTAATCTACTTGAGTCTCTTTCTAAAAGTATTAATGTTTAGATTAAAGTGGGTAACTCTTCATGTAGATTTTAGTTTTGGGTTCAAGGAATATACAAATGATTGATCCTCACATTAAGGATGTTCTCCTTATTCATGATACTTCTACTAATCTACTCTAAGTTTTCTACCTAAGTTATCACACTAGGGGATAAGATAGTTGAGCTCTCACCCAATGATGTTTTCATTCATGATCTCCATAATCTATAGATAGTTATTGATTCAAGAAGAACTGATCATAAATCCATATTATATAGTTTCCATCTTTTGATTCATTTTTTGGTCCATTACACATTGTACATGTAGATTCCTAAAGTAGACTTTGGTATGTACATTTTGGTCATGTCAACTATAGGCATCTACAATATTTGAGTATATAGGAAATGGTACTTGATCCTACTAAGGTTTCTTGCATAAAGGGTGATGCAGGAGCATCTAGGGGTACTAGCAATCATCATCAACCAAAAAGAAAGTATTTTTATTTTTATTGTTTCCTAAGGTTTGGTAATTATGTAGTTAGAGAATAAGTTGCAATATTAGGCCAAAATATTATATTAAATAATTGGTCTCTATTTAAATGTTGCAAATTTTGGACTAGGAGATAGCCTAGATGGTAATTTTGAAACTTGAAATTCAAAAATCTAATCTTGGCATGGATTTTTGGGAGTTACAAATTGCAATGGAGAATCTTGACACCCATATTGAGTTGAATGTACTTTTCTAATTTGGGTCCATATTTGTGAGGAGTGGGAATCCAAATTGTCAAATTATTTTGGAAATTTCTTGGAAGTAGATAGGAAGATGCTTTTTGAGCATTTAAGATGTTATTTTAATGTATTTGTGATGATTTTTCCATGTTGGGTGTAACAAAGAAGAGTTATAGAAAAGAAGGGTGTAACATCCCCAGTGTTCTACTTAGTGAAATTTTCAACATTTCATGCTTATTGAATATTCTGTGATGTCATAACATAGCAATAAAAAAAATTATTCCCATAATGTAGATTTCATGCATAGTAAAATAACACTAAATCCAAATTGTCATTGCATTTCAATGTAATCTTAAAGATCTTCCAAATGCATAGATATCATATTGAATGAACACAAGTATAACATTCATGATTACATCCTTCCATATAACTAGGAACATGATGTGTTCATAGCTCCTTTGAGATTCATCTGACAATAGCTATACAAACTGGTCCTGATGTCATCACATCAGTGCATACATTTTGAATGTCCTTGCTTGCTAGTGTAAAAACTCCAGTTGTCCCCAATACTAGCACAAACATCCACAAACCTTGGCTGCCAATTGATGAGGAGAAGCATCACTCAAGTGATTTTCCACCAACCACAGACTCATATGCAGTCCCCCACATCTACCATTTGATAGATGGCCAGGTATGTGCAAGGATCATGATGGGCCAAAAAGTGGCAATATGATGGGTATGTGTAGGGTGTGGCTAATGACTTTATTTTTACCCAAAATTGATGAAACAAAAAAGGGTTTTTAAAGGAGATTCATAGCTTTCCACCAATAAAAATTATGCTTTACTTTGAATTTAATAAATAATTATTATTCATTTTCTATTTGAATTACAGCTAAAGTCCTGATTGATAAGCTGGTTGAAAAAATCTATAACTTTGAAACTGTATCACATTTTTTGAATCTGAAACATGCATCACATTCTATGCTTCGCATACTATAGGATTAAAAGAGAAAATAAATTTCATGAATTTTTGAACAAGTGAAGGTGGTTAGACATACGAGTTTTTATATTTTTTAAAAGTTGTAATAAAAAATTCATAATTAATTATTTACTTAATTGGATTTTTTTAAAAATAAACCTAGTAGTTTAGAAACTACATTCAATTTACTACAGATTCTATTCTTAAATATTTTTGAAATAATATAGATAACTTATTCAAATTTTTATGTCAAGTTTCCTAACTCTGATTTTTTTGAATTTTTTGCCACTCAAGGGCCTATTTTTTCCATGATGATCCTGCACATACCTGGCCCTAACCTTTGATGAAGAGATTAGTTGGTAAACCTCATATATATAGCCTATATGAGCTTAGTGTTGTGTCCCAAAAACTAGAACCTATTCATATGGTAGCTACTCCTACAAGTATGAAAATCCTAAACCAGAATACAAACAAGGAACATGGTGAATCGACAGTGTAAACAGTGGCTCCTTACTCTACTTTGGCCAAAGTATTCTCACTCAGTACTTTGAATGGTCATCTTATTCACATAAACCTCTACATCTCAATTTTGATCTTGATTGTTCATATACTATGCTTAAGTAATTTCCTTCCCTAAGTTGCCTCTAACCTCAAAAATAACCTATTTCCCTTTCCAAAAACTCTATGATATCTTATGGATATTCCCATCCTTGGTATAATATAATATTTTTCCTAGTCCACAAGTTAACTTAACATAGACAACTATTCACTACAAAAGATAATCTAGTTCCAAGTATCTTTATAATCTAGAGAGTAGCTATATAATTTTCTTCTATACATAGATTAAATATTCATAAATGATAGACTCTAATCATTATTATATCATACTAATAAGTGGTTCTCATCAAGAGAATAGCCAAATCAGTGATTGACCTCAATCGAAGCATAATCATAGCAATTGATGCTTCCCTTCAAGAGTGTAACCCTTTCAATAAAAGAGTATTCAAAGTAGAGTCTTGTCAAAATGCAACTTCATTTCAACAGTGTAAAGTAATTATCCAAGTAGCCACTTTAACTCATTAGGTATCAATGAGTATTTAGGTACTTATCCTCAGAGTAACCTACTAGCCATATAGTATATTCAAATAGCTTCTGGCTATGAGTAACTCTTAAGCAACCCTTGTATAATCATATCTAGTATAATAATAATACTTATGACAAACAAATCCCCCTATCATGGAGTATCTACAAGCACATCACAAAATAGAATAAAAGCTTCTAATTCCTTTTCAAAGCAATACTATTTCCCCTAAATGCAAGTATACATAATAGACAATTTAAGACAATCATGAAGCAATCATTCAAAAGCTAAAAAATAAAAGAAGATTATCCTCATGCATGTTTTTGCTTATCTAATCAATTGATTGCAAGTCAATTTTTTCCACAGTAGCAACTAGATCAAACTTGATTCCTTCAAGTATGCCACAATAACTCCCTTCTCTCAAGTTGATGATGTACTTCACTCAATATACTAATGACCTCACAAATACTCTCAATTCTCTCCCTCTCAAATAAAATAGAATATTGCAACTATGAATTGTAGAGAAGAATGAATAAAATACTCAGCATAATGCACATGGGATGTGTCCCAAACTAGTAATTTTTCTCTGGGTTGATGCAAGAAGTTGGGTACACAAAAAACTCAAAAAGTGGAAATATTTTTGTTGTTTTTCAGAATTTGTCACACTTGGACTAAAAATTTGAGGCACTTCCACAATGAATCTTAAAAAAAGTCAGTAATATAAAATTTATAATTTTTAATCTAGTTTCCAAATATGTAAATTATTAAAATACCCAGTTTATAAAAATTAAATTTTGATAAAGATCTATAAAAACCACTTTTTAAAAGTCCCTGTTTTTTAACCATACCAAGCAGGTGTACGGACAACACTTTTTGACCCAAATAAAATTATTTTGCTAATTCCTTTTAGGAAAAGAGAGCTAACAACATGAAGTTTGGGCTGGATTTTTTTTTGTAATTTTTGGTTGAATATATTTTTTTTAATTAATTTTTTATTGGCCTTAATTGATGTTTTTTCAAATCAACATGTACGGACAACATAATTGGACCTAAACAAAACATTTTTTGACTCTTTTTTTTTTAATTTTGTAGAGAATTGTCTGAAGTTTGGGACCATATAATTTTTTTTACAAGAAACTTAACCAATACAAAGTTATTAAAAAACCAAAAAAAACCTGATCTTTCAAGTTTAAGGCCTAGTTTGCTTAGAAATTAATTTAAAAATAACAAACTTAATCCAATTTTAACAAAAATTATA
Source organism: Sequoia sempervirens (assembly GCA_007258455.2). Classification (NCBI taxonomy): domain Eukaryota; kingdom Viridiplantae; phylum Streptophyta; class Pinopsida; order Cupressales; family Cupressaceae; genus Sequoia; species Sequoia sempervirens. The sequence goes on from VDFB02193867.1 coordinate 435,931,401, forward strand.
TATCTAGAAATTAGACATTGTGTTCTCTAATGGGTTTTAATTTTATAGACTAATTCAGAAAAAAAGTTCATCATCTATGTTGTCAAAGTTGGACATTTTTTTTCAGTTTGCCTTAGTTTTTTAGTTGCAGGTCAAAAGCTAAGGCTCGGATTGCCAAGCCTTTCCCGAGCCTAAAACCGGGGCTAGATTTGGTTTGGGAGATCAACTTTTAAATAACGCGTATGCGTTATAGAAACGCATACGCGTTATTTAAATAAAACGCGTACGCGTTTCATAACGCATACGCGTTATGTTTTGCCCGTTGGCAGAAAGCAACGCGTACGCGTTTTAAAAATATAACGCGTACGCGTTTGTATAATAGCCGTTTTTCCCTAATTTGAAAAATACTGTTAAAACACGATTTTCCTGCAACATTCTTTTTCTGCAGTACGGACCGAAAGTGTCATTTTCTGCGTTTTTTATTACAAATTTGTCTTGTGCAGGGCATATTCTATTCAAATTGTTGGAAGAGTAAAAGTGCAAGTTAAATTTTCTGAAGTGGAATCAAGTGCAAGAACTTTTTACAAGAAGATTTGGAAAAAGTGAATTTTTGGATGTACTCATGATGATTTTGTACTTCAGAGTTTATAGAAAAAATAATCTTCATAGTACATAGTTTTATTTGAATATTTGAAGGAGGTGGCAATTTTAAAATAGGTTTCTTGAATTATTGTTTTTGTCATCAAAGAGGGTTTGGTAACCATGGGTGATAAGAAAAGACAAAGAAAAAGATGTAGGAAGGTAATGACACCCGAAGAAATTCAAGCAAATAAAGATAAGGAGGCAAAAAGACAAAGGGAAAGGAGACAAAGGATTCATCAAATGAAAGATTTGGAAGCATCTAGTTCCAAGAATGTCGAAGAGGAAGCCATGAATGATGAAATCAATGTAGATGATGCAAATGTGGAGATGGTGAATATGGAAGAAAATGCAACTATGGAGACAAACCCAACTGTGCCTTCAACTTCAACTTTGAATGATATGCAAACAACTTCGGGTGTGTCTTCAAATCCACCTCCCAATGATATGGAAAATGTACCTATTCAAACAATCTATCCAGGTATGTCTTCAAACCCAAGTTTTTATAATATTGATATTGCTTGTTTAGAAGAAGTTGGATACACAATTGATGAGATTAATAATACTAGGGTTGAAACAATACAGAAATAAGAAAATGATAAAATTATATCTTATGAGAATGTAAATGAGAATGAAATCCCTAATATTGATGAAAATGAGAATGAAATCCCTTTTACATTTGAAAATGAAAATGAAACCCCTTGTGTGAATGAAAATGAAACTCCATCTATGGATGAAGGTGAAAATGTTTTTTAACAATTGAAACAAATGTGTTAAATAACCTTCATGGTAAAGTTTCTTCAAGACAAATTAGAAATTATGGAAATAAAATATATAAAATGTTTTTTTATAGAAAGAAATTAGGATTCCAATGTCAACTCATGGTGCAATTGATGAGAATGTTTAAAATGAGAAAAGAGTGATGAGAAAAGTGGGTGTTTTTGTAAAGCAAAAGAAGAATGATTCGATTAGAACAAGTCCTTATCTAGTGTTGCTAATGCTATTGATATTTATTGGTGAAAGTTGATCAAAAGATAAGAATGCGGCTCGCCGTGCAATAACAACTGCTCTAGTTGATAAAACAGCTTCAAATAAAAGAATGTTAAGTAAGATTAGTAAATGTATAAACTTAAATCCTAGAACTTTGATAAGAGCTGCTAAAAGAAGAGAAAGTATTGAAAAAGATCCTATTACTCAATGTTGGAGTTTTAGTGGTAGACTCCCAAGATCAGACATGAAATTAACTAATGAAATTAAATCTTTAATCGAAAAATTTTGGTATGATAATACAAGAGTATCACCTAACATTAGAGATGTCTTAAAATTAAGGGTGGGTTCCAAAATTCGTGAACCTCATCCAAAGCGTCTCTTAGATATGACTCAAGCGAATTATATAAAAAATTTAGATGCTTCAATCTTACCATTGAATATTAGCATCAAAGATCATTTGAAAGGGTGTAAACAGGTATGTTAAATTAATAAGCAGCGAATCTCTTGTTGTTGTAAGACTCATGTACAATTTCATTATTATTATGATATATTTTGATATATATGATGCACTTTGCATGCTAACCAAATTATGCAGGACATTTGTGGTATTAATATGCCACCTGAAAGAATCAAAGATTTTATAGCAGGTTTGTTTTGTAATCCCTCTTTAAATGGAAACTCATTTTTTTTAAAAGGATGCATTTCTGGAGAATGCGATAGATGTGGTAACTTTTCATTATTAGGAGAATGTATGCATGAAAGTAGTTTAGATGAATTTGGAAAACAATTATTGGATGTAAAAAAATTTAAAAATATTGAGTATTCTTTAAAAGATGGTAAAATTGGAAGACGTGTTGAGCTAATTGTGGAAAAAGTTAGTGTGCATACTTTTATTACTGAATTTAAAGATAAGTTTGTACCTAAATATGTTCAACACTCTTAGAATGCTCATTGGCTTGATAATCAATTTCGTTTATGTAAAAACACATTTCCAATTGGAACTATATTGTCGATTGTTGATTTTGCTGAAAATTATACTCTTGCTCCACGAGGAGAAATCAATCACAATATTATAATTAGGTGCAAGTAGCTATATTTGTTCACATTGTTTATAGACATCTTGAGAGATGATACCAGGAAGATAATAGAATTTTTGAAGAGTACCATTTTTATGTAGAGTGATAATCGATTACATTCATGTCGAGTTTGTATAATATTGTTTTGTTATATTTGTAAAAGAAATTTAAAGAGAATTCAAATGCTAGAACATCTCATATGAATTCGGATGTTACGCGGGTCAATTCAAAATGCTAGAATATTTTATTGGCTATGTAGAGTTCATAAGGAAAATAATATCCAACACATATGGAGTTTTTTTTAAGCTGGTCATGGTAAGGGAGAACACGATGGAGTAGGTGCATGTGTAAAAAGAGCTCTTGCTAGAGAGAAACTAAAATTTAAGGATGCTGCAAAATTTAGAAATGCACGTGCAATTGTAGATTGGTGCAATACTAGGCGGGGGCCCTAGCTTTCGGTTAGCTAAGTAATTACATTTGCGGCTCTACGGTCACGAGTTCTAGTCTCCCCGTCAGGTGAATGCGGAGAGGCGTGTCCGGCGCCCGGTATGGAATCCGCGTTAAAAGTTTACCGGTAGCTACGGTTTATAGAGTGGAGTGCTACCCGATTCTGCCGATCTATAAAAAAAAAAGATTGGTGCAATACCAAATTATCTACAAAACGAAGTGAAAATCAATAGTGCGACGCTTCTTCTTTTGTTTAGTTGAAGAAAATAATATTCTTACTCGACAGGATTGTGAAACAATTAATGGATCTACAAAATGGCATTCGTTTAAGAGTTCGAATGCAAACACGTGGACAATATGGACAAGGGGTTGGCATGCTATTGTCAATTTTGTATTGTGGGTGATTGGCGGGGCATGTGAAAATATGTCTATACACACCAAACACAAGTATTAAGATGTATTATATTATATATATATAGTTTGATATTTATTATTTACATGAATTTTTTACATTTCAAACTTGAATTAAATTTAAGTTCAAAAGATGAACATAGCTATGTGGGACGATCCTCAGAATATAGTAAATTTAGGTATGATCCCGCCCCAGATGCATGTGCCTCACCTGAAGTGGATGTCTGAGTATCCCTATAGCCCGAGCCTCCATGCTCTGTATTGGCCACTTCAGTGGCCGCGTGTGTAGTCTGCTGAGTGAGATGTCCTGAAAGTGAACTCAATGCTCCTAGTGTAGATAACATGGTTTGTTGCTGAAATGCAACGGGAATACCAGGAGAAGGAGGAGGAACAAGAGGCGCAACTGGAGCACGTCGCTGAGGATCGACATGTGCTCCTAGTCTATGTTGGGGCATGCCATGCCCAGCTCCCTGAAATGACCTCATATCAAAATAGTTGGGTTTTTTACCCAACTCAAACTCAGCCCATAACTTTCTCAAAAAATATAAGGGCACCTCACTGTTGCCATGTGGTGGAGTATCAAACACCATCCACCATCTCTCCCAAACATTTGCAACTATCTGCGGGTGCCTACACCATAAAATTGAAATTCTTTTTTTTGTGGGTGGTATTGGTTCGTTTGTTTGGGGGTTCACAAAATATTGGCACATAGCTTGTTTAGTGATTTTTAGGTCATTGATTTCTTTATATGACAGCCCATCTGCATAGAATTGTCTCCTCTCTTCTCTCCATTGATGGAACCTATCTAGGTCCACATCGATAGATCGAACAAAATCGACAATAGTTTGCATTGTAGATGCAAACCGTGCGAGATGTGGAGGGATTCTAGTCTCATTTTTTATGAGATCTATGTTCCCTTGAATCACAACTAAGTTGGCTCAAATATTCTCTCTGAGTTGATTTTGGTCAAATGGAGGAGGGGGTGGGGGTTCAGGTGGTGGAGAATGCGGAGGTGACTGAGGCATATCCTGATGTGGTGGGGTGGGGTGTGCACCAGGATCTATAGGAATTTCTGGATTAGGCATGAAATCCTCTAAAGTGAAAATTGGATCCATGGACAAGAAATGATATGGCAACTGCATGTTAAACAATTAAAAAATATATATCAACAAACTAATTAAATAATGCACACAATTTCAAAGTTATTTAAAAATCACATTGAACATGCACAAATTCAAAATATATTTCATTTATAACATTAAAATTCAATTTATAACATTAAAAAATCATAGCATTACAAATTCATATTATAAATGAGAGTTGAATAGAAACCAATAGTCACTTAAGAACTATAAATGAGAGTTGAATAAAAACAGAAGGTTAGTAGAACAAGTGATGAAAAATATTGAAAATCATTGAAGACAATTCATAAATCAATCATTAAAAATTCCATATAGGGATAGTAATTAAGATACATTGAATTATTATCCAAGTGACTCCTACAATACCTATTTTTTATAAGTTTTAAGTTGCTCTCTTGGAACCTATGGTTTTTAATTCGTGTACAAATTAGAGTTAGGGTTGGGGTTAGGGTTAGGGATAAGTTTAGGGTTAGGCTTAAGATTGGAGTTAGGGTTAGGGTTATAGATAATTAGGGTTAGGGATAAGGTGAGGGTTAGCCTCTAACACAAGCTAAGGCTAGGGTTTTAGGAGCTAGGCCAGACCAGGTTAGCCTGGGCTGCACCAGACATTTTGGCATAGGTTTAGGCCATGGCAGCAAAAACCATGAGCCACCACTGGGCTTGGCTGCCAAAACAATGAGCTAGGCTAGGGATAGGTCTAAAAGTTAGGGCAAGAGCAAAGAACCAGAGCTAGCCTTGGGGCCAGGGCCATGGTTTCAAGGCCAGAGCCAGGCCAAAAACCATGGCTGGTTAAGGCCAGAGACAAAACTTACGGTTGGAAGAAGGCGACTAAAAGACTGAGCCAGGTTAGGGTTAGTGTTTGGGTTAAAATTAGATTAAGGGTTATGGATAGGGTAACAATAAGAATTGGAGTTATGGTGGGGATTAGGGTTATGGTGAAGGTTAGTGTTAGGGTCAAGATTAGGGTTTGGGTTAAGCTTAGAGATAGAATTAGGGTTAGGTTTAGGGTTATGGGGTTGAGGGTGAAGTAAGTCTCTAATTTCTCCAACTGGGCAGGTGAGAAAAATCTTGTCACTACAATCAAACTTAGGTGCATAAAGTTTTTTAGCTTACTTTTTATCTCCCTATTCTTCACTTTCTATATTCCTTGCTCATTTCTTGTAGATGGAACTTCTTACCATATTGAAACATTTTTCAAAAGATAAGGCTTCTCTCATATATTTTCATTGATTCAAATATTTTTCGATTAATCTATATTGTTTCTCCTTAATAGATTATTCCTAAGGGATGAGGGGAATGGTTTCAAATTCTTCTTCATCTTCCTATAAAACATGGGGTTTTAGGAATTCAAAAGGGTGTCACATGTTGCTCTACTATTTTTTTTTGTTGATTTTTCCCTCCTTTTAGGATTTTTTATGATTAAATATTCAACCAACTTCCTAGAATTAGCCCATTTGACTCCTTTAGCCTTGATTTAGAATTTGAAAATTCTTTTAGAAGAATTCCTCTTTTTCTCCTTACCCTTTTTTCAATAAAATTTTATGATATCCTAAAATATTTCTTATTTCTCATTGGACTTATGAAAATAAAATAGGGAAATGACTATAATATTTAAGTATGTTATGAGTGCCCTAGTTATGGGGCCACTAGTGTTATATACTAAAGAATGTAATTTTAAAGTGGCATTGATAAAAAGGTTTGTACATGTAGGTTTATTTTGGAGCTTGTAAAAAGGAAAGAAATTAAAAGATAGCTATTTAATTAAATCCTAAGATTGAGAGTGGTATTCTTGTTTATCCATTAATTTTACTTGAATAGATTGGACACCATATTTTCCTATCACTAGAGATTAGAGGAGGGAACCCCATTTATTTCCATATATAGTTAATGGATGAAAATTCATAAATCAATCATGAGAAATTCCTTATAGGGATAGTAATTAAGATACATTGAATTATTATCCAAGTGACTCCTACAATACCTATTTTTTATAAGTTTTAAGTGTCTCTCTTGGAACCTATGGTTTGTAATTCATGTACAAATTAGAGTTAGGGTTGGGGTTAGGGTTAGGGATAAGTTTAGGGTTAGGGTTATAGATAATTAGGGTTAGGGTTAGGGTTAGGGATAAGGTGAGGGTTAGGCTTAATATTGGGGTTAAGGTTAGGGTTAGAGTTAGAATTAGGGTTAGGTTTGGGTTAAAATTAGAGTTATTTTTTAGGCATAGGTTTAGGGTTATGGTTAGGAAAAGGGTAAAAATTAGAGTTACGATTGGGGTTAAGGTTAAAACATGAGTTAGGGTTGAGGATAGGGTTCAGGTTAGGGTAAGAGTAAGAACTAGAGCTAGTTTTGGGGTTAGGGTTATGGTTAAGGTTAGAGCTAGGGTTAAAATTATGGTTAGGGTTAAGGTTAGAGATAAAATTACATGGTTAAGGTTAGGTTTATGATTAGAGATTGAGTTAGGGTTAGGGTTAGTTTTTGGGTTAAAATTAGATTAAGGGTTATGGATAGGGTAACAATAAGAATTGGAGTTATGGTGGGGATTAGGGTTATGGTGAAGGTTAGTGTTAGGGTTAAGATTAGGGTTTGGGTTATCCTATATTAACCTAATTCCAATATTAACCCTAATTATAATGAGAAAACTAATTCTAAATGTAACCTAAGGGGAGAGAGGTCTCTAAGAGGTTTCTAGTTTTACGTTTTAGGGTTTAGATTTCTAAGTTATGTCCAATTTAAATTTAGATAAAATATGGTTTTCAATTTACAATTTAACGTTATTTATTTTTTAAATGCAATTTAAAACTATTAAAAATTGAAATAAAACACATTAAACAAAAAAAACTTAAATACTAATTCAAAAACAAAAAAACAAGATACAAAGCAAAAAAGGGCAGAAATCAACTAACCTGGAGGTCTCAGAGGTCAAGTGTGTTGATGGGAGGAGCGAGCAATAGCCTCCAAACGCGTACGCGCTCTTGCTTGATTTCTGTCGATTCGCCAAAAACAGTGGATAAAATGAAAAGCCAGCAGTTTATTTAAAAAAATAAATACTTTTTGATAACGCGTACGCGTTCTGAAACGCGTACGCGTTCTGAAATGCGTATGCGTTATAAACGTGTACGCGTTTTAGGCTCGCGTACCCGTTGCTGAGCATGTACGCGTTCGGATTTAGGTTCGGGTACCCATTCTGTAACGCGTACACATTTTTTAAAAACACGTACGCGTTTTGTGCGAAATTTTTTTTGTTGCCCGAAATTTACCCTCTTCGTGTACTCAACTTCTTGCTTTTACCCCTCTACTATTTATACAACAAAAAATAATAATTCCCTTCCTAAAAAATAGGAATGAATGTTGACAACAATCACCATGCAACACCACTCACTCCATGCAGCTAAAAGGTGGCACACTAAGAAGAACATACGCAGCCAAAAAATACTATAGATCGACCTCCTTTGGTGATAACAATGAAAGATTATTTCAAAACAACACATGATGATAAAATATTATTCAAATTGCTCACACAATGAACATCTATAGTGAATAGGATTCATAATGTGGTGCCAAGATAAATATCTCTTTCAGTAGTTGGTAGGTTAACTATATATTTAAATTAATCAATATCAAATATGCAACACATAGAATAAATTGACTTAGTCTTATATGAGTCAACTCTCTTCATTTATCAGATTGACCAAGTCCATGACTTGGTTTACATGCTCTTAATTTGTTGTTTGATATTTATCAAGTGACATGGTATTTTAAGAGTTTTCTAAGTCAAGGTTGTTTCCAAATAAGGTGTCAACTAAGTCTCCTTCACATATCAACTTAATGTTGTGAGTTACTTATTCTCATTCCTTATGCTACAACTGTGCACAATTGTGGCTTAATACACAATAGGCTATGCCTTTCCTCATGCATTATGCCTTTTCTTCAAGCATAATTCAACTCCACTCCACATTTTGGGAAAAATGTAATGAATTTTGGTTTGAATGTGTTTCTTATAAGTAGATCTAACCATAGCATTTTACTCGCTTTGAATTTTAAAGCCACACACTATCCTATGTGCATTACCTTGAGAACATTATACTTTTGATTATCTCATAGCATGTTCTAAAGTATATAAGGAATGGCTTTCATAAGCCTCTACAGTATTGCACTTATATCTGCACTATATTACATAATAGAAATCACTATATATAAATAAATATATAAATAATTATGTAATGCCATACATAAATAGATATATATATATATATATAAATCACCATATAGCATCAATGCTAGATATATATAGATATATAGATATATATATCTGTATATATATACTAACACATATATGTATATTTATCCTATGTCAACAAGTTTGTATACCTTCGATATACAAAAGAACATGATCACCTTGACATTCACATATATGCTTATACATGTAGCGTAGAAAAATGGATCTTTAGACATATTCACACTTGATATGGGAATAATTAATGATAAATTGGACTTAATGATGCCTTGATTTAGCGTTGTAAAGTGTTTTACATATCCATATTAGGTCTTGGGCCTTTGTAGACTAAATAAAATGCATTTGTCGATGTCTTGTAAAGGTGTTGTAAAGTATTGTAAATAACTTTCACACTTTTCTAGACTTTTATTAAGCATTTAAGTCTAATAGACCTATTTTTCCCTTAATTCAATATTGTAAAATGTATTTAATTGCATTCTCACATTAATCTAGAAGCCTTTTGAATTAAACTTGGTTTTAATCTAGTATTGTAATGTGTTTTACACATTTACATTGGATCTTGTGCCTTTCTAGGCTATGAGAACCTCATTTTAATGTTGTAGAGTGTATTTAATCACACTTTCACATTGAAATTTGTGTCCCTAGCCCTAAACACCCTTTATACTATCAATAATAGGCCCCTATGACCCCATATTATGCATCCCAAGGAAAATTCTGATAAAAATCCTAACTAAATCAACAAATGAACTTAATTGATCCACTCATTGAAATTCCTACTGGAAAAATAGCCCCTGTGGGACTCATTTTCCCAAGATGGAAAATGAGTCCCATTTGGGGAATTTTTGAGGTTTGAGAGGGAAAAATTAGGTTTTAAGTTTAATTTTCCTCAATGTCAGCCTTGGGGATCAAATTAACAGCCATTTGAGTGCCTTGCCTATATAAATAAGCTTCCAAACCCTTATTTCATCCAAGTATCATAATGTATTCATGTTTTAAATTCAAGCAAGCAATGGTTAGGCATTTCAAGTCCTCACAAGGTCATCAAGATAGCAATCAAGATCATTTTTCAAGCATTCAAGGGTAGATCCTTCATCCATTATTGCAACACTTCAAGATCCATCATCATGGAAAGGTTATAATTCTATTATTTCATTTTCATGCTTCATATTATTTCTTCATTTGGTTTAATTACCTAAACAAGGTTTGACCAAGGCAAACCCCTATTCCCTAACATTCAACATTTCTCTCTCTTTCTTTGTGTGGTTGTAGATCTAGGTACTTTGAAGGCTTGGAGATGATTGAAGAATAGGTTGTAAACTTGTTGAATTCATCTCCCTATTGGAAAGTTCAAAATATTCACAAAAGGTCACTTACAGTGTTGAAAATCAGGGTTTCAGATCTGGACACCTAAAGGAACAAAAAGTGCAGACTGAGAGCTACCAATTCCACTTTTGATTTTCCAAAAAATTCAAAGTGGACTCATTCACCATTAGTGGTGAATGAGTCCCACTATACCTATTTTTTAGAGATTTATGTAGATTCAGATACCCATTTGCTTGAAACAAGCTTCAGTACAACTTTCCAGATCTGGAACTAATTCGCTGAGAATGGAAAATGAGTCCCAATAGGTCTAAATTTCAAGATCAGTAGCATTTCCAATCTCCATTCTAGCCTCTACAAGTTTCTAGGCGCACATTTTCTCTTTTACTTTCCTGTTTTGTTTTACTTGCATTTCTATTCATCTTTCTAGGTCTTTTCACATTTCACAGTGTGTTTTCAAACATTTTGTGTTTTCCAAGTCTATACTTTGTGGTGAACCCCTATTATCTATTTTCAGCCTTTAGGACAATCCCCTTTAATATATTTCAATCTTTGTTGCATTGGAATTTCAAGGGGTTATTCTTGAGTGATCCATTAAGGTTTTTGAGTATCTCTCTCCTTTTAGGTCCAAAACCCTAGGAGTGCAAGAGAGTGCCACATACAAGAATATTTGGTTCATTTTGGTGAGTCTGAATTAGAGCATGATTTTTCTGATTTAGAGTTCATTTACATCCTAGGAATAGCTTACATTAACATTGCATTACATTTTGCATTATTTAATTTGCATTCTAGGGTTTTAAAATTTGCATAGTGAAAATTTTATTTAGCTTACATTATTGCTCTTAATTTCATTGAAAAAAAGTAAATTTCTGCATTTGAATTCTAAAATTGCATAAAAAAACATAAAAAGCATAAAATTCATTTTAATTTTTTTGAAAATTTTCAAAAAAATCAATACCAGGACTCATTCACCACTTAGGGAAATTCAGTCCCTTTACACATTTTGCACCACATTTTCTATCATCCACAATTTAATTTCTAAGTTTTTGTTTGTTGTTTATGCATTTTAGTTTTACTTTCCAAAATTTCAATTTTAAGCAATTCATTCTTGTTAGCTTACATTGCATTTGCATTCACCTCACATTTAGTAGCCTTTGCATGAGTGTTTGGTGTCCTATTGTGAATACCTTAGTGAGAAGTGGCATCCTGCAATCACACACTCTTTGTGGATCTTGGGTTATCTAGAGCTTCTACTCCTAGTATTGGCACTAGTACACTGGGCATAAATAATACCTTAGCAACTCTTTTCCTTTTGGTAGTATGCATGTTGCGCCAAGGATTGATGATATCCCACAAGAAAAGATAATTCAAATCCATGAGAACTTAGTACACTTGCAACATCAATTTAGTCTTGAAAACATATCAGCCACTTCAATTCCTACCATAGAAAACATTCACTAAATGCTTGAAAATGACGAAGGCCTTGACCTTGTGAAAAAAATAGTGTAAATATTTGGAAAAAATCTTCCTTCAATGTATCTAGTGCTCCTATCCCAACAAACAACATTGCAAACCAAGGAGGAACTCAAATTCATCCTCCCTCAATGATAGCCTCAATACCTACCTATACCACTGCTCAAATCACAACAACAATGCAACATGTTAGTAATGTGATTCCTTCCTTGATTATTCTTGCTAGCATCCCTAGTTCCTATGTGGCATCACATGTTTTATCTTCTACCACGCTACCACCTATAAGTGTTCCATTCACTTTTCCTACTACTACATACACTTAATCACCACTTTCACTTCCACCTCATACCATCTATATTGATCCTCTCATAAAACAACTTTTCCAAACTGTTTCATCCATGCAAAAACAAATCTCCACCTTAAACCAAAATAAAAATGGCACATTGTCCTTGGAAATATTAAAAACACTAATACCACAAGGTGTAGAGGTGCCTATATTTGAGAAATATGGAGGTAAGGCAAATCCTTCTAACCATGCCAATGCCTATACCACTTTATACATAGTGACTTTGTCCTTGATGATAAATTGTTGGCCAAACACTTTCCTAGGTCTTTAAAAGATACAACCTTGGAATGGTTCTAATCTTTACCAAAAAATTCAATTCATTCATTTAATGAAATTTTTGATGCATTTGTAAACCATTTCCAAGTGCATATGGCTCCTAAGAAAACCTTGGATAATTTGATGAGATGCAAGCAAAAAGAAGAAAAGATAACTAACTTTATCTCACACTATCAATTGCTTTATTCTCAAATAGATGTCAAGGTCCTTCATCCACATCTTCAAAATATTTTCATAGAGAACTTGCAAAGTAAGATTCAGGACAAGCTCACTATGATGAAATTCCCATCCTTCATGTACTTGTGCACTTCCCTTTGTGATTATCAAAATTCACTTAGTAGTTGAGACACATGGTACACTTCTAGTCGAATTGAGAAATCTTACCCCGTAAACCAAAACAATTCCCAAACTTTTAGAAAGATAAACAAAGGGTTCTTGCAATTCAACACTTCTCAACAAACAACTCAAAACATCAACAACCAAGTAGCAGCTATTAAAACTATGATGCCCTTTAGCTATGAAGATCTGAAAAGACAATTCACACCCTCACCCAACACCCTTCATAACACAATGTACCAAATTTTACAATAGATGATTACCTTGCCTCATATCAAAACACCCGACCCTACTAAGCCTTTACCCCCAAGCTTTAAATCAAATGCTTATTGCCACTATCATAGAAAAAATGGACATGACATGGAACATTGTACATGTCTTAAACATCTTGTGCAAGACCTCATTGATTCCATCCATTTATCCATTGGCGGTGTTAGTGATCAAGGTAATAATTATGTTTCCCCTCCAAATCAAAACTTGCAAATTTTCAATAATCCAATGCCCAAGAATAATATTTCATTGGTCAAACCCAGCGAAACTACACAAAATGATGTGATGAATGTTGATACAAATGATGAACATAATGATCATATCACAAATGATATCAATGTTAATCCTATGGATGAAATGGTAGGAGTGATAGATGTTATCCCTCGTAAGGGCTGACCTAAGAGTCCTCTTGATATAGCTTTCTCCTCTAAGGATATAATTAAAAATTCACCTGATGGTCCTCTCTAGATAGCCATTCATAGCTATGACAAGCCTACTAATGGGATACTAATAGATCCCACCTGTGGAGAGAATGTGATCACTGAGGAATTCTTAATATTGCATGAATTTTATTGAGATGACTATGATAAACTAAAAGCATGGATCAAGACGCACAATGGTTTTTCTTTCCCTACAATTGGATTGATCACCCTTCCATTGCAAATAGGGCCAAAAACATTAGATTTCACATTCTCCATCATCTTGCAATTAGACCAATTTTGTTTGAGGCTAGGCTATCCATGGCTTCGCTCAATGAAATTTGTCCCCTAGATTGTACAAAAATGCTTAAATTTTCCATTTGAAAATGAAATATTCACCATTCACCATATTGGCTTTAACCCCTTGTCTTCCAAAGGAAACTTTTCCTTAGAATCCTTTTGGCCAGAGCCCATGGAATCTATAATGCTATGACAAGACTTCTTTTTCATAGCTTACCAAAAATTCAAAGCAAAGAAAATAGCAAAATTGTCTCTCTGAAACATGTCCCTGTCTACCTTTGAAACTCCTATCATAGATGAAACCATGCTTCAACCTAAACAAGAACCAAACAGCCAAGACCAACCAACAATAGAAACTTCACCTACATCATCCAAAAGACCAAGAGACAATGACAACAACCATGTCATGCCTCCTCAAATAAAAAAAGTTTACAAGAAAAAGAGAAAGTGGATGACCACCTTCCTATGGTCCCTTCTATTCCTCCCCTTAAGGATGAAAAGAAGCCTATGATTGATCAACCTACTCTTACACAAACACAACTTCAAAATAGAACCAAAAAAAAATAGAGGTGCTCGAGAGCATAGACGAAGATGTCATGCACTTGCTCACAAGTTACATGAACCTAACAATGAAAATAAAAATCCAAATTTGATCAAAGTGATGCATGATAATCCTCCTCCCCACCTACCACAAAGTGATCTAATACAAAAACTACAAGAGTTGCACTCTTCATTGGATATTATCATTCTTCCTCTTGTTGTGATTAACTTGGATGACGAGGAAAAAACTAAAATTGATGAAGACATGCATAATAAATTGAATACATTATTTTCCTCTTCCATGAGCTTAATTGAGACATCCCCTATATAGAGTGATGAACCTAGTACTTCCCCTAGTTTGGTACTAGCTCTTTTCCCTTTAGCTAGTCATTCACCTTTGGAATCCAATGAACATGATTGGGAGGCAGATGACTTGCTTAATGGTTGACTTGCATTTTCCTTACTAGTCTTTTGCATTTTCTTTTGTGTGATTACATGTGCATCATGTGATCCCCCATGATGTTCTCTCTTTGTGGCATTCCTCTATTTGTACCTTCATTCCTCTCTATGTCATGCATCACTTTCACCTTTTTTTTCTTTATCTTTTTCTTGTATTTTCCTTTTGGGGATGACGCAAGGCATTGAGATATTCATGTCTCTCTCATCTTGACCCAAAAGGAATTTTTCTTTTCTTTTATCTTATTCTCTCTTATCTTTTTTTTTTTGGCTTGTGTTTTCATTTTGGGGATGATGTAAGGCATTGAGACAACCATGTCTCTTTCATGTTGACCCAAAAGGCTTTCTTTTTCATTTCCTTTGTCACTTTTTTCTTGTTTTTTCCTTTTGGGGATGATGCAAGGATTTTAGACAGGCTATGTCTGTTGCATGTCGACCTACAAGGTTTTCCTTTTTTTTCACTCTATTTGTATCATTCTTCCAGTTCTATGTGTATTTGGGGGATGATGACATTTCTGAGCTCCTTATAAAACATTGCAACAATGAACATACTAAGCCCAAATCCATAGATCCCTTATGTGTTTGGTGTTTTAATTTTGGGGGAAACCCCTTCTTTTTCTTTTTCCTTTCATTCACATGACGTAGCCTTACTCAAAAACATATGACTTGGCATAGGGCTTTTCAAGTTGGCTCTCATGTATTCTTTCTTTTTTTCATTTTCATTTGCTACATTAAATTAATTGCTCACAATACTCTGTGTAGAAATTCTTTTAAAGTGGGGGCATACATTGGCATTATTCTTTTGCATTTTTCCTCTTTCCATGGTTCTTAGTGCAACCTTCTTACTTCATACGATTTGTTTGTCACTTTTCGGATGACATTGGGTATGATGTTCTTTATGAGCGTGATCTATCTTAGCATATTACATTCCTCTTAGTGGATTGATGCAATGCATTGCATCCCCTAAGTTGTGACTTCTTTATTATTTGATTGGTCCTCTCTTGGAGACATTGGGCACAATGTTCCCTAAGTTAAAGGCCTCACATGAACTAAGAAAGACTCCTTTGAACATTCTTTGCATGTTGCATTTGTTATATGCCCACCTTACATAACACAACTTGCATGCTTGTGGTGCCATCATGTTTGTTCATGAGCTCCAAGCATATGAAGTTTTGCTTGTCTCATGAAGCTCGAAAAGTTTTTTTCTTTTGTGGCACCTTTTTAAAGTTATCAAGAGGTATAAATTTGGCATGGTTGAGCGGGAACCCCAATTTGAGGCATGAATTTCCCCATAACCACCTATGTGTGTGTGAGTGCATACTAGCCATGAGTGTATAGTTCTCACCTTTTAGGACTTCTCACCTGGCAGACAACCATGAGTTCCATCACCTTATAGTGAGTATGTTTTTTCTAGAAAAACAACCTAGATCTGATCCACATCAGGATGGACAAACGATTGAAGCTTGATCCAATTTTCTCTTTTCTTTCTTTCCTTTCCTAAGTTTCTCCTTTTCATCTTTGGCAATGTATGATTGACTTTCCCGCTGCTCTTTATATTACTTTCATGTGTGTTCCTTTTTGCTTATGTTTGGTTTGTTGTAAGACTTTGATCCTAGGGGCTTGATCACCCCTCTTGATTATTATTGTCTCATCTTGCCAGCATAGGTGCATTTGGATCCCTCTTGATGTGCATGTTTGGCTACTTTAGTGTGAGACTAAAGTAAGTTCATCCTCTCACTAAAGTGGGGGCTAAATGTAGCATAGAAAAATGGATCTTCAAACATTTTTGCACTTGATATGGAACTAATTAATGATAAACTGGACTAAATGATGCCTTGATTTAGTGTTGTGAAGTGTTTTACACATCCAAATTAGGTGTTGGGCCCTTGCAAACTAAATAAAATGCATTTATTGATGTCTTGTAAAGGTGTTATAAAGTATTCTAAATAAATTTCACACTTTTCTAGACTTTTATTAAGCATTTAAGTCTAATGGACCTATTTTTCCATTAATTCAATATTGTAAAATTTATTTAATTGCATTATCACATTAATCTAGAAGGCTTGTAAATTAAACTTAGTTTTAATCTAGTATTGTAATATGTTTTACACATTTACATTGGGTTTTGTGCCTTTCTATTCCACGAGGACTTCATTTTAATGTTGTAGAGTGTATTTAATCACACTTCCACATTGAAATTTGCGTCCCTAGCCCTAAACACCCTTTATACCATCATTAATAGGCCCCTATGACCCTATATTGTGCATCTCAAGGAAAATTTTGATCAAAAGCCTAACTAAATCAACATATGAACTTAATTTATGCATTCCCCAACATTCTAGCTGGCAAAATAGCCCTTGTGGGACCCATTCACCCAAGATGGCGAATGAGTCCCATTTGGGCCATTTTTAAAGTTTGAGGAGGAAAAATTGGGTTTTAAGTTTAATTTTCTTCAATGTTAGCCTTGGGGATCAAATTAACAACCATTTGAGTGCCTTTCCTATATAAATAAAACTCCAAAACCTCATTTCATCCAAGTATCATAAGGTATTCATGTTGTCAAGTCAAGCAAGCTAGGGTTAGACATTTCAAGTCCTCACAAGGTCATCAAGATAACAATAACAATCAAGATAATTTTTCAAGCATTCAAGGGTAGATTCTTCATCCATTATTATGACACTTCAAGATCCATCATCATGGCAAGGTTCTAATTCCATTATTTCATGTTCATGCTTCATCTTATTTCTTCATTTGGTTTAATTAACTAAATAGGTTTTGACCAAGGAAACCCCCCATTCCCTTGCATTCAACATTTCTCTCTCTTTCTTTGTGTGGTTGCAGATCTAGGTAATTTGAAGTATTGGAGATGATTGAAGAATAGTTTGCAAACTTGTTTAAGTCATCTCCATATTAGCAAGGTCAAAATTTTCACAAAAAGTCACTTACAGTGCTAAAAATTGGGGTTTCAGATCCAGACACCTAGAGGAATAGAAAGTGTAGACTGAGAGCCATTAATTCCTTTTTTGAGTTTCTAGAAAAGTCAAAGTGGTGGTGAATGAGTCCCACTGTACCTATTTTTTAGAGATTTTTATAGATTCAAATACCCATTTTCCCGAAACAAGCACCTGTATAGTTTTCTAGATCTGTGACTAATTCACCCAAAATGGCGAATGAGTCCTAGTAGGTCAAAATTTCAGGATTAGTAGCATTTCCAATCTCCATTCCAGCCTCTACAATATTCTAGGTGCACATTTTTTTTTAACTTTCTTGTTCTATTTTACTTGCATTTTTATTCATCTTTCTAGGTCTTTTTGCATTTCATAGTGTGTTTTCAAAAAAATTGTATTTTCCAAGTCTATACATGGTTATGAACCCCTCTTATCTGTTTTCACCCTTTAGGAAAATCCCCTTTGAAAAATTCAATCTCCTTTACATTATAATTTCAAGGGGTTATTCTTGAGTGAATCACTAAGGTTTTTGTGTATCTCTCTCCTTTTACGTCCAAAACCATAGAAGTGCAAGAGAGCCCCACATACAAAAATATTTGGTTTAATACGTATATATATTCTAGGGTAGAATGTATATCAACACCTATATGTATTCTAATAATACATTCAATATATATCATATATTGATCAATTCATATATATATTTATATGTTTATTACTAAATACTTGCATATACCCCTATATATATACCAATAATTTGATGTATATATATATATATATATATATTCCTAGTGACATAGGTATGTACATACACTTACAAGGAATAATTCACTCAATAATAATAATATATTGTATACATTCATATATTTATACATACATATATATATACATGCTCCTCTATATAAGCATTAATGCTCATGCATGTATATGTATATATATACACATATATCCAATCACATATTTATATCATATAAATCAATAAAGCCATAATCCATTCAATAATCAAATGATTAAGACTAAGTTATCTATTCACAATATTAACACATGTGAATATACACACACACATGTATATAAAGAAGAACTCATTTAAACTTAAATAAATAAACATCACCCAATAATGCACTCAATAGTAACCAAGAGCTTTACTAATGCAGACACATCAAACTAACAATGAATTATCAACTTCCCACTTCTATTTCTAGACTCGACCATTCTACTGTGAGTGTGTGTTAAGCTTAGATAGGTTGCATTACTGGTTATCCAACTAATCACTTCTCCTGAGTGATACTTCCCCTCCATAGGTCTAGAGGAATGAACCTGTCCCTGCAACCAACTCAGCACACTTGCAATGGTAGTTAGATGCTCACAAAAATTACATATGCATCATAAATTAAAAGCATATTCATAAATCAATAAATGTAAACATATTTACTCTTGAAAGCTATTTTAAGCATTTATCAATACTTTCGCATAATACAAGTTCCAACATTCTATTCTTTAAGAAAGCATATCAATCTCATGATTGCATTTACCATCTTATTTACCTATGAAGGTAAAAGTAAATTAGTAATAACAAGATGAGATGTAACATACTTCCCCCCTTGTGAATCATCATCCCCGATGATCTATAGCACTTTAACATATAGATAAAGTCAAATAAAAATTTTATTTACAATTCTCAAAATATGTAAGAATCATAAAACATTCTTCCTGTGTAGCATTACTCCTTGCAATCTTGTCCCTCTTGGGCCATGCATCAAGTGTCTTTGTTATCATATAGGGAAACTTGTATGCCTCACACATTATTTCTCTCCCAAAGAGCTTATGCTTTGTTTTCACAATATCTCATATGTGCATCCCATGTACATTAATATCAGAATAACACATGTCACCTAAACTATAGTGACTGGAAAACACGTTCTCATTGGCTCACAAATTTATCTTTGGTATAATCCAAATAGATATGGAATGTTAGTGAATTGTGCACTACACCACAGGTCACTTCCTTTTCTTTGGTATTTACACCTTGGAAAATTTAGCAACCGACACCATCAATCACTTACAAATAGTTTTTCCTTAATCATAAAAGTGATGTTCATGACTACTTGTCTTTCTTGAGCATAACATTGCTCTTGGACATCTGTCAATTCTGATAATGCTTCATATTTAAGATTTATATCAACAAATTTTCATTGATCTCTTTCATCTATTGCTCCTTTTTGACAATCTATCAAGTCTAAGGTTATTCCTATTTCTAAGCCTTTTTCAGCCCTATAAGGTTTCAACCCTCTTTTCCATATAATGGATCAAACCTCAATGTTAGAAGTTTATAAGTATTCCTACAAATCGTTCAAGATTTTGTTTACCACTTTTTCCTATTTGGCTATAATTTATATTGCGCATTCATCAATTGAATGTCTTGTAGTATGATCATGGTTCACACAACCCTATCACTATTTTCTTGTTCACAACTAAGATGACATTTTCAAGAATACTAAGAGACTACCTTACACAATATATTATTTAGGACCAAAATATCATAAATCAATTTTCAAACCAACATTGGTTACCTTTATGAGTCTATCCACTAGAACATTATGTTAGTTTCACCGACATAGACATGTTGATATGTCTTGTGTTCTACCACTCCCCATTCTAAGATCTTAATAGAATTCACATTTCTTGTCAATGACAACATCTAGTCTTTATTTCCTAGCACACTAGATATTGTCTTTCCACAATCCATGTAGCCTCTTACTCCATCTTTTTCCAGATTATAGTGGTTCCTCATCCAAAAAATCACTTTTTCATTCCATTGTCCTAACCATGACATCAATTTCCCTGATTCATTCCCTAATATTCCAAAATTTTGGGTACATAGGTTCTTTTATATATCCAATAATAATATATTCTTTGACTAATTGAAAACCTATTATGTGGTCTCATTCCAAATTTACTTCCTAAGTAATAATGGTTAGGAGTTTTGTGGGGATAAATCTCCTTTATCTTAGGACATCCACTCTTGGATTTCTTTCATCCTTGGATCTTTTTCAATGTTTTAATCCATCTTTCAACTCATTCTAGCTTTCCCAATAATATTTGGCACTAATTTTGAGTATTAATCCTTGTTCAATCATGTAGGTTCCTAGAAGATGTTTCTTACCTAATATCCAAGCATGAATGTTTCCATAATAACTCCAAATCATGGGTAATCTAGATCTTTCTTTTCCTATTCCTAAGGTAATGATCTTTCCATTCATGATCAAGTAATTTACCTATCCTTTCCTTAAGGCATCAATGATAATAATATTTGATCTTTCATTCAATAATATATAAGGTATGGTGTGTTATTATGTCACAATCCTTGACCTGATCACTATTTTCCTCCAAAAATTCCAATACTTTATCCTTTTGGTCATGACATACATGACTTAACTGACATCATAACTTATGAAAAAGTTTAAACTTCTTCCAAACCTAAAAAACATATTCATGTTCCATTAGGTGAGGTGCTTAATCCGATTCAACCCACTCTCTTCCTTTCCCCCCTTAGTATTTCCATGACATTCGATCACTCGAAGTTGAAAGGTACATACTACGAGACACTCTAAGTTGAAAGGTACATCAAAAAAAGAGGCTTTGTGGGTATGGATATCCCTCCACAAAAAGGATATTGGAAAAATAATTGGAATATTAGAGGTGCTCTTAACTTATAAAGTTGTTGCTTATTGATTAGGTCTTCTATTTGATGATCCAAAATGTTGAATCTATGATATTAGAAATCAATGATGAATCTAAATTTGGAATAAGTATATTCAAAGCATGCCATTTAGGCAACAAAAAGGTAATAGAAATCCAACATCAAGGAATGTTAAATCATTTTGAGAAAGAAATTTTTTGCTATGAGTTTGAATTTGAGTGATTTAACACATAGTGCCATATTGTATTCCATTTTCTTTTGGAACCTCAAAATATATGCTAACCTTTTTGTTGACATGTTGGTGAGTTCAACATATACTCCACCCAAACTTAGTACTAACCAAACCTTTGTTGGGCCAAGTGATTTTGTTCCAATACTTGGTGACTTATTCTCTCATAACCTTTAGAGATACCAAGATTGCTTGGTTTCTTTCTCTCATCCTAATCATAACTCCAAATTAATCTCATCGATTTTGGTTGGTGGAACCGTCTCCACTTCATTGATTACTTCATTTTTATCCACTCTCATCTTTTCTCATATTCCTAAGATACTATGTATTTTCTTACAAGTTCCTAGTCTTGCACAAAAATTAGATTCCCTTCAAGAGTTCTCCAACTTCTTGGATACCTCTTTCATTGACTATTTTCTTCATTTGGAGTTTCCAACTTATGCTAATAATGCATACTTCTAGATTCATAGTATTCTTACTAAATCCAACAATCCCTGACTCTATGCAACTAAAGGTAACTACTAATAAGGGAAATTCTCTCAATCCTCTCTATCCCTCAGAGTTTTATATCTATTTTGTAAGATAAAGGTATATATTGGTTATACTTCCTAACCTTTTTACATAACCAAATTGCATAATCTTCTACAATTTCAAGGGGATATAATAATAAGTTGTCGGTTTAGGAGTGAAGAGTCATCCCTAGAGTGGAAGAATCACAAGATTTGTTGTTTTTACTATTCCAATGGACACATAAGGAAGAATCACCCAATCCAAGAAGGGAAAATATGAGTTGTGGAAAAAAGTGGACTTTGTGGAAAGTGGGATGATTGCTCTTCACTATTAATTTTTAGTCAAGAGATAAAGAGGAGTATAAACCCTAGTGGAACCAAAAATATTAAATTAGTGAACCTTTCCACAAGGCTATGGCAAGGGCTAAAGGACTGGCAAAAGGATCTCTTTACAAAAAAAAATGTGGCCATCAATAACCTTAATAGAGAGATCAACAACATATACTAAGTTCAAAATTCAGTATAGAAACTCCTTGAAAACATACCTTCTACTAGTTATAGAGAGGAATATAAATAAAATAAATTCTACTACAATGAGTTTAGCAAAGAATATTGTAGAGGAAGAGATTAAGGTTAGAGAAACCAAACCATTACAAAGAGTGAAGAATTGTCTAGGTTAAATGTGCCAAGAGGGGATAAAGTTATAATGGGAATCTTTAAAGGAACCCCCCTTGAATTCTCATGGATGTCAAAAAGTAAAAAAAAAATAATGATGAACATGCAATATGCATTTTAACAAAATCCAATCTGATCCCTTACCAAAATCGAATGCCTTTGATTAAGGCTATGTATGTTGAGCAATCATAATTTCGAATACTTAGCAAAATCTAATCCCATAAGAGAATGAAGGAAAATTTAAAGAACATGTTTAAAGACTTGACATTACTTAAAATGAGGGATTCAATTAGAGAAACTACCCAATTATGTGTATTTTTTTCTTGCATCAAACTCCTTAATAATTTGATCTTTTCATAAACTTGCTTCCTTTTCAACATTCAATTGTATATAACTATAATAGAACTACTAAAAACTATACAATTAACCAATGTATATTGTTAAATTATAACAATTCAATCATAATTAACATTTCAACACTACAAACATTGAGACTTCAGTTGATAATATCAATTTTGATATAAAAAAGTCTGTTATTTCCTCCTTCCTAAGTTGGAAAACTAGAAAAAGGTGGATGAAAGTTGATGCAAAGGAGGTGGAATGTGTAAACATTGCATGTGCTTTTTCCAACAACATCAAAAAGCATTTTTTTGTTAGATTAGGAAAAAAAGTAGGAGAATACCAAAGCATGTGGGCCTAGATCATGGGTGTCCTACCTATATTACTATTTTTAGAACAAGATAAAACATGCGCACATTATAACATGCGTGTGTTATAACATGAGCACATTTTAGCATGCCTTAAAAATGGTCATATTTCAACTTTTCCAAAGCACACTTGCATTTTGAAAAAAAATATTTTGTAAAGGTTTCTTAGCTCTTATCATGTGTCAATAGGGGCTTGGGTTGAGGTACATCAATGAGACCTATCTTTGACCAGTTATGAAATATTCTAAGAGCTATCATGCATGTCTCATTTTTTGTTCCATATGAAGTTTCACCATAATTCCCTATACACTCAAGCCTCTACATTAACCCTCAACCCTACATTTTAAAATTATAAACCCTAAACACTTTGGCCTATACCCTACAACCTCAAATTTCTACCTTACACCTTAAACCCTAAACCCTTAAACCCTAATCCCTTAATCATCAAATCTAAACCCTCAACCCTTAAACTCTAATCTTCCAACCCTTTACCCTCAACCCTATACCCTAATCCCTCAACCCCAATCCCTCAACCCTATATCATAATCCCTCAACCCTAAACACTCAACCCTAAACCCTCATCCCTCAACCCTTAAACACTTAAACCCTCAACCCTCAACCCTCTACCCTATACATTGGACCCTCAACCCATGTACCTCAACCCTATACCCTCAACCCTTAAACCCTTAAACACTCAACCCTCATCCCTCAACCCTCAAACCCTTAAACCCTCAACACTTAAACCCCTAATCCATAAACCCTCTACCCTATACATTAATCCCTCAACCCTCAATTCTCAACCCTCTACCCTATACATTGGTCCCTCAACCCTATACCTTCAACCCTAAACCCCACACCCTCATCCCTAATCCATCAACCCTATTCCCTCAACCCTTAAATTCTTAAACCCACAAACCTCAAGCATATACCCTCAAACTTTAAACCCTTAAACCCTGAACCCTAATCCTTCAATATTGATCAATCAACCCTATACCCTCAACCCTTAAACCCTTAATCCCTCAACCCTCAACCCTATACATTAAACCATCAATCCTTAATTCTCAACCCTCTAGCCTATACATTGGACCCTCAACCCCAATCCCTCAACCCTATAACCTAAAACCTATACACTCAACCCTCAACCCTAATCCCTCAACCCTTAAACCTTGAACCCTCATCCTTAAACCCTCAAACCATTAAATCCTCCTCAACACTCTACCCTATACATTAAACTCTCAACCCTCAATTCTCAACTCCCTACCCTATACATTGGATCTTCAACCCTAATCCCTCAACCCTATACGCTAAATCCTATACACTCAATCATATACCATAAATCTTGAACCCTAAACCCTCAAACCATCAACCCTCATATGTCAACAATTAAACCATTAAATCCTTAAACCCTCAACCCTCAATTCTCAACCCTCCACCTTATACATTACATCCTCAAACTTATACCCTCAACCCTCAACCATCAACCCTCAACCCTCAACCCTAATCTCTCAACCCTTAAACCCTCAACCCTCATTCCTCAAACCTTAAACCCGTGAACCCTCAATCTTAAACCATCAACCCTTAACCCTTCAACCCTTAATCCATCAACCCTCTACCCTATACATTAAAACCTCAACCCTTAATTCTCAAGCCTCAACCCTATACATTGGACCATCAAACCTAATCCCTCAACCCTATACTCTAAACCCTATACCCTCAACCCTTAACCCTAATCCCCAACCATATACCTTAAACCCTTTAACCTTTAAACCCTTAAACCATCAACTCTAAACCATAAACCTTCAAACCTTAAACCCTCAACTCTAAACCATAAACCATCAACCCTTAAACCCTAAAACCTAATTTCTCAGCCCTATATCCTCAATCATAATCCATCAAACCTATACCCTCAACCCTAATACATCAACCCTAATACATCAATAGTATACCCCCAACCCTTAAACCCTTAAACCATCTACCCTATACATTAAACCCTCAACCCTCGATTGTCAAATCTCTACCCTATACATTGGATCATCAACCCTAATCCCTCAACCCTATACCATAAAAGCTATACCCTCAACCCTATACCCTAATCAATCAAACCATACATGCTAAACCATCAACCCTATACATTCAACCCTCAACCATTAATCACTCAAGCCTTAAACCCTCAACCCTAATCCCTCAACCCTATACCCTCAATCCTTAAACCCTTGCATCCTTATACCCTCTACCCTTTATTGGTTCCCAAATCAACA
This sequence comes from Sequoia sempervirens, assembly GCA_007258455.2. NCBI lineage: Eukaryota > Viridiplantae > Streptophyta > Pinopsida > Cupressales > Cupressaceae > Sequoia > Sequoia sempervirens. The sequence continues at coordinate 435,957,081 of VDFB02193867.1, forward strand.
AATGCAATGAGTCCTAAAGAGTAGCCACTCTCTCATATTTAGACTCAATGGGTTGATGTGGCCAACAAACAAGATTCAATCAAAGAGACTGAAATCTTCTACACTTCTGGCTCTATTAAACTAGGGAGGGTAATCCTGACCTTGTGCTTTTAGATACTTGTGTGCCACAGTATCAAACACATAGTGAACAAATAATTCTCCTTTATATGCCTAGTAGACACAATACCTTGAAGGTATGGCTAACCTTTATGCTAGTGTACACACTAAACATGAGATATATGATTCATTAAAGCTCAACACACAAATGTACAAAGATAGATAAGTAAATATGATTTAAAGTTGTAGCTGCTCACAAAATAATCTCAAGAAATTGCAACATTAAGAGACCAGTGCCATATTCTAGGGTGGAGTCACCTACATCAAATAATTTCAATCTCATTACAGCATCCACTCTGTCATAACTATGTCTATCAGATGATGCATTACACCATTGCTAATTGAAACTAAACCAGTCATACTTTATTTATCCAAGCATATAGTTGCACAAATATCCATTCCTATTAGTATAATTTAACTTACTCCTTGACTAAGAGTAATAATAGTGAACAAACATTTAGGGAAATAGAAGAAGATGAACAATAGAAATCCTTGATTTCATCATATTCATAACTTATGCAATGTCTATAGTGGTGAAAACTGACCTAGAATATCTTGTCATTTATTTATCTAATATGACAGTGTTGCAATTACATCCTAAATTACAAGACTTAGAAAACCTCAAAAACCTAAAATAGACAATATACATTTGACCTTGTTAAAAAATGCTTCTCGTGAGACAAAGAAATGAACAACCTATTCTTCAAAAACAAAAAATCTGCACTTAAAGAAACTGCAAAACCCTAAATGGAGATCAGATAAAGACACATGCCACATTAAGGCTCGTTGATCTGCAACTTTCTTTACTTGTCGAAGACTCTTCAACTTGCTCTTTGTTTTCTTGCTCCTCACTCCACTACCTTGCAATAGAAAAATATTCCTCTTTGTGAATACTCATCATTCTCTTTATTTTCTCTTTACCCACAATGAAGAAATGCCCTGTTGTAGAGAATATTTTGCTAGCTTGTAAAAACCCTTCACTATAAAAATAAAAATCTCCCCTTCACCTATTCATCTTTCACTTTCTGTAGCTATGTTTTCCTTTTTCTTTTACCATGAAACTTTTACATTTTGATCTCAACAAATAAAACATTTGACTTTAAAATGGGAGCATTTAATCCTTTTGTCATTTTAAATGTGAAGGCTTCTAAAAATCTCTTGGGAAAATATAATATTATACCCATGAATTTTCAATTTAAATGCCCATCACAGAAAATTTCTTGATTTAAATCTTTATGAAGATTTAAAAAAAAAATGGTTGTAGAAAGCCATTCACCTGTTTTCACATTAAAATTCACTAAAATTTAAACATTATCAAATGATAATGTTAAAAATGAATTTCGGGCTCCACCACCATCTCACACAAGGCCTTCATCACACATCTCCAATAGAAAATGAGAAATGCAAAATATAATGGTGATGAAAAAAAATGTAGCCTAGGTTCTTGTGAAAAAAATCATATATTAGGAAAATATAAATTTACCCGTGCACCCTCACATTTATCCCTTCATTTCACATGAAAATTTATAGTTTAAAAGGAAGCCTTTTAAAACTATACGTTATCAACAAATAATTTAAAAGTTTAGAAAAACTTAAAAATCTTTCACCTAGGCCCACCACACTCTTCACCAATATTTTTCATTACACATCTCCATTTACATTGAGAATAGCTAATATTTATTAGTGATGCCTAAAATGAGGGAACAACCATCACACATCTCCATTTCATTTGGGAAGTAAATATATCAATTAGCGATAGATGATAAAAAAAATATCCATCCCATCGTTGATCAAAAATGCACTTTGGGAAGGCAAAATTTAAATAGTGATTGGCGAAGAAGAATAAATGATATCACACCATCACAAATAAAAAAGAAAAAAAGATCCATTTGATAGCAATGAGAAAAACTGAAGAATGCTTCATCATGTATCGCTAATAGCTAAAAAAGAAGAGATACCAATTAGCGAAATGCAATATCACCATGTCCTGTAGCTTCTCATTGAACAATGGAGGTACCAAACACGATTTTATACTGGCCACCAAACATCTTGGCCTTTCCTATTGTCAAACCCCTATTTTTGAATTGAGAATGCAAGACATGCTGTTCAACAACACTCTTTCACAAGTCTTGCCCTATTTTTCTTCATGACATACCTAGGTTTCCTATAGTCAATATTGGCTAAAAGTGCATCCACTTGGAATGCAACCCTAATCGCTTATGAAATATGCAACCCCATATGAGACATCTTTGAACAATATTCACCTATATAAAGGATTGGCCTCTTTAGCAGTGGATGGATGCTTTAACAATTTTGATACACATTTACTGCCAATGCAATCAGTTCTTTAATGTGTAGAATATTCATGTGTTTAGGGCCTCCACCACATCATACATCCATACAAAGAAATTTCTGGCAAAGATTGCTTGTTTCCTATGAAGATATCTTCTATCCCATGTGCAACAATACAACCATCAAACTATTTTAAAAATGTTTCCATCATGCCCTAGATCTATCCCTTCAAAAATTTAGATAAAATTTGATTGTTTCTCCAACATCGAGCCAACTCTACTTTGTAGAAGATTTCCTTTTACATTTGTTGCTTCAAAATGCATAGATCATCTAGCTGTTGCATAATCAAAAGGCCTGAACTGACTTTCATTTTGTGGACTTTTAGAAAAACTTTGCTCACATTATAAAGTTCTAGAGAATGGCTGTTTCTCTTATGAATTGTATTAAAACATGCCTCTCCATTTTGCTTTTGTTGTTTGAAAATTTCCACTTTTATGTTAATATTTTTGTTTGCAACTTACATTTACTCTGTGATTCAAAATAGAAAAACCCCTTTTTGGTGATAGTGAATGTCATTTTTTTCACTTTAATCACATCAAGTAATAACTTGAGTATAGTATCATTTAAATAATATATATTTATCTAAGAATAAGCAATTTTTTGATTATTCACGCCATAATTTTAGTTGTGTCCGTGGTGGGCTTGACTAAAAAAAAATTCATTTATGGACAATTGGCCCTCACAAACACTCTAAAACCCTAACTAGATGCATTTTGAATGTGAAAAATTGAGTAGATGTCCATTTAAACTTGATGTTTTGCACCTCTGAATTCTAGCCAAAACCACCCAAGTAGCCTTCGGAATTAGCTTCAAAAATTGACCAAATCACCTTCCTAATCCCTGAAAGGTGGCACTTTGGAAAAATGTTATACAGAGAATCTAGAGCATCAAATAGATGTTTATTATGATGCCCGAGGTAAAAAAATATCAATCCTCGAAGTTGCCTTCTTTGAAAATCTGGAAATGTTGATTATGAAACCCTAAAAAAGTTAATTTGGAATGGGCTTTGAAAAAATAGTAAATGAGGAGCTAGGGGGCCACAAACCTATTGAATCATAGATAAACATATAGAGAATCAAGAAGAACATTTACCTTAGCATACAGGTCGATAGGTCATAATTTTTTTTTCTATATGCAGGGCTACTTTAGTAGATTTTACAATGTCCAGTTTGCAAATCTAAGCAAATTGCAAATGGATCAATGGGGATATGCCAACTGACATGGGGCTTCATAAAGATGAAAAGAATCATGGAAAAATATCAGTTGGGTTTAATACTCACTAGACACAAATATACAACATCAAAAAGATGGCCTACTTAGAAAGATGCAACATGTGTAAACAACAAACAACCTTCTGGACCTTGAAACCAAGACTTTGAAAACTCACCAAAACTGATCCAAGGAAGTTGTAAATGGTCACACACCATCTCTGATAAGTGCTTCAAAATTTCTCCAAAGTGATTTTTCATGAAAATTCATGGGTGTTGAAATATAATCTCCCAAAGTAAGCTACCTAGGCTTATTCTACAGGGTACTTTTGAGTGCATTACATAAAATTTTACATGGGCCCTCAAAAATTTAGCAAATTTTGAAGATCCCAATAGTGGCTCCAACTAGGGATGTATGCCCCTTGTGGGTATAGCAAGATTTTAGATCTTCTGGAGAAGTAGGTTGGGTGCCTATTTCAATGGGTGATAGAGTCAAAAGGTCATCTCTTCCCACAACTGCTCGGGTTTGACAAGTCAAACCAAATTTGATGGTCCAAGGCCACCAAGAATCTTAGGTCTCTTCTTACCTCTATCATAAACATGATTTTCCCTTGATCTTACTAAAGCCAATCTTAAGATATAGCTAGAATGTTGGAATATGGCTTCTAGTGTTGTTATTGATGGCAACCTAAGTCATTATTTCGGTTTGTAGATCAAGATTTGTTCATATTGATAGGCAGAGTAAAGAATAGAGTTTCACCAGAAGAGAGAATGAAGAATAGGGTATCCAATCAGTATGTTGATATGTATGCTTCACTGGATCATCATTTTGTGTTGTGGATCTCGAGGAAGGTTATTAAGCATCTATATTATCTTATTGATAAGTTTTGTGATGTTGCATTAATCGGTGTGTAAGTTTGAAGATCCGATAGGTTGATCTTCTACTTATTAGCTCATGGTGGCCGACTCAGTTAATATAATTTGTCACAGATATTCGAGGAGTAGTTATTCAAATTCTATAGTGTTGAAATATTTTGGTTTGGGTCTTAGCTAAGTTGTAGCCGACTTTGGTGGGTACACATAGAGTATTAAATTTGGATTGATCTAACTATTGGAAAATATTTTTATTTTTGCTAGAGCCAACATGAATCAACTAAACCTTTGATAACCGATATATATATATATATGAGATCGGTAAATTCATTTTGGTGTGTGTGTGTATGTGTGAAGGAGAATGTGCAAAGCATATTGTGAATGTTAGAAGGGTTGTTGAGTAATTTGGAATAGTTTCACTTGTGCTAAAGAATAATTTTGTAAAGTGAATTAAGGCATAGCAGAGCAAGGTATGTGCAGGATCATCATGGAAAAAACAGGCACTTAAGTGGCAAAAAAATCTGAAAAATCAGAGTTAGGAAACTTGACGTAAAAAATTTGAATAAGTTATCTATATTATTTCAAAAATATGTAAGAATAGAATCTGTAGCAAATTGAATGTAGTTTCTAAACTACTAGGTTTATTTTAAAAATAGAAAATCTATTTGGTGAAAACTTGAAATTTCAATGTAGTAGTACTTAAATTTCAAGGAAAAAATAAGTAGGTGTTTGTTTGACCACCCTAACCACAATAAAATGATAATATTTTTTTATAAGATTTTAGAAATAAGTAGAGGACTCATGTCTAGATGTGATGCATATTTTTTTGTAATTTTTTTCCAAGTAAATAATTAATTATGTTTTTTTTATTACACCATTTAAAAAATATAAAAACCTATATGTCTGACCATCTTAACTTGGTCAAAACTTCATGAAATTCAAATTTTATTTTTTAATACTATAGTACATGAAGCACAAAATGTGATGCATGTTTTGGATTCCAAAAATGTGATACCGTTTGAAAGCTATAGATGTTTTCCAATCAGCCTATCAATCAAGACTTTAGTCATAATTCAAATAGAAAATGAATAATAATTATTTATTAAATTGTGGATTAGCCTCCACTGTGGCTTTTCCCCTAACAGGATTTCCTCGCAAAAATCTTGGTGTTATGGTGTTTTGATTGTTTCATTCATGTGCTTGCATCTTTAATTTTGTTTAAATATTGTAAATGGTTAAGATCTAGTTTATAATTTAGAATATTGTTGGACACTGATTCACCCCCCCTCTTAGTGTTCCTTGAGTCCAACAATTGGTATCAGAGCTAAGTTCCTCTACAAAATTTTAACAACTTGAGGTAGATCTTGGAATGCAATGGACTTTGGTGGTCTTCAATAGTAGCTTTTGGTGACACTTCATGATCTTAATTAGTCTAAAGTAGAAGTTTCTAAAATTGAAAGCAAATATTGAGGATGCTAAAAAATTCATTCAATCATTAAAGGATAAAATCAATGAGTCAAGAGAAAAGAGGAAGGAACTATGTGATCGGCTAAAGCAGAAAGAAAGTAAATGCTTGGAAGATGTTCACCTGAATCAGACCCTAAAAGAAATAATTGAAGAATGTGAAAATCTTGCTAGAGATAATGCTACTCTAAAGCTTGAGATGGAATCTATGGTGATGAAGCTAACTAAGGAGATTGAAGAAAGAAAGAAAAATAAGGAGAATCTGGCCCAATCCTTAAAAGAAAGATCTAAAGAATGCAATAGAGCTAATAGTGGATTCTTTCAGCTCGAAATTGAACTACAACAATCCATAAATAATGAACAAGAGCTTGAAAGAATGATAGTTATTCTTAGAGATGAAATCACCACTACAAATGAATACAAGGAGAAGTTTAAGATCAATTTTGCTAAGCTTGATGAAATGACTAAAGGATAGAAGAATGCAAATGAAAATTGAGGTCTTGGATATGAGAAGGGATAATGCACTGAATCTGAACAAAAGGATTCCAAACAAAGAAATCAGATGAACAAAGGCAAAAAATATATGGTAAGACAACCTAATGCTCAAAGGTTTAATGGATATTGCTTTTCTTGTAATAAATTTGGTCATATGGCTTCTCAATGTAGAAGTAAAATGAATTCAAGAAGTCCATCACTCTTTGGTCAGTGTTTTAGTTGTAATAAGTTTGGTCATAAGTCAATTGAATGTAGAGGTATGTCAAACAATCTTGTTAGTGTAAGGAATGTTAAATGTTACACCTGTGGAAGATTTGGGCATATTGCTAATCAATGTAGGACAAGAGGAAATCAATGGAATGAATGGTCTAGACAAAGAAATACTATGTGTTACAATTGCAATATTATGCAAGAACAAAAACATGGATAAAAGAGGTTTGGTATACCAAGGTAGAACTTCACAAGGTAGAATTTCATAGAAAGATGATAAAGGAAAAGGGAAAGTTCCTATAGAAGAAATAAGAGATCAGATGAAGAAAAATTGGGTAAGGAAGAGTGAGTCTGATGAAGGAAATAAGCTTGCACAAGAATCTGGTTTTGGTAATTCCTCCAGAAATTGATCTTAGGCCATCGGCCTAGGGGGAGTTTTTCAAGAAAATCCTTTGTACCCCTGTCATTTGTTGGCACCAGAATGTAGGAAATTATTAGTAGTTGTGCTAATAGTTTGCAAATGTATCAGTGACCACTAGTGCAAAAATTTGAAGAAGTGGAAGGTTCGCAGATGATTCTTCCTTTTGTTGTCTGAGAAAACAAAGTATTTGGAACAGCTAGGGAAAAACATAAAATGCGGTAAAAAGGTTAGGTGTGCGAGTTATAAAATGGTATTTAGAACCCTCATTTTTCACCTTGCATTGAAGAGGAATTGAAGGAGAGCCTCTACAGCAAAATTTTGAAGGAGTAAAAGTCAATTTGGTGGTGAATTCATCAGGTATTTTAGTTGCTTGTTGAATTCTTGAACTTAATTTTTGTGTTCGGTAGTAACT
>VDFB02193867.1:435964771-436019675 GCA_007258455.2 Sequoia sempervirens
TAAACACTCAACCCTCATCCCTCAACCCTCAAACCCTTAAACCCTCAACACTTAAACCCCTAATCCATAAACCCTCTACCCTATACATTAATCCCTCAACCCTCAATTCTCAACCCTCTACCTTATACATTGGTCCCTCAACCCTATACCTTCAACCCTAAACCCCACACCCTCATCCCTAATCCATCAACCCTATTCCCTCAACCCTTAAATTCTTAAAACCACAAACCTCAAGCCTATACCCTCAAACTTTAAACCCTTAAACCCTGAACCCTAATCCTTCAATCTTGATCAATCAACCCTATACCCTCAACCCTTAAACCCTTAATCCCTCAACCCTCAACCCTATACATTAAACCATCAATCCTTAATTCTCAACCCTCTAACGTATACATTGGACCCTCAACCCTAATCCCTCAACCCTATAACCTAAAACCTATACACTCAACCCTCAACCTTAATCCCTCAACCCTTAAACCCTGAACCCTCATCCTTAAACCCTCAAACCATTAAACCCTCAACACTCTACCCTATACATTAAACTCTCAACCCTAAATTCTCAACTCTCTACCCTATACATTGGATCTTCAACCCTAATCACTCAACCCTATACACTAAATCCTATACACTCAATCATATACCATCAATCCTCAACCCTAAACCCTCAAACCATCAACCCTCATACATCAACCCTTAAACCACTAAATCCTTAAACCCTCAACCCTCAATTCTCAACCCTCTACCTTATACATTAGATCCTCAAACTTATACCCTCAACCCTCAACCCTCAACCCTAATCTCTCAACCCTTAAACCCTCAACCCTCATTCCTCAAACCTTAAACCTGTGAACCATCAATCTTAAACCATCAACCCTTAACCCTTCAACCCTTAATCCATCAACCCTCTACCCTATACATTAAAACCTCAACTCTTAATTCTCAAGCCTCTACCCTATACATTGGACCATCAAACCTAATCCCTCAACCCTATACTCTAAACCCTATAACCTCAACCTTCAACCCTAATCCCCAACCCTATACCTTAAACCCTTTAACCTTTAAACCCTTAAACCCTCAACTCTAAACCATAAACCTTCAACCCTTAAACCCTCAACTCTAAACCATAAACCATCAACCCTTAAACCCTCAAACTTAATTTCTTAGTCCTATATCCTCAATCCTAATCCATCAACCCTAATACATCAACCCTAATACATCAATAGTATACCCCCAACCCTTAAACCCTTAAACCATCTTCCCTATACATTAAACCCTCAAGCCTTGATTGTCAACTCTCTACCCTATACATTGGATCATCGACCTTAATCCCTCAACCCTATACCCTAATCACTCAAACCATACATGCTAAACCCTCAACCCTATGCATTCAACCCTCAACCCTTAATCACTCAAGCCTTAAACCCTCAACCCTAATCCCTCAACCCTATACCCTCAATCCTTAAACCCTTGCATCCTTATACCATCTACCGTATGTTGGTTCCCAAATCAACATATGCAGTGAGTCCTAAAGAGTAGCCACTCTCTCATATTTAGACTCAATAGGTTGATGTGGCCAATAAAAAAGATTCAATCAAAGAGACTGAAATCTTCTACACTTCTGGATCTATTAAACTAGGGAGGGTAATCCCGACCTTGTGCTTTCAGATACTTGTGTGCCATAGTATCAAACACATAGTGAAAAAAAAATTCTCCTTTATATGCTTAGTAGACACAATACCTTGAAGGTATGGCTAACCTTTATGCTAGTGTACACACTAAACATGAGATATATGATTCATTAAAGCTCAGCACACAAATGTACAAAGATAGATAAGTAAATTTGATTTAAAGTTGTAGCTGCTCACAAAATAATCTCAGGAAATTGCAACATCAAGAGACCAGTGCCATATTCTAGGGTGGAGTCACCTACATCAAATAATGTCAATCTCATTACAACATCCACTCTGTCATAACTATGTCTATCAGATGATGCATTACATCATTGCTAATAAAAACTAAACCAGTCATACTTTATTTATCCAAGCATATAGTTGCACAAATATCCATTCCTATGAGTATAATTTAACTTACTCCTTGACTAAGAGTAATAATAGTGAACAAACATTTAGGGAAATAGAAGAAGATGAACAATAGAAATCCTTGATTTTATCATATTCATAACTTATGCAATGTCTATAGTGGTGAAAACTAACCCAGAATATCTTGTCATTTATTTATCTAATATGACAGTGCTGCAAATACATCCTAAATTACAAGACTTAAAAAACCTCAGAAACCTAAAATAGACACTATACATTTGACCTTGTTACAAAATGCTTCTCGTGAGATAAAGTAGTGAATAACCTCTTCTTCAAAAACAAAAAATCTGCACTTAAAGAAACTACAAAACCCTAAATGGAGATCAGATAAAGACATGTGCCACATTAAGGCTCATTGATCTGCAACTATCTTTACTTGCCAAAGACTCTTCAACTTGCTCTTTGTTTTCTTGCTCCTCACTCCACTGGCCTGCAACAGAAAAGCATTCCTCTTTGTGAATACTCATCATTCTCTTTATTTTCTCTTTACCCACATTGAAGAAATGCCCTGTTGTAGAGAATATTTTGCTACCTTCTAAAAACCCTTCACTATAAAAAATAAAAATCTCCCCTTCACCTATTCATCTTTCACTTTCTGTAGCTATGTTTTCCTTTTTCTTTTACCATGAAACTTTTACATTTTGATCTCAACAAATAAAATATTTGACTTTAAAATGGGAGCATTTAATCCTTTTGTCATTTTAAATGTGAAGGCTTCTAAAAATCTCTTGGGAAAATATAATATTATACCCATGAATTTTTAATTTAAATGCCCATCACAAAAAATTTCTTGATTTTAAATCTTTATGAAGATTTTAAAAAAAATGGTTGTAGAAAGCCATTCACCTATTTTCACATTAAAATTCACTAAAATTTAAACATTATCAAATGATAATGTTAAAAATGAATTTCGGGCTCCACCACCATCTCACACAAGGCCTTCATCGCACATCTCCAATAGAAAATGAGAAATGCAAAATATAATGGTGATGAAAAAAATGTAGCCTAGGTTCTTGTGAAAAAAATCATATATTAGGAAAATATAAATTTACCCATGCACCCTCACATTTATCCCTTCATTTCACATGAAAATTTATAGTTTAAAAGGAAGCCTTTTAAAACTATACGTTATCGACAAACAATTTATAAGTTTAGAAAAACTTAAAAATCTTTCACCTAGGCCCACCACACTCTTCATCAATCTTTTTCATCACACATCTCCATTTACATTGAGAATAGCTAATATTTATTAGTGATGCCCGAAATGAGGGAAAAACCATCACACATCTCCATTTCATTTGGGAAGTAAATATATCAATTAGCGATACATGATAAAAAAATATGCATCCCATCATTGATCAAAAATACACTTTGGGAAGGAAAAATTTAAATAGCGATTGGCGAAGAAGAATAAATGATATCACACCATCACAAATAAAAAAGGAAAAAAGATCCATTTGATAGCAATGAGCAAAATTGAAGAATGCTTCATCATGTATCACTAATAGCTAAAAAAGAAGAGATACCAATTAGCGAAATGCGATATCACCATGTCCTGTAGCTTCTCATTGAACAATGGAGGTACCAAACATGATTTTATACTGGCCACCAAACATCTTGGCCTATGCTATTGTCAAACCCCTATTTTTGAATTGAGAATGCAAGACATACTGTTCAACAACACTCTTTCACAAGTCTTGCCCTATTTTTCTTCATGACATACCCAGGTTTCCTACAATCAATATTGGCTAAATGTGCATCCACTTGGAATGCAACCCTAATCGCTTATGAAATATGCAACCCCATATGAGACATCTTTGAACAATATTCACCTATATAAAGGATTGGCCTCTTTAGCATTCAATGGATGCTTTAACAATTTTGATACACATTTACTGCCAATGCAATCAGTTCTTTAATGTGCAGAATATTCATGTGTTTAGGGCCTCCACCACATCATACATCCATACAAAGACATTTCTGGCAAAGATTGCTTGTTTCCTATGAAGATCTCTTCTATCCCATGTGCAACAATACAACCATCAAACTATTTTAAAAATGTTTCCATCATGCCCTAGATCCGTCCCTTCAAAAATTTAGATAAAATTTGATTATTTCTCCAACATCGAGCCAACTCTACTTTGTAGAAGATTTCCTTTTATATTTGTTGCTTCAGCATAGATCATCTAGCTATTGCATAATCAAAAGGCCTGAACTAACTTTCATTTTGTGGACTTTTAGAAAAACTTTGCTCACATTATAAAGTTCTAGAGAATGGCCCTTTCTCTTATGAATTGTATTAAAACATGCCTCTCCATTTTGCTTTTATTGTTTGAAAATTTCCACATTTGTGTTAATATTTTTGTTTGTAACTTACATTTGCTCTATGATTCAAAATAGAAAAACCCCTTTTTGGTGACAGTGAATGTCATTTTTTTCACTTTAATCACATCAAGTAATAACTTGAGTATAGTATCATCTAAATAATATATATTTATCTAAGAATAAGCAATTTTTTGATTATTCACGCCATAATTTTAGTTGTGTCCCTGGTGGGCTTGACTAAAAAAATTTCATTTCTGGACAATTGGCCCTCACAAATGCTCTAAAACCCTAACTGGATGCATTCTGAATGTGAAAAATTGAGCAGATGTCCATTTAAACTTGACATTTTGCACCTCTGAATTCTAGCCAAAACCACCCAAGTAGCCTTCAGAATTGGCTTCAAAAACTGACCAAATCACCTTCCTAATCCCTGAAAGATGGCACTTTGGAAAAATGTTATATAGAGAATCCAGAGCATCAAACAAATGTTTATTATGATGCCTGAGGTAAAAAAATATCAATCCTTGAAGTTGCCTTCTTTGAAAATCTGGAAATGTTGATTATGAAACCTTGAAAAAGTTAATTTGGAATGGGCTTTGAAAAATAAGTAAATGAGGAGCTAGGGGGCCACAAACCTATCAAATCATAGATAAATATATAGAGAATCAAGAAGAACATTTACCTTTGCATATAGGTCGATAGGTCATAAATTTTTTTTCTATATGCAGGGCTACTTTAGTAGATTTTATAATGTCCAGTCTACAAATCTAAACAAATTGCAAATGGATCCATGGGGATATGCCAACTGACATGGGGCTTCATAAAGATGTAGAGAATCATGGAAAAATATCAATTGGGTTTAATACTCACCAAACACAAATATACAACATCACAAAGATGGCCTACTTAGAAAGATGCAACATGTGTAGACAACAAACAACCTTCTGGACCTTGAAACCAAGACTTTGAAAACTCACCAAAACTGATCCAAGGAAGTTGCAAATGGTCACACACCATCTCTGATAAGTGCTTCAAAATTTATCCAAAGTGATTTTTCATGAAAATTCATGGGTGTTGAAATATAAGCTCCCAAAGTAAGCTACCTAGGCTTATTCTGTAGGGTACTTCTAAGTGCATTACGTAAAATTTTACATGGGCCCTCAAAAATTTAGCCAAATTTGAAGATCCCAATAGTGGCTCCAACTAGGGATGTATGCCCCTTGTGGGTATAGCAAGATTTCAGATCTTCTGGAGAAGCAGGTTGGGTGTCTATTTCAATGGGTGATAGAGTCAAAAGGTCATCTCTTCTGACAACTTCTTGGGTTTGACAAGTCAAACCAAATCTGATGGTCCAAGGCCACCAAGAATCTTAGGTCTCTTCTTACCTCTATCATAAACATGATTTTCCCTTGATCTTACTAAATCCAATCTGAAGATATAGCTAGAATGTTGGCATATGGCTTCTAGTGTTGTCATTGATGGCAACCTAAGTCATTATTTCAGTCTGTAGATCAAGATTTGTTCATATTGATAGGAAGAGTAAAGAAAAAAGTTTCATTGGAAGAGAGAATGAATAATAGGGTATCCGATCAGTAAGTTGATATGTACGCTGCACCAGATCATCATTTTGTGTTGTGGATCTCGAGGAAGGTTATTAAGCATCTATATTATCTTATTGATAAGTTTTGTGATGTTGCATTAATCGGTGTGTAAGTTTGAAGATCCGGCAAGATGATCTTCTACTTATTAGCTCATGGTGGCCAACTCAGTCAATATAATGTGTCACGGATATTCGAGGAGTAGTTATTCAAATTCTATAGTGTTGAAATATTTTGGTTTGGGTCTTAGCTAAGTTGTAGCTGACTTTGGTGGGTACACATTGAGTATTAAATGTGGATTGATCTGACTATTGGAAAATACTTTTATTTTTGCTAGAGCCAACATGAATCGACTAAACCTTTGATAATGGATATATATATGAGATCAGTAAATTCATTTTGGTGTGTGTGTGTGTATGTGTGAAGGAGAATGCGCGAAGCATATTGTGAATGTTAGAAGGGTTGTTGAGTGATTTGGCATAGTTTCACTTGTGCTAAAGAATAATTTTGTAAAGCGAATTAAGGCATATCAGAGCAAGGTATGTGCAGGATCATCATGGAAAAAACAGGCACTTAAGTGGCAAAAAAATCTGAAAAATTAGAGTTAGGCAACTTGACTTAAAAATTTGAATAAGTTATCTATATTATTTCAAAAATATGTAAGAATAGAATCTATAGCAAATTGAATGTAGTTTCTAAACTACTAGGTTTATTTTAAAAAAAAGAAAATATATTTGGTGAAAACTTGAAATTTCAAAGTAGTAGTACTTAAATTTCAAGGAAAAAATAAGTAGGTGTCTATTTGACCACCCTAACCACAATAAAATGGTAATATTTTTTTATAAGATTTTAGAAATAAGTAGAGGACTCATGTCCAGATGTGATGCATATTTTTTTGTAATTTTTTCCAAGTAAATAATTAATTATGAATTTCTTTTATTACAACATTTAAAAAATATAAAAACCTGTATGTCTAACCACCTTAACTTGGTCAAAACTTCATGAAATTCAATTTTTATTTTTTAATCCTATAGTACGTGAAACACAAAATGTGATGCATGTTTTGGATTCCAAAAATGTGATACCATTTGAAAGCTATAGATGTTTTCCAATCAGCCTATCAATCAAGACTTTGGTCATAATTCAATTAGAAAATGAATAATAATTATTTATTAAATTGTGGATTAGCCTCCACTGTGGTTTTTCCCCTAACAAGTTTTCCTCACAAAAATCTTGGTGTTATGGTGTTTTGATTATTTCATTCATGTGCTTGCATCTTTAATTTTGTTTAAATATTGTAAATGGTTAAGATCTAGTTTATAATTTAGAATATTGTTGGACACTGATTCACCCCCCCTCTTAGTGTTCCTTGAGTCCAACAATTGGTATCAGAGCTAAGTTCCTCTACAAAATTTTAACAACTTGAGGTAGATCTTGGAATGCAATGGACTTTGGTGGTCTTCAATAGTAGCTTTTGGTGACACTTGATGATCTTGATCAGTCTAAAGTAGAAGTTTCTGGAATTGAAAGCAAATATTGAGGATGCTCAAAAATTCATTCAATCATTGAAGGATAAAATCAATGAGTCAAGAGAAAAGAGGAAGGAACTATGTGATCGGCTAAAGTAGAAAGAAAGTAAATGCTTGGAAGATGTTCACCTGAATCAGACCCTAAAAGAAATAATTGAAGAATGTGAAAATCTTGCTAGAGATAATGCTACTCTAAAGCTTGAGATGGAATCTATGGTGATGAAGCTAACTAAGGAGATTGAAGAAAGAAATAAAAATAAGGAGAATCTAGCCCAATCCTTAAAAGAAAGATTTAAAGAATGCAATAGAGCTAATAGTGGATTCTTTCAGCTCGAAATTGAACTACAACAATCCATAAATAATGAACAAGAGCTTGAAAGAATGATAGTTATTCTTAGAGATGAAATCACCACTACAAATGAATACAAGGAGAAGTTTAAGATCAATTTTGCTAAGCTTGATGAAATGACTAAAGGATAGAAGAATGCAAATGAAAATTGAGGTCTTGGATATGAGAAGGGATAATGCACTGAATCTGAACAAAAGGATTCCAAACAAAGAAATCAGATGAACAAAGGCAAAAAATATATGGTAAGACAACCTAATGCTCAAAGGTTTAATGGATATTGCTTTTCTTGTAATAAATTTGGTCATATGGCTTCTCAATGTAGAAGTAAAATGAATTCAAGAAGTCCATCACTCTTTGGTCAGTGTTTTAGTTGTAATAAGTTTGGTCATAAGTCAATTGAATGTAGAGGTATGTCAAACAATCTTGTTAGTGTAAGGAATGTTAAATGTTACACCTGTGGAAGATTTGGGCATATTGCTAATCAATGTAGGACAAGAGGAAATCAATGGAATGAATGGTCTAGACAAAGAAATACTATGTGTTACAATTGCAATATTATGCAAGAACAAAAACATGGATAAAAGAGGTTTGGTATACCAAGGTAGAACTTCACAAGGTAGAATTTCATAGAAAGATGATAAAGGAAAAGGGAAAGTTCCTATAGAAGAAATAAGAGATCAGATGAAGAAAAATTGGGTAAGGAAGAGTGAGTCTGATGAAGGAAATAAGCTTGCACAAGAATCTGGTTTTGGTAATTCCTCCAGAAATTGATCTTAGGCCATCGGCCTAGGGGGAGTTTTTCAAGAAAATCCTTTGTACCCCTGTCATTTGTTGGCACCAGAATGTAGGAAATTATTAGTAGTTGTGCTAATAGTTTGCAAATGTATCAGTGACCACTAGTGCAAAAATTTGAAGAAGTGGAAGGTTCGCAGATGATTCTTCCTTTTGTTGTCTGAGAAAACAAAGTATTTGGAACAGCTAGGGAAAAACATAAAATGCGGTAAAAAGGTTAGGTGTGCGAGTTATAAAATGGTATTTAGAACCCTCATTTTTCACCTTGCATTGAAGAGGAATTGAAGGAGAGCCTCTACAGCAAAATTTTGAAGGAGTAAAAGTCAATTTGGTGGTGAATTCATCAGGTATTTTAGTTGCTTGTTGAATTCTTGAACTTAATTTTTGTGTTCGGTAGTAACTTGCTTGATACAAAAATAAAATGAAGCAAATCAAAGGAATAGTGAATTTGGATGAATATAATAGTGAAAAGATTAGGGATGTGAGAAATATGTTGTTGATCAATGAATTAAAATGGCTTGAAGGTGTGAAACACAAAATTTTGGACATTTGGAATGGATTTCCCTATTTTGATAATGTGGAAGTCATTAGGTTTATGTTGAACAAATTGAATGATAATATTTTAACTCTAGATAAACCGTATCTCATTTCAAAAGAGGTGATTAGAAATCTAACTGGATTATGTAATGTTGGGGATGTACTAAAAAATAAGTTGATTTGAAATAAGGAAGTTGAAACCCTAACCGAAGTTGCGGGGGATCAAAGGGATTTGGTAATTTCAATGATCAAAGATCTAATAACCAAGTACATTGTGCATGGAATTTCATACAAAATTTTCTTTAGAAATAGCGAAGGTGTAACTTTAGTGGGTGTAGTATACATTTCTCATAAAATGATAATGGAGGATCAAGACTTTGACCTATGTGGATTGATAATAGATCATTTGATGGAAAATTTACAACTAACAAAGGAGGAAGATTACCCCTTCAGGTTTGGTACTTTGGTCACATGTCTTATGATGTATTTTCTGAATTGCTTGCCATAGATCAATAATGTTGTATGGAATGAGAATGAACCAATTTGTAAACAGGTTTTTGAACATTATAATAGTTTGGAAAACTGCAAGCAAGTGTATGCAATTTTTTTTAAACAATTGCTAGGGAAGTTTGGAGAAATTAGCATTTCCATTCCGATAAAGGCACTTGAGGTTGGGTCTTCTTTCCAGTGACATGGAGAGAAAGAGGAAAAGAGGAAAAGAGACTATTTTTTAGACTCCTTGGGCACACATGACTCCACAAATTGAAGGGAAAGGTAAAGGACAAGTGGTTCTAGATATATCTAATGAGGAATCTGATGAGTACACTCCAAGAGATGAACCAAGATCAGTTGAACTAGATGTAGTAATGGTAGAAGGAAGTGAAGAAGAAAATGTTTTATCCAAAGAAAAGGTACGACAACTTGTTCAGAAGAAAAATGGGATGCAAAAAATTGTTGACATATGGTCTGCTAGACCCTTTTATGAGTAGGACATGATAGAGAGCACTCTGAGCACTTATTTTGTGCACAATAACATTGGATTGGAGAATTTGAAGAATGTGTTTCCTTAAGAAATGGTTGAATGCATTAAGGAAGCCATGGTTTCTGAATCTCAAGATAAAGAAGAGGGAGAAATAATTCAACACTTGAAGGAGAAGTTCAGGCTATCTCTTACCAACTTGAAAAAGAAAATGAATGTGTTGAGTCAATGCATAAATACAATAAATAACATCTACAACTATTGTCTTCATTGGCCTCATGTAGTTGGGAAATACAAAGATAAGCTATAGTAGATTGAAACTGAGCTAAACAAGATTGGTCAAGATTATAACATGTTTCAAGATCAAGAAAATGTAGTCAAGAAAAGGATTCAGGAGCTGTAGTTTGAGCATGAAAAAGTTCAATTTAGAAAGAACAACCTTGTGGACACCTTTTGGAAAGTGAAGGATTTAACCGAATGCAAACTGTAGTAGCTAATTGAGGTTTTGAGGAAAGGAGAAAAATTAGAAAAGACAATCACAATTCTAGAATCTCTTTGCAAAATTATCAATCAAACATTTGAGAACAACTTATTCATAATCATTGGGATTGCAATAGAATCTTGGAGGAAATTTCTTCTAGAAATGAAAGTTAAGTACAAGATAATTTTCTAATTTTAATAAGCAGTTGTTAAATTTTGATCAAACTTTTGAACTTTTGGATATATTTCAAAGAGGGAGATTGAAATAGTGTTTATCACTGATGTCAAAGGGGGTGAGAGTGTAGTGAAAAATTTCTTAATCAGTCTAAAGGGGAGTTATGTTATGAAATTTTGAACTTTGGAAGTGTAATCATATTAGTTCTAACACTTAGTCATTTTTCACTAAGTCTTGCCATCAATGCCAAAGGGGGAGATTGTTAGCATATGGCTTCTAGTGTTGTCATTGATGGCAACCTAAGTCATTATTCTAGTTCATAGATCAGGATTTGTTCATACCGACAAGCAAAGTAAAGAACAAAGTTTCATCGAAAGAAAGAATTAAGAACAGGGTATCAAGTTAGTATGTCAATTTGCATGCTTCACTGGATCATCATTTTGTGTTGTGGATCTTGGGGAAGGTTAGTAAGTATCTATATAATCTTATTGATAAATTTTGTGATGTCACATTAATTGGTGTGTAATTTTGGAGATTTGGCAAGATGATCTTCTATTTATTAGCTCACGATGGCCATGTAATGCCCCGCCATGCAACCCTACAGGAAGTTGCAATTAACTACTCAAACATTTTTTTTTTAAAGTACGATTAACATGCAAGATCACTATCCATTTCCAACAACCTCTATGGTTACGAGACTGAGATTACTTAAAACCCAAACAAGAAACATGAATTAAAAACATAACATTTAATTACTTAACAAATTAAATACACATACATTCCATACTAGATAAAATTACATCAAAGGCATAAGAGATACCACATGCTTCCAATAATATAATTTACAATATGATTACAACACTCATTCCCCGAATGAGGCAAACCCAATAAACAAGGTTATAAATTACATCTTCCATGTCGATACAAGAGGGGTAATAAATTACAATAATAACAAAAAAGAATAAAGCATGAAAGTACTGGATCCCATGAGCTCTCCAACTGGAAATCTCATCCACATGAATAAGAAGATGACCCAACAAATTAAGGTACACATTCCACCCAACCATATGATACCTGAAGGCTCACCCCCCGTGCTAGGAGATAGTAACAAGGAATTCTAGACAAGACCATCCACCCCTAGACACAGGCTAACTCACATTGACACAACCAAACACATGAACCATACATCCATAAGGATAACACAAGTACAACTCCAACATCACTGACATAGGTCACATTGCTTCCAAAAATAAAACAAATCAAGTATGATAAGAAGACCATACACTTAAACTCAAATACCAACTATTGTTGTAGAAAGAGTTTCATCACATAGCTCGTCATGGGATATCCTCTGGGAATCTTCCTAGGCTCTGGCCCCCACTATGGGTTGTCCTGGGGGCCTCTATCAAATCCTAGCACCCATACTCACTCATGCATAATCAAATACCTCTCGTAAGGACAAGATAGATGACCTTGCCATTCCAGGCCTTCTCGTCTCATCCCAAGTCTATACAAGCCCTTGCGTCCATGAGCAAGGCTCAATTATCTTAATTAATGTGAAAAACTACCTAACTTCTAAGTATATTATTTTAGTTATCACTTGATTAAACCACCTCTGAAGGTTTCCTAGTTTACCTCTTTGGGCTCTGGCCCCTAATAGAAGCCACTCTTCTACTTGACAACATACCAAACAAAACCAATCACCAAGGGAATCCCAAGTGCAAACCAACAAGATAAAACCACTCCAACTCTAGGAGGAACATAAATTGAAAATCCACTCCAACATAGGAGCAACAAAATTCAAAACCCTCTCCAAACACTGGAGGCAACAAACACATAAAACACCCCTTCTAAAGGAGGCACAGACCATCCTCGTTCATGAAAACCGTGTTAAAAACTGGATACACTAAACACCCTACCCAAGACAATACAAAGGTTGACTAAAAAAATACAACCCCAAAATTTAAACCCTTTCTGGAAGACTTAACAAACCTTCAAAAAAAATTCCCCAAAGTGAAAACAAACGAAGTGTCCCTTTGAGAAGGGCGATCAAATAAGAATTAAATCTATATTTGGATTTCCTAAATCCACTTCCTTCATTAACATTCAATAATTTATTGCCTTAATAAAACTGATTTCATAACGTCTCTTTTAGACAAAAGATGAAATTTAAACCAAATATTTAATTCTCTAATTGCTTTTAAATAATAACAAAATAAACATTTAGTTTTCTGATTTAAAACATATATTTTAAAATAACTATTTCTCCTTTGCAAAATAAATCATTTTGAAATCAATTAATCTCTCCATTAAACACCTTATATTTAAATCCAATAATTTTCTTTTTAAATATACTATTTTAAAATAAAATTAATAGTTTAACTATGAACACAATATTTTAAATTTCCCCGTTATGCATTTCAGGAAAATAACTAATCTTATCATAATTTGTTGCAACCAATAAGAACTATAATTAATTAATAATCACTTTCCTAAGAAATTTCATTTCATTTAAAATAAATAACCATTTCTCATGTTGAAATATTCATCTATTAAACCACATGCATTTTATCAGTTTTCCTTCATTACCCAAAATGATCAATATCAATTTTTAAATACAAGTGTTTTAAAAAAAAAAATTAATTCCTTTTTTCCCAACATCATGAAAGAGAGAAATCACATAACGAAAGGGAAATTTGATGATTTAATCACCTACTTTAGGATTTCCTAAATCCAAACTGAAAAGTGACATATTGAATGTAATCAATTTAAATATTTAACATTAATTGAATTTAGAAGCTGAAACTAATTGTTTTCTTCCAACTTCCTCAATTACGACTAATGATCATAATAAATTTCTAAAAATATCAATCTCTTACAAAATCAATATTTGCATCAATAAATAAAACAACCATCTTAAAATCAATATAATTTAAATGTAAATATATATTAAACATATATATAATTATATACTCAATGTATATACAATTATATGTATGTGTTAAATATATATAAATATTATTTAAATATATTTTTACAAAAACAATTCAAATTTCAACTCATTTAAATCCAAACCCCGCTTAATTAAAATATATAATAATAAAACATTTATTTAAATTATAATATATTATATATATTATATAAATTATATATATATATATTATATAAATTATATATATATATATTATATAAATTATATATATATATATATTATATAAATAATATATATATATATATATATATATTATATTATATTATATTATATAAAATTAAATTAAATTAAAAAAAAATTTAAAATATAATTAAAAAATGAAATTCCCAAACTTAGGGCACGCAGGCCCCTCTCGACGGGCGAAAGCCTATGTGTTATGCACACAACCCACCTCCCTTATGGGTGGCAGCCTATGTGCTATCCACACAGTTCGCCTCCCCTGAGGCTGGGCAACGATGGAGTTGGCTTCCCCTGCCTCCCCACAAACAAAAATAATTCATTTTTATATCTATTTTCAAAAAAATAAAACCAATTTCCTCCCCTACTTTGCACAAAATTTTACCAGAAATTTTCAAACAAATCTATATATAAATATATACCAAAGATTTCCATTTTCAGTCCAAATTGTGCAATTGCACAACAAAATTTTGCAATAAAAAAATAAATTTGTCAACACAACAATTGGGTTTAAGTTTCAGTTTGAAATGAAAATTTCTTTTGATTTCCTTTCTATCTTTCCATTGTTTGATTCTTGTTTTGTTTTCTTTCCCAAAATTTCAACAAAAGTTTGCAAGTATTGAACAAATTTGACATGAGGCTTCATTGAAATTCAAACAACATTTTAAAAAATTTCCAGCAGCATAACAAAGATTTGAAATTCATTTCAAAATGAAAACAAAAATCAAAGAAGGAACCTTTTTTTTTCTCCAAAGTTTGAAGGACTCAAATGGTGCTTCAAAATCTTTTTCCTACCCACCTAAAAATCCAAGCAAGCCACAACAAAAAATCTCCACCAAAAATTAAAATTCAAAAAAATATGAAATTGAAATTCCTCTAATAGAGTTTTCCCCAAATTTAGTCAAACCCCTAAAATATCCCATCCACAAAATTTATTGCAATTTTGGGGATATTTCCATTTCATTTAAAATTTAAAACAAATTTATTTTCTAATTGAAATTTCATGCATTTCTAAAATTTCTTTTAAAACAAAAGAATTCAAAGTTTGCGAAGAATTTATTTTATCTAAAATTTTCAAAAAGTGAAATTTAAAACACATTTTCATTTTTATTTTAATTTAAATCTAAATATCCAAACATGCTTTTCATTTTAATTTTAATTTAAAATTTAATATCCATAATACCAAAACAACTACTTTATTTAATTTATCACCATTAACCTAATTAATCAATAACTAATTGTAATTTCATTAATTAAATCAGATTAATCAATAAAATAAATAAGTTTTCAACATTGCAACTAGATATATTTAATCATCATTTTAACTACACTTGCCATTTAATAACCCTTATAATATGAAATTAAATAAATAACCAAGGAGGAATGAACCATATTAAAACAACTAAACCCAATGACAACCTGACAACACACTATGACTAGGGTGATGACTTAGCAAAGAAAACCTAGCTACTATCTCCCAATCGATTACCGTTGGTTAATGGACACACTCAAACCTATGAAATTAGGTGGAGTCGATGTTATGTACCTGTCAATTTGCAAACAAAGAGCATAGTGAACATGCATATATATATATATAACATAATGAACACACCATGAAGAGGAAATCAAGGAATCGTAGGACACTCACAAGTGAGTGATATGATCTCATCCCCTTCACCAATACAATCATCATAGACTGACAGTTCCATCATAAACAAATATCTCATGCAATATCATGTTACAATAACTAATCATCATTACACCAAATTAAAACATGCCAAATAAAGCATTAGATAAGATACATCACATCACACAGATAGACTATCGCTCTATAAATAACAATCAAATAACACACAAATGATAAAGTATCTTGAGAACTAAAAAACACATCCAAGCAAATAGGGACACACTATCCAGCCAGAAAGCAAAACAGAGGGGTATTACATCCTCCCCCCTAGGGTCAGGCTTACACCTAGAAGCCTGCAAATACCCCTAGTACAAACTCCACAAAATCACACATAAACATGGTTCTAAAGCTGAACCACTCCCTACCTCAACATAAAACAACAACCTGTGCTATAATCAACCCAACCAAGTACACTATCAATCTATACAAATCAACATGGTGAAGCAACCACCAACCAAATCACCAAAGCACATACCCATGGATTAACATACATAATACACATATGCACCAATAAACATCACCGAGAATCATCACAAGGCCACACATAGTGCAATATCATTACAATGTTAACTCAAAACAAGGTATGCAACATTATCACTTCAACATTCATTTAATATTTTTCATTTTGAATCCAAGTACAATAATTTAACCTCTCATGATTTCTTAAGGCTTAACAATAAGTTGGGGACTATAGGCCTCACCAACAAGATGGACCTATTATGAAATTATCATTAACATGCAATGGTCTCACTAATCCCTTTTCTCTAAACTTTTAATTACTACAGAATGATTTTCTATTCATATTATACATTTTCCATGATTATGAATGCAACTTGGGGACTTAGGTACTTTACCCAAGGTTTGATCTAATAAAACAAACCTTCATGAACACATAAGCATTTTCTCATAAGATACAACATACCATGGGTTTCAGTACACCACACACTCAAGGATAGGCATCTGTGTTAAACCAATCAGAAGAGAGAGAAGACAAGAGTTATTTACAGTTCTAACATAGGAATGAATGCAATCATGGTTTCATCATCACATGATCACTTTCACACAAATGCATCAATCATATGAGAGTATGCACAAATCTTTATGAACTAACAACATGATCATTCATTTTCTATTACCATATTTCATAATTTCAAAACAATATAATAGGCAAAAGCAACTCCAAAACCACATAGGGTCAATCAAGCAATCACTGGCACAATGAGGTAAAGCACAAGAAGATATGCATCAGATACTTGCATGGTGAAGAAAAGCAACAAGACTCTAGAAGAGAATATACACCAAAGGAAATTCTTAGCACCCTCAAGGTCGAACAAATCTTCCCACAACATGAGCAAAGAAACCAAGCAAGGGTAATTTTAGGCAACACATGTCACCTGCAACCCACCAAAAAGCTAAGGTCCAACATGCTCACCCACAACATAGGATAGAGGGGATTAATTGATCTCAACCTCGAAAGACTCTCAACCAAGGGAATCACTCCAATCCTGAAGGGTAAGGAAAGACCTAGGAGGCATCATTCCTCCACAACTCAAGACAAGGTTGGAAAAATCAACCCACTAAAATGCCATACTAAGGCACTCAAGGCAAGAGGTCCTATGACTATCTCACCCCAACAAGCACTTGGAACACACCCAACAACCACACTACAACCACACTCAAGATCCACTCAAGGGTCACGACTCTTTACAAAATGAAGGAACCATGCATCAAGAAGGAGACCAATCAAAACACACTTCTTGGTAGGCTCGCAGGCATAACTAACCCCCACCAAAGCATTCATCAACAAGACATGCAAGAGTAGAAATAACAATAAAAATGGTTGTCGTCCACCACACACAACACACCAAATTCATACACTACACAATTGTCCATAATACATTCTTCCTGTAGGAATGATATCAGTGCATTATACACTACACCGAGGATCCTATCCTTTCCACTAGTTTCCTACACCATTAGACCTACACCACATAACAATAACTTCTAGGTAGACAATTGTGATCAACCCAAAAGGAAAACATAAACTAACGAACAAAGCACCTAGGTCAATGCCATGGCTCATAGTTCCCAAAGTATAATCTATGCAACAATCCGCTTAACGGGTTCCACATTATCCTAGAGTACGTAGTGTTTAAACCTAGGCTCTGATACCATGTGTAATGCCCCACCATGAAACCCTAGAGGAAGTTGCAATTAACTACTCAAATGTAATTTTTTCTTTTTTAAGTATGATTAACATGCAAGATCACTATCCATTGCCAACAACCTCTAAGGTTACGAGACTGAGATTACTTAAAACCCAAACAAGAAACATGAATTAAAAACATAACATTTAATTATTTAACAAATTAAATACACATACATTTCATACCAAATAAAATTACATCAAAGGAATAAGAGATACCACATGCTTCCAATAATATAATTTACAATATGATTACAACACTCATTCCCCAAATGAGGCAAATCCAATAAACAAGGTTACAAATTACATCTTCCACCTTGATACAAGAGGGGTAATGAATTATTAATAATAACAGAAAAGAATAAAGCATAAAAGTATTGGATCCCACGAGCTCTCCAATTAGAAATATTGTCCACATGAACAAGAAGATGACCCAACGAATTAAGGTACACATTCCACCCAACCATGTGATACCTGAAGGCTTAGCTCCCGTGCTAGGAGATAGTAACAAGGAATTCTAGGAAAAACCATCCACCCCTAGACACAGGCTAACTCACACTGACACAACCAAACACATGAACCATACATCCATAAGGATAACACAAGTACAACTCCAACATCACTGAAATAGGTCACATTATTTCTAGAAATAAAATAGATTGAGTATGATAAGAAGACCATACACATAAACCCAAATACCAACTATTGTCGTAGAAAGAGTGTCATCACACAGCTCATCATGTGATATTCTCTTGGAATCTTCCTAGGCTCTAGCCCCCACTATGGGTTGTCCTAGTGGC
Source organism: Sequoia sempervirens (assembly GCA_007258455.2). Taxonomy (NCBI): domain Eukaryota; kingdom Viridiplantae; phylum Streptophyta; class Pinopsida; order Cupressales; family Cupressaceae; genus Sequoia; species Sequoia sempervirens. The sequence continues at coordinate 435,983,497 of VDFB02193867.1, forward strand.
CTCTACCGAATCCTGACACCCATACTCACTCATGCAAAATCAAGTACCTCTCGTAAGGACAAGATAGATGACCTTGCCATTCCAGGCCTTCTCGTCTCATCCCAAGTCTATACAAGCCCTTGCATCCATGAGCGAGGCTCAATTATCTTAATTAATGTGAAAAACTACCTAACTTCTAATTATATTGTTTTAGTTATCACTTGATTAAACCACCTCTGAAGGTTTCCTAGTTTACCTCTTTGGGCTCTGACCCCTAACAGAAGCCACTCTTCTACTTGACAACATACCAAACAAAACCGATCACCAAGGGAATCCCAAGTGCAAACCAGCAAGATAAAACCACTCCAACTCTAGGAGAAACATAAACTGAATCCACTCCAACACAGGAACAACAAAAGTCAAAACCCTCTCCAAATACTGGAGGCAACAAACACATAAACCACTCCTTCCAAAGGAGGCATGAACCATCATCGTTTGTGAAAACCGTGTTAAACACTGGATACGCTAAATGCCCTACCCAAGGCAATACAAAGGTTGACTAACAAAATACAACAACCCCAAAAGTTAAACCCCTTATGGAAGACTTAACAACCCTTCGAAACAAATTCCCCAAAGCGAAAACAGATGAAGTGTCCCTTCAAGAAGGGTGATCAAACAAGAATTAAATCTATATTTGGATTTCCTAAATCCACATCCTTCATTAACATTCAGTAATTTATTGCCTTAATAAAATTGATTTCATAACGTCTCTTTCAAACAAAAGATGAAATTTAAACCAAATATTTAATTCTCTAATTGCTTTTAAATAATAACAAAATAAACATTTACTTTTCCAATTTAAAACATATTATTTTAAAATAACTATTTCTCCTTTGCAAAATAAATCATTTTGAAATCAATTAATCTAGCCATTAAACACCTTATATTTAAATCCAATATTTGTCCTTTTAAATATACTATTTTAAAATCAAATTAATATTTTAACTATGAACACAATATTTTAAATTTCCCAGTTACGCATTTCATTGAAATAACTAATCTTATCATAATTCGTTGCAACCAATAAGAATTATAATTAATTAATAATTGCTTTCCTAAGAAATTTCATTTCATTTAAAGTAAATAACCATTTCTCATGTTGAAATATTCATCTATTAAACCACATGCATTTTATTCATTTTCCTTCATTACCCAAAATGATCAATCTCAATTTTTAAATACAATCATTTTTAAAAAAAATACGATTAATTCCTTTTTTCCCAACATCACGAAAGAGAGAGATTACATAACAATAGGGAAATTTGATGATTTAATCACCTACTTTAGGATTTCCTAAATCCAAACCGAACAATGACATATTGCATGCAATCAATTTAAATAATTAACATTAATTGAAATCAGAAGCTTAAACTAATTATTTTCTTCCAACTTCCTCGATTACGATGGATGATCAAAATCAATTTCTAAAACCATCAATCTCTTACAAAATCAATATATTTAAATGTAAATATATATAATTATATACTCAACATATATACAATTATATGTATATATGTTAAATATATATAAATATTATTTAAATATATTTTTACAAAAACAATTTAAATTATAATATATTATATATATATAATATACATATATAATATATAATATATATATATTATATATTATATAATATAAAATTAAATTAAATTAAATAAAAATTTAAAATATAATATAAAAAATGAAATGCCCAAACTTAGGGCACGTAGGCCCCTCTCCACCGGCGGTGCCCTATGTGTTTAATACACAATCTTCATCCCTTGGGGCATGGCATTTGTGCTTTGCACACAGCCCGCCTCCCCTGAGGCTAGGAAGTGATGGAGTTGGCTTCTCCAAAGATTTCCATTTTCAGTCCAAATTGTGTAGTTGCACAACAAAATTTTGCAATAAAAAAAAAAATTTGTCAACACAACAACTGGGTTTAAGTTTCAGTTTGAATTGAAAATTTATTTTGATTTCCTTTATATCTTTCCATTGTTTGATTCTTGTTTTATTTTCTTTCCCAAAATTTCAACAAAAGTTTGCAAGTATTGAACAAATTTGACATGGGTTTTCATTGAAATTCAAACAACATTTTAAAAATTTTCCAACAGCATAACAAAGATTTGAAACTCATTTCAAAATAAAAACAAAAATCAAAGAAGGAACCTATTTTTTGTCTCCAAAGTTTGAAGGACTCACATGGTGCTTCCAAATCTTTTCCCTGCCCACCTAAAAATTTCAATCTTCTTCTTCAAATCCAAGAAATTGAAAGTCAAATAGAGTTTTCCCCAAATTTAGTCAAACCCCTTTATTTATTGCAATTTTGGGGATATTTCCATTTCTTTTAAAAGTTCAAAATTTAAAACACATTTTCATTTTTATTTTTAATTTAAATCTAAATATCCAAACATGTTTTTCATTTTTATTTTAATTTAAAATTTAATATCCATAATGCCAAAATAACTACTTTATTTAATTTATCACCATTAACCTAATTAATCAATAACTAATTGTAATTTCATTAATTAAATCAAATTAATCAATAAAATAAATAACATTTCAACATTGCAACTAGATATATTTAATCATCATTTTAACTACACCCGCCATTTAATAACCTTTATAATATGAAATTAAATAAATAACCAAGGAGGAATGAACCATATTAAAACAACTAAACCCAATGACAACCTGACGACACACTATGACTAGGGTGATGACTTGGCATGGAAAACCTAGCTACTATCTCCCAATCGATTACCATTGGTCAATGGACACACTCAAACCTGTGAAATTAGGTGGAGTCGATGTCCTGTACCTGTCAACCTGTGAAAAAAGAGCATAGCGAACATGCATAAACATATAACATAATAAACACACTATGAAAAGGAAATCATAGAATTGTAGGGCACTCGCAAGAAAATGATCAATGCGATCTCGTCCCCTTCACCAATACACTCATCATAGACTGATAGTTCCATCATAAAAAAAATCTCATGCAATATCGTGTCACAATAACTAATCATCATTACACCAAATTAAAACATGTCAAATAAAGCATCAGATAAGATACATCACATCGCATAGATAAACTATCGCTCTATAAATAGTGATCAAATAACACATACATGATAAAGTATCTCAAGAACTAAAAAAAAACACATCCAAGCAAACAAGGACACACTATCTAGCCAGAAAGCAAAATAGAGGGGTATTACAGGCCAACTCAATCAATATAATGTGCCACAAATATTCGAGGAGCATTTATTCAATTGCTTTAGTATTGGAATATTTTGGTTTGGGTCTTAGCAAAGTTGTAGCGGACTTTTGATCTAATTAGGATCTAGACTGATTGCATTTGAATGCTTAATGTTTACAAATCATGAAATCCAAATTACATAAAAAGAAATTAACACATTAACATCTGAATTAAGTGGAAATACAATTCATGCATACATTATTGAATTATGCATTAAAAACTGAAGGTGAAAAGAACAAAATTGAGAAGGAAGAAGAGAGAGAGAGTGCAAACAATTTGATAATGGAGTTCGCCACAAATGTGACTACGTCTCTAGGTCCACTCCAATAGAGTGAGACTGATCTGATTAATCTCCAAAAATCAGTTACAAATGCACCAAGAGCACTTCGGCAACATGACAATACTCCGACTTATAAAAAGGCTCAAAATAATCTCCTTAGAAAATCTCCCTATTTCTCATAGCTTCACCACCTAGACTTGAAAAATATGAGTCCCAAGCTAACTCCTAAACTCCCCTTTTATACATCAAATTTACCAAATATGGTAGAAAGCCATCTCTCCCAATTTTACATAGCAATCTTCAAAATATCCCTCATTTTCACATAAATATAAATTAAATCACATAAAATAATTTTAAGCCCTTTGTTGTTTCATTCTTGAGCTTTTGTTATCCTAGAAGATTTGAATTAATCCTTAAAAGGATAATTGTTATAAAATTTAGAGGGTAGTTGTTATATTTTAAGCATTCAGTTTCAACTCACTTGGTAAAAAAAACCAACGCCAATAATATATATAGATTGTTCATTGGCCCAACGGCCACCAAACCTCTTAGAAGCCCAGACATCGCGGGTTCAACTCCCCAATGGTTAACATGTTTTTAGGAATTTGAATTGACAACTAAACAAAACCAATCGGTGATAATACATAGTAACGCAAACCTTGTTTGGTGGAACGGTCATGTGGAAATCTCGCAGATGAGAGGTGGGGGGTTCGAATCCCCCCACTTACCCCTTCTAATCAAACAAACACAAACTGTTGACGGTGAAGGGAGAGGCCACATGTCATGCCAAGAGGGTGCCATGTGGTGAAATCTAACTGGCCGATTCCTCTGAAGTGTCTACCGACGTGGACAATGAGTGGACTGCCAACATGGAGGCTGACTGTGTACGGAATGTATGGGTATGACACATGTCACAATTTGATTGGCCCATATAGATGACTCAGCTACCATGTGTCCCACTCTAGTTTTTCCACATCAGATTCTGTACCGTACGGTCAGAATGATGACATCGACCATTGTACCATCAAGTCAACTAAACTTTGACTACAATATCTCGAGCATACGACATTGATTTTTGATGAAATGAACGTTGTCAGAATTGTATCGACGAGCTCTTCGATTTGAAACTACTTCCATCAATTTTAGAGACAATCATTTTTTCCACTTTTTGGATGCCCCCTGATGGCAGTTTGACCCGAGGATTGACTGGCCATAACTTGTTCAAACGGACTCCTTTTTGCCCCATTCAAGTTGCACTGGAATTAGGACATTGAGCTCTTTCTAGTGGTGCTGAAATATGGAGTATTGGAAATACTTCAATTTTTGGTGAAATATCCCCTGGATCAAGCCTCCTCATTGGAGAACTTTTGGACCTCCAAAAGTGGCATTTATTCAGACATTAAGTGAGGAATTGGCCTCCCCACTTGTCCTATATCCTCTGTACATCTATATACCTAGCTCACAAACACAATGAAGACTGCAACAACATTGTTGATCATAAACATCATTCTGTCACTTCCATAAGCATCTACATCAACTACCGTAGCCACTAACCAACAAACATTGACTAGCATCAAGCTGAACAATAATGCAGATATGAAAGAGAACAAATCAACAACATATCAATCTTCCACAACAGAATCATTTTTACCCAAGGGACCATCAATGCTTTCAATCACCATTCCCTCATGTTGTACTGTGGGTGCATCCTATGACATTTGACCCTGGTTAGCTACTCCAAGTTTCTGTCTAGAACCACCTGTGCTAACAAACATGAGAGTTAAATCTTTACTTGCATTAATTACCCTCTTTAATTGCCCTGTGTTTGTAAAAGAACGACTAGTCTTAGTCTTGTGAGAATGTACAATATACTGAATGCCATCTTTAAACAAATGATAATGATTCTTTTCCCTGTAGAAAATAGCTTTTTGATCATATAGATAAGGGCTACCCAGAACTATCCCACAAATATCTACTAGAACCACATCAAACTGTACTTCATCCACAAACTTACTAGTGACTGCGAATTTTAAATTGCATTGTCTTGTTACTTGTAGCTTATCATTCTCACAAATCCAGCCTAGTGGATAAGTTTTCTTATGCAATGTAGTTTTTAATCCCAAGTTCCTTACAACATCTTCACAAATTAAGTTAACTTGAGAACCACTATCTATGAGTGCATCAATCTTAATGTTCTTAGCAACAACCCTTAAATGAAATAGCTCATTCCTTTTCTTATCTTCAGAGACATCATTAACTTTAGAAGTAGAAGCACAACTATCAAAGGAAACACTGGAATTAGGATCTTTACCTTTCAAACCCATAGCTGTTATCTTAGTTTCATCATCATAATAAAAACCAAGATCCATAACAACATTTGTGGATTTCTCCTTATCCTTTTTTTTTCTGATTTTGTCTCTAAGCCTAGTTAGGCTTCAATTCAGGATGCAACTTCCAACAATGATCTTCATCATGAACCTTCCTGTCACAATGAGAGCAAGAAAGCTTGTCATCCTTCTTGACTATAGCTGTCTTCTTTCCTTTCCCTGTCTCTACATTCGTAGAATATTTCTTTACAAAATTATCATTATCAATGAAAGAACCCTTTCCCCTTGACTCTAAGTGTGTAGCTTGAACAAACACTTCATCCAATTTACAAGGGTTCAATACCAAAATGGAATGTCTAAGATATGAATGAAGACCTCCTATGTACTTTAACAAAGTATCCTGGGTGTGCAAAGATACATTTAATGCAATAGCCTTCTTTCTGAATTCATGGGTGTACTCTTGGACAGTTTGACCTTTCCCTTGTTTAAACACTTGCCAATTCATCATTAATTTCTACATGTGACCTAAGGGATAGAATTGCTTTTTAAGAGCATTAATAAATTCTAACCAAGATAAATTGACTCTACCATGTTGTGAAATTTCTGCTCTAGTCCTACTCTCCCACCAGGTAAGAGTTGAACCTCCCAATTGAAGAGTGCCTAACTAGATCCTAGAAGCATCATCAAAGAGATTTTGAACTCTACAATAAACTTCTACTTGTTGAATCCAATCATCTAGCTTTTCAGCATCTAATTCACCACAATACTTAGGTAGTTCAAATTTAACATCCAATTTAATCTGAGGCTTATTTACACCCTTAAAAGGATTAATAGAAAGAGAATGTGTAGAAGAAGGAGAAGGAGGAGTAGATGGAGGAGATTTTGGAGGTTCATCACCACCTCCTGATTGCTTCTTCTTGCTTTTACTATCTCCATGATCTTCTTCACGTTTCAGGTGTTCTTCCCTTTCTTTGAGTAGCATCTCCAACGTAGCTTTCATTTTCCAAAAAGTTCTTCGAAAATATTGCTCACTGAGTTCTTCAAGTACCTCCATTCTAGATACAGACATCTTCAAAAAAATTCTTCATTTCTTGATCTTAGGATTATATTCCTCAAGCTTGCCTTCCCCCTTCTAAATCCTAGATCTTGTTAGCATTCAAAATCAACTACAATAATAATCACTAGAAGCTCTAATACCACTTGATCTAATTATGATCTAGACTGATTGCATTTGAATGCTTAATGTTTACAAATCATGAAATCCAAATAACATAAAAAAAATTAACACATTAACATGTGAATTAAGTGGAAATACAATTCATACATACATTATTGAATTATGCATTAAAAAATGAAGGTGAAAAGAATGAAATTGAGAAGGAAGAAGAGAGAGAGAATGCAAATGATTTAATAACAGAGTTCACCACAAATGTGACTACATCTCTGGGTCCACTCCAATAGAGCGAGACCGATCCGATTAATCTCCAAAAATCAGTTACAAATGCACCAAGAGAAATTCGGTAGCATGACAATACTCTAACTTATAAAAAGGCTCAAAATAATCTCCTTAGAAAATATCCTTGTTTCTCATAGCTTCACCACCTAGACTTGAAAAATCTGAGTCCCAAGCTCACTCCTAAACTCCCCTTTTATACATCAAATTTACCAAATATGGTAGAAAACCATCTCTCCCAATTTTACATAGTAATCTTCAAAATATCTCCCTCATTTCACATAAATCTAAATTAAATCACATAAAATAATTTTAAGCCCTTTTTTGTTTCATTCTCGGGCTTTTGTTATCCTAGAAGATTTTAATTAATCCTTAAAAGGATAATTGTTATAAAGTTTAGAGGGTAGTTATATTTTAAGCATTCGGTTTCAACTCACTTGGTAAAAACAACCGATGCCAATAATATATATAGATTGTTCAGTGGCCCAACGACCACCAAACCTCTTAGAAGCCTGGACATCACGGGTTCAACTCCTCGATGGTTAACATGTTTTTAGGAATTTGAATTGACAACTAAACAAAACCAATCGGCGACAATACATAGTAACACAAACCTTGTTTGGTGGAACGGTCACGCAGGAATCTCGCAGATGAGAGGTGGGGGGTTCGAATCCCCCCACTTAACCTTTTTAATCAAATAAACACAAACTGTTGATGGTGAAGGGAGAGGCCACATGTCACGCCAGGAGTGTGCCATGTGGCGAAATCTAACTGGTTGATTCCTTTGAGTGTCTATCGATGTTGATGATGAGTGGACTACCAACATGGAGTTGACTGTGTGTACGGAATGTACGGATGCGACATGTGTCACAATCTGATTGACCCATACAGATGACTTGACTGCCATGTGTCCCGCTCTGGTTTTTCCACATCGGATTCTGTACCGTATGGTCAGAATGATGACGTCAACCATTGTACCATCAAGTCAACTAAACTTTGACTGCCAATATCTCGAGCATATGACTTCAATTTTTGACAAAACGAACGTTGCCAGAATTTTCTTGACGAGCTCTTTGATTTGAAACTACTTTTGTCGATTTCTAAGACAATCATTTTTTCCACTTTCTAGATGCCCCCTGATGGCAGTTTGACCCAAGGTTTGACTGGCCATAACTTGTGTAAATGGACTCCTTTTTGCCCTGTTCAAGTTGAGATGGAATCAAGACATTGAGCTCTTTCTGATGGTGTCAAAATATGGAGTATTGGAGAAACTTCAATTTTTTGGTGAAATATCCCCTAGATCAACTTTGGTGGGTACACATCAAGTATTAAATGTGGATTGAGCTAACTATTGGAAAATATTTTTATTTTTGCTAGAGCTACCATGAAGCAACTAAATCTTTGATAATGGAAATATATATATATATATATTAGATTGGTAAATTCATTTTGGTGTGTGTGTGTGTGAAGGATAATGTGCGAAGTACATTGAAAATGCTAGAAGGGTTGTTGAGCGATTTGGCACGATTTCACTTGTGCAAAAGAAGAATTTTGTAAAGTGAATTAAGGTAGAGCAAAACAAAGCAAAGTGAAGTGCAAAATCAGAAAAAAGGTCTAGAATCTGATCTATGAGCTTCATCGGAACTGATACTAGGCATTTATAGATGTTATCTTCTCAATTCAACTTTTTGTTGTATTCCAAATATTTTTTAAGGTAGTGAGCCTTCATGATTTTGAGCAGTGAGCTCTAGGAAATGTACCTAAATGCATGTACATTCCCCTTTTCTTCAGACTTTTAACAAAGTATAAATTATGGATTAACCTCCACCATGGTTTTTCCCTTAATAGGGTTTCCACAGAAAAATCTTAGTGCTATGGTTTTTTTGTTGTTTCTTTCATGTGCTTGCGTCTTTACTTTTGTTTAAATATTGTAAATCATTAAGATTTGGTTTATAATTTAGAATATTTTTGAACATTGATTCACCCCCCCTCTCAATGTTCCTTGAGTCCAACATGGAATGCCACTGATCAAACATATTGACATCTCTCATCCAACTATCATACTTAGTATCATAAGTACATTCACCATTATCAAACATATGAAACTCATGCACAAATTGAAAAATACTGATTATTGTGTGACACAAACATGTCATGCTCATCAAACAAAACATTTTGCATGCCAATCATAACACTTTCTATGGCTCAAGTCACTATCACATTTCATGGAAATATCTCCTAGCTGAAAAAGAAAAGAGTCACACTCCACCACATAGTTGGGAACATAGGCTACATTTTGGTCCCTAGTTTGCATGTCAAAAAGGCAATTCTCAAAAGAACTCATCCTCAAACCACATATATCATGCAATCCTCCATCAAGAACATAAAAAGAAAAAGAATCATACATAATTATTTTAGGTAACTACAATTCATAATGTTGATAAGAATCTTCACCTTCATGTCCCAAATCCCTTTCAATAATCTTTCTATCAGCAACTCGTCCACATGGAAAACCATCATCATCATTTTCCCATGTTTGCACATAATCATGCATCTCTGACTTATCCTTGCAATATGATTTTATACTCAAATCTGATTTCTTGTCCACATGAGGATATTCAAAGATCTTTAACCTATCCTTATTCTTGCTCACTTTGACATCCTCTAAACACAACATTTCAACATCTTCAACATTCATAGCTTGTTCAAAAGTGAGCAATTTTGGTTCAAAAAAATAATCTTTTTTTTAAAATCAACATCCATATCCACATGAAAAGACTCATAACTAGGCTCATCTAAATTAGGAAACATATACTTATACAAATCTGCATTAAAATTCTCAAAATATTGCTTATTAGATATACAAACTTCATGGTTATTTGTTGTTTCTAACCCACCAAAACAAGTTTCTAAACTTAAATCACCCTGCATGCTCTCATGCTCATCATGCAATGCATCATTAAAATCAAATGGTTTTTTTCATTACCCACATTATCAACATGTTGACCAATTGGTTCATGACTGGAAGGAAGATGACTTCCACTGGAACTACATGCATCACCAAGTTGTAAGTCAGGGTGTACCATGATATCACCATCATCAAAATCTGAAAACTCAATGGAGTGGGTCTCATAACAACAATCCTCATCTTTTTGCATTTCAATATTGGATTGGGTGTCATCATTGAGTTGGTCATCCTCTTGAGGATAGAAACAAACATTTTCATTATCATGATCTTGAATGGTAGACATTGTGTCATTCATAACTTCTTCCTTCTCAAGCATGCACTTGTCTATATTTACAACTGAAGACATCTGATCATTTGTATTCGCACAATGACTGGTTTCATCAACATGTTTATCCATAATTGAAGACAATAGACCTTGCACGTATTCATTTGTCATTTTCTCCATATTATCTAGACATCTGTAAGCCATCTACATACTCATAATTTTGAAACCCTTTAAAAATACACTAGATCCCTTCTCAAAGGCTTCAAAATACATATGAATGCAATTTGAAGTACTCGGTCTGAAACTTTCCGGGATTAGTGAAAGAGCAACAACAAATTTCTATGACTGAAATAAATGCTTGACTTTTCATCTTGTTTCTTGAGCTTCTTTTGTAAATTCTTGTCTATAAGCATCCATTATTTTATCCCACTGGGAAAAAGACTTCTCAAGAAAACTTAAATACTAGTCCTTAGCTCTAGCTTCAAGAGATCTAACAAAAAATCTCATCCACATAACCAAATCTCTAAATGAATGTTTCACCATGAAGCTTTAAAAAATTTGGACATGTGCATCTCCTTCACACACATTGTATCCATTAAATCTAGGCATCTTCTCATATACTCGAGATGACATAATTTTAACCTTATAATCAATCCATGACAAGTCTAGTTGGTTATACAATTGATCAAAAGAATTGACAATAGGTGCAAAAATTTGGCTAGCAAAACTAGTATGATTATCTCTTAACTAGGCTTGTATAGCCATCAGGTGTACCTTTTATTCATCTCTTTAACTCCCCTTTTGAACACAACTTTCCATTATGACCTTATCTTAGGCTTGTTCACACTTGGGTTCATGCACTTTGTGGTGTCAATTGTTTGAGGATTATTAGACTTTTGAAGCTTCTTGACAATATTATCAAGGTTTCTATGAGCATGGTTATTTCCTTTTGGTAATCCATAGATGCATGAAAATATGGGTTTAACTAATTGTGCATAATCATAATCTTGTCAATATGAAGGATCACTAGGATAGTTGCTAACAATGGTGGTAACCAGGGCTTGACACATATGATAATGTACATGGAGGCAAGTCCCTATGATATTCAAATTCACTCAAAACCATGCATACTAGAAAATTTGGGAATACTTAGACAAACATTAGGAATAGCAATTGCATTCAATATGATAGGTTCAACAAATGAAAATATGCAAAGAACTATGTACCTTCACACCTCTAGTTACCGCAACTTTGAATAGAGCACTTGCAGGTTACAATAACAAACAACAACCCTTTATGTGTATAGATTGTAGAGAAAATTCGCCACCTCTTCAACAAGAGGAAAACCTTTGAAGCAAGGATGTCTTTCTCTGAGTTCTTCCAATAGATTCACTTCATAGTATTTTGAATTTGGGGTTGCTACGAATCAATTTGTAGATCTCTAACTTCTTCAACTTCTGAACTAGTTATTTATTATTTTTTACTCTTTCGAAATGGACTTCAACAAATTTGCACTGGAGATTCAAAGTTCTCCCCAGCAGAATCACCAATCTATTGGTTCCCAAATCAACAGATGCAATGAGTCCTAAAGAGTAGCCACTCTCTCATATTCAAACTCAATGGGTTGATGTGGGCAACAAACAAGATTCAGTCAAAGAGACTGAAATCTTCTACACTTTTGGCTCTATTAAACCAGGGAGGGTAATCTCAACCTTGTGCTTTCAAATACTTTTATGCCATAGTATCAAACACATAGTGAATAGATAAATATCCTTTATATGCTTAGTAGACACAATACCTTGAAGGTATGGCTGACCTTTATGGTAGTGTACACAATAAACCTAAGATATATTATTCATTAAAGCTCAACACACAAATGTACAAAGATAGATAAGTAAATTTGATTTAAAGTTGTAGTTGCTCACAAAATAATCTCAGGAAATTGCAACATCAAGATACCAATGCCATATTCTAGGGTGGAGTCACCTACATCAAATAATTTCAATCGCATTACATCATCCACTCTGACATAACTATTCCTATTAGATGATGAATTACACCATTGATAATAGAAACTAAACTAGTCATCCTTTATTTATCCAAGCATACAATTGCATGAATCTTCATTCCTATTAGTACAGTTTAACTTACTCCTTGAATAAGAGTAATAACAGTGAACAAAAATTTAGGGAAATACAAGAAGATGAACAATAGAAACCTTTGATTTCATTATATTCATAACTTATGCAATGTCTACAAGGGAGAAAAATGACCCATAATATCATGTCATTTATTTATCTAATATGACATTGTTGCAATTACATTCTCAATTAAAAGACTCATAAAAACTCATAAACCTAAAATAAACACTATACATTTGACCCTGATACAAAATGCTTCCCGTGAGACCAAGCAGTGAACAACCTCTTCTTCATAAACAAAAAATATATGCATTTAAAGAAAGTGCAAAACCCTAAATGGAGATCATAAAAAGACACATGGAACATTAAGGTTCATTGATCCACAAGTATCTTTAGTTATTGAAGACTCTTTAACCTAGTCTCTATTTTCTTGCTCCTCACTCCACAACCTTGCAACAAAAAAATATTCCTCTTTGTGAAGACTCGTCATTCTCTATATTTTCTCTTTACCCACATTGAAGAAATGCTATGTTGTAGAGAATATTATGTTGGGTTGTAAAAACCCTTCACTGTAAAAATAAAAGTCTCCCCTTCACCTATTCATCTTTCACTTTCTGTAGCTATGTTTTCCTTTTTCTTTTACCATGAAACTTTTACATTTTGATCTCAGCAAATAAAACATTTGAATTTAAAATGGGAGCATTTAATCCTTGTGTCATTTTAAATGTGAAGGATTCTAAAACTCTCTTAGGAAAATATAAAATTTTACCCATGAATTTTCAATTTAAATTCCCAACACATCAAATTTCTTGATTTAAAATATTTATGAAGATTTTAAAAAATAAATCAAATGGCTATAGAAATTCATTCACCTATTTTCATATTAAAATTCACCCACCTTTAAACATTATCAAATGATAATGTTAAAAATGAATTTCGGTCCCCATCACCATCTCACACAAGGCCTTCATTGCACATCTCCAATAGAAAATGAGAAATGAGAAATATAATGGCGATGAAAAAAATGTAGCCCAGGTTCTCATGAAAAAAATCATGTATAAGGAAAATATAAATTTACCCATGCACCTTCACATTTACCCCTTCATTTCACATTAAAATTTACAATTTAAAAGGAAGCCTTTTAAAACTATATGTTCTCGGCAAACAATTTAAAAGTTTAGAAAAACTTAAAAATCTTTCACCTAGGCCCACCATACTCTTCACCAATCTTTTTCATCACACATCTCCATTTACATTGAGAACAACTAATATTTATTAGTGATGCCCAAAATGAGGGAACAACCATCACACATCTATGTTTCATTTGGGAAGTGAATATATCAATCAACGATACATGATACAAAAACTATGCAACCCATTGTTGATCATGGATGCACTTTGGGAAGGAAAAATTTAAATAGCGATTGAAGAAGAAGAATAAATGATATTGTACCATCACAAATAAAAATGGAAAAAAGAGCCATCTGACAATGATGAGCGAAACTAAAAGTATGCTTCATCGTGTATCGCTAATAGCTAAAAAAGCAGAGATACCAATTAGTGAAATGCGATATAACTATGTCCTACAAATTCTCATTGAAAAATGGAGGTACCAAACAAGAGTTTATACTAGCCACCAAACATCTCGACCTTCGCTATTGTCAAACCTCTATTTGTGAATTCAGAACGCAAGACATATTGTTCAACAACATTCTTTCACAAGTCTTTCCCTATTTTTCTTCATGACATACTCGGGTTGCATACAGTCAATATTGGGTGAATGTGCATCCACTTGGAACACAAACCTAATCACTTATGAAATATGCAGCCTCATATGAGCAATCTTTGAACAATATTTGCCTATATAATTGATTCACCTCTTCAGCATTGGATGGATGCTTTAACAATTTTGATACACATTTCTTGCCAATGCAACCAGTTCTTTGATATGTACAATATTCATTTGTTCAGGAGTCCACCATATCATACATCTGGAAAAAGACATTTATGGTGGAGATTGTGTGTCTCCTATGAAAATATTGCAAGCATGAACAAGGATTTCCCATGAAATCCATTTACAAAGTTCAAATTAGGAAAGAAAACAATGAAGAACACAATGAAACAAGAAAATATAGATTCAATCCTAATTATAATAGCAAACATATAATCCCATGGGGAAATTGGTGCCAATTTGATGTGAAAATTGGTCCTTTCCCAAATCCTAAGATGCAAGCTTGATATGTTGATGATGATTGATCCACTTTGTTGATGAAAGATGAGAGCTCCAAGCCAAAAATCTGCAAAAACCTAGCTAAGAACTCAATAGTGATGGATGAAAATGGCTAAATATTTTAGCATAATAACTTTGCATAATTTGTGGATGATCAAATGAGGATATGAGCTCTTTAATTATAGAATGACAAGATGGATGAATGTCCAAATTTGAGCAATGTGGGACTAACATTCATCCAATGGAAAGATGCCACTTGTTAATCTATGAGTGGATGGAGGATGTGCAAGTTTTGAGGATTGTGCTAATAAATGCTTATGTTTTAATTTCAAATTTGTTGAAATCACTTGTAAGAGGGAAGGGAAGATGCAATAAATGCCACTTGGCTCAAGGAAAAGGACATGTAAGATGGAGTTATTTCCTTGTTGGATGTACATGTCCACTTGGAATTTTTGAATTCAAATTTGGAGAATATTCCAAAAGATGCCTTGTGAGGAAAATAGAGATTTAATAAATGAATTAAATCTATTTTCATGTGAAACTTGCAAAATCTAGAGGATGGGACATGGAATGAGATTAAATTAATCAAGGGTTAATTAATTTAATGAGAGAATAGATGATGCGACCTATTTGACTCAAATTTATGGATTTATTTAAAGCAAATAAGAGAGGAATATGATAAGAGACTAATTAAATAAGGATTTTGATTTATTTAATTAAAAGAGATGGTGTTAGATTAAATCAAATAATGTTTTAATTTATTTAATTTAATAGATAGACTTAAAAGATTTAATCAAATAAGATTAATTATTTAATTAAATAGGGATAATTAGATCAGATTGATTGATTTAATTAACAAAAGAGAGTGACTTAGTTAGATAAAATGATTTATTTAATTAAGAGATGAACATTGATGAATTTAATCAGATAAGGAGATTTGATTAAATGGTTAGACTGAGGGATGATTTAGGATGAAACAATGTTAGTAGGTTGGGATCAGATGCACAATGTCAATCGGTATATTTTACGTGTCTACATTTTGCCCCTCTTTGAAGCAATGCACTTGTTGCAATGGTTCAAAGAATAAATGATCTCAATCAAAAAGCCCAAATTTTTCGCTATTTAAAATCCTACCCCACTGCTTCCTGGCGAGAGAAAACATGCCAATATATTGCCCCCTCGAGAGATTGGATGAAAATTTCAATTTTTTGGTAATCTCGCGAAAAAAGAGGACAACGTGCTTGAAAGGTCCAAGAAGGCTCCAGGAGGAAAAAAATATGTCTAAATGCAATAAAATGATGTAGAACAAGCCTCAACTTGACAAAAATAGCTTCAAGGGTCCAAAACCCTAGCAAGACAGCCAATTAGGGTGAAAAAACCCTAATTTTCAAGCTTAAAAGGGGCCCGAGGGGTCACTTTCAAGTCATTTTCACACTCCTCCGCTTGCAACCCTGAGATTTGAACTCTGACCTCCTAATGATATGGTGCAACAACAGCTTCCCTTGCATATTTCTGATCGAGTTCAGACGTACCAGCGACCACTTAGCATCAGGGCACCGGTAAGTGACCCTTTCCTGAGCTTCGTTTTCATTTATTGTCTTCATTTAATGCTTTTAAAGTCAGTCTATAGCGACACTATATGCACCACTTAGAAATCAAACTATGCCACATGGTGCTAAATAGCACCGCAGTGGTGTAGTTTGGAGTTTGAAAATTCTGACGCTAAGCTCAAGGCCGACAGGGTGGTTTGGAAAGTGCAACGTGACAGTCCCAATTCTGCTCAAAGTGGGCCGCTGGATTAGAAAGTACACCACGGTGGTGTGATTTTTCTCTTTTAAGCCCTAGCATCGAAGTTTGATTAGAAATCAAACTATGACGCCTTTATGGATTGCACCACTGGAGATGTTTTTTGAATGCCCGACGAAGAATTTTTCAAAAAATTTAACATGGTGACCTTCCTTGATGCAAGACGCGGTGAGGGAGCTCTACTCCTAAGAGCACAGGTCACAGGATTTTTCTAGCTATTTGCGAGACTTGAGCCACAAGGATTAGGATCGACTCTGGAATGTGGGGTTATGGTATATTGCCTATGCAACACCCATTCGCACTCACCTAGGGATGTTGTCAGCACTGGCCGAGAGATGACACATTGAGACCTCTTCATTTCATCTTCCCACTGGTGAGGTCACCGTCACCCTAGAGGACGTTTGGCAGATTTTGAGATTGTTGATTCACGGTCGACTGGCGATTTTTGACATGGACGAGGGGCACAATTCCCACCATAAAGGACATCATTTTTTTCGAGGGGTAGATAGAGCTTGAGCGACATAGGGTCCTAGAACCTCCCTTCTACTAGGTGATTGCATCCATCATTTCAGGTCTCATTGTCCCTGACAAATAAGGCCGATACTTCAATCCTGATTGGGGATATTGCTCGGATCAGATGGTTTGAGACAGGTCATTCCACTTTGTTTAGGGGCCAATGCTTCTAGCTTCTTTATACAGGGATTTGCACAAGTACGTTTACATCGATGGCAGAGCACTCATAGTAGGGGTGACTCTTCTTCACATCTCGGCATGGGAGCACATTGTTGTGCTACATCCACACATTGTTTCAATTTTGATGTTGCCAAACGATCCCCCCATGGGGCGTTACAAAGGCAATGTGTCCTTTACACACACCGATGAGCATGGGATCCCCTACTGGAGGAGGGTTCTGGACAAGATGCAAGTTTTTACCTGGTGACCATTCCTTGGTCGACCCAAATGGGCCGACGATGCTGATCAGTTGTTTTATGCCCACCAAGACCTATTTATGTAGGGGTGAGAGCACACCATGATTGAGAGGTACCTACCCAGGCACGTGCAACATCAGTTCAGTGAGCCACAAGATCGCCCCGATGATGATTATGTAGCCATCTTCACCCACACCATAACACAAGTTTTATGGGTGTGGTATATTCCTGTTTTAGAGGCGGTGGAAAACTTTAGGTAGTTGGTGGATCAACCATGGTCCTATGATCAGGGACTCACAGATTCAAGCATGACACAAGCCTACAGGGATTGGTTCTGGCCTCTGCTTCGGTTGACTATTCCAAGTGTAGTTCCATATCAGCAAAGAGTTAGAGGCAAAGGGGGAGGACGAGGCCAGAGGGGGGATTATCAACAGGACCAGCTGGTTGTGCCTCTAGTTCAACTAGGGCAGGGAAATGTACTGATGCTAGATTAGCAGTAGGTGCCACCAGGTGTACCACCATGGGGTGAGGATCAACCTTAGGTGTAGCCATAGGTATAGCCAGTAGGACAACAGATCCTTGGGATGCATTGATTGCGAAGTTATAGACTCAGGTCCAAGTCATGACAGCCAAGAGAGATTAGGTGAGGGCCAAGAGAGAGCAACTTAGGGCCGAGAGGGATTAGGCCATTCAGTAGAGCTAGGTAGGAGACAACAACTAGAGAGCATGGTAGTCTCCTCCTCCCAGGGTAGAGTGTCTGTGTGGTCTTATAGGGATGTCATCTGAGAGGCTGAGTACTATCGGAGGCATTATCATGAGGCCATACCTAGAGGAGGATGGGTCCCAGAGTACTCAGAGTGGACCAACTACAAACTAGTAGAGGGTCACGGTGACAAGGGTGAGGGAAACATACAT
Source organism: Sequoia sempervirens (assembly GCA_007258455.2). NCBI lineage: Eukaryota > Viridiplantae > Streptophyta > Pinopsida > Cupressales > Cupressaceae > Sequoia > Sequoia sempervirens. The sequence continues at coordinate 436,002,094 of VDFB02193867.1, forward strand.
GGGGATGAACCCTGATAGAAATGCTACGATACTTTTTGTGCCTTATGGGCTCCTTTTTGATAGCCTGATGTGCCTTTTGTACTGATTGACATACATGTACAGTGTTCCAATTATTTTTGAACTATGACAGTTACTTTATTGATGATATATTAGATGATTCGATGATGATTTTGATGTGATGTGATGTGATGTGTACCTTTTATTTATGCATGGATGATTTTACTTCTATATGTTGTGCAAGGATGTTATCTGATGTTATATGATGTATGCATTATGTAATGATTATAACTAATTGATCTATATTATGATATGCAAATGTGATGTGCAATGATGTTTTCTATATGATGATTTATTTATGTTGATGAAAATGGTGATGTGATATGTGATATGAGATTTAATATGCAAAATGATATGGTATATATGTGAAATGTTATGTGAATTATGCTTATTTATGAATGGATTATGGATGGATGTACGCTTTGTATGTGATGGACTATTTATGCTTATGTGGAATGATTTATACAATGAATGATTTATGATGCTATTTATGAGATGACATGGATGATCTAATGTAAATGCAATGGTCATGATATGATGCAAATGAGATGGTTCTTTAAGATGTAAATGAGATGGTTTCTTAAGATGCTTAGAATAACAAAAATTATTATCCTAGACATATCAAATGATAATGTAATGAATATGATGCATTTTAATATGATGTACTATATGCATTGATATGATAATGTTCTATGTTAAATGAGTGCAATGACCTTACGATGTTAGGCAACTATGTATGTGATGGATTATCTTATAATGCTTATGTGCCTATTATGTATGATTATGTGATATGTGGTAATGCACGAAATGGTTATGAAATGCAAATGAATGTTATGCGATGATTGATATAATGCAATGTGATGCAATGTAATGGATGAAATGCAATGAAATGGATGCACCTATCTATGAAGAATGCTTATGATAACATGTTTATAAGATGATGGAAATGCAATGCATATGTTTCCTATATGATATATTTATGCAATATGCTAATGATTTGTGGATGCAGGATCGATGACAATGATGATGATGATGATCAACTGTCATAGTACCTTGTTAGTGGGATAAGCAAGAAGAGAAGAAGTCATTTCAACAAGACACAAGATGGTGAAAATGAAAATAATGATGATGATGATTACTTGCCGAGGAATTGGGATTTTCAAAGGGTCAAATTTTCTTATGTTTGATAACACACGTGGTACAATGCATCAAGGCATAGAAAACTAGGATGGCATGGTACCTAGTGTGATGGAATTTGACTTGACAAGTAGATAGAAGTATCCTTGTTCACACCTGACATACGAAAACCTTGCTAGGATGCACTTTAGAAGTTTCAAACAACTCATACCAAAACATGGAAAGGTAAACCTATCAATGCAATAGTCAACAAGTTGTCCTAGACCTCCTCCATACATACCTAACAAAGCAAGTATTCACCGAGGTTATATTACAAGAATGTCCAACAAGCATAGTAGACAAAAAGATAATGATCATTTCCCCATTCCTATTTCTCTAAATCCTCTATTTGAATATCATCGAGATGTCCTTGGAATGAGGACAATAAGATAAGTCAAAAGATAAAGACAAAGTAAACAACCAAACTGATGTTCTTCAATACCGCTAACCAAAAGGAAATGTGTTTTCTAAGGATAAGAACTGAAATTTATTGCCAAAAGATAATGCCCATTGTAGGAAGGATTCATCCTAGGACATGTTAGTGGATGGCGGCACGTCATTTCATTTATCCAAAGCATTCTAAAAGATGTTTGATATGGGACCAAATGGATGATGAGTTACCGATACAAAGAGATGACCAACTTGTTTATGCACTGACTTAGACTTAAAACTTGACAATTTGAGTTTTCACTTTTAACCTACTAGACTTGTTTCTGATTACCTTACCAAAGATTGAGGATGATGATCATTTATTATGAGTGATGTTATTAGGTGTAAGCGAGATGAGATGGATGTACTTTTTCAAATATTTGGATTTTTTGATGTTTTTGAAATGTTTTGAAATTTTTTTTATTTTGAGATTTTTTACCAAGAGACTAACCTAGAGACTTATCTGCACCTCAGGGCTGATCAAAGATTAGCCTTGCCTACATTATACATCACGAGACCACGTAGTTACCGACAAGTTGGCCGATTTATAGATGATGATATACATGATGAGATGTTAGTTTATTATGATGAACTCCTATAGGATGACCTAAATGTCTTGGGGATGATCAAAGATCAACCTTGCCTATGTTCAAGCTTAGAGATGCCATGGTTTGACAAGACGACCTTGTTTTTGACTTTTTGAATGACTTTTTGACATGTTTTTGGATTTTCTGATTTTAAGGATATACACGAATCCGATCCAATGAGAACATGCCCCCAACATGATGCAATAGACTACTCCAATAAAGGAAGGAAAAATTGACTTGAGGGTGGGCCGAGTAATACTATGAGGGATCATGATACGAAAACATGACCAAGCTATGATGCAGATGCGAGTGGATGAATGATGGATGGAGATATGAATTGCAATGGGTGATAGAAGTAAGATGGATGGATGATACAGAACAAGCTACAAGGATCCTTGTCCAAAGTTCCACAGAAAGGGTTTTCACTAGAGGATGATTTTTCTCTTTACTATTTTCAATCCTTTTTTCTAATTTTTTTGGATTTTTTTTTTGGTTCTATGCCTTGAAAGGTTTTAGGCATTAAATTTTTTGAGATGGGAGCTATTCATGGGCTCTTGCAGAGGTTCCCCTTCGAGTGTTGATAACTGATATGTCCTTGACTTGTAACTTGTTGTGATGATGAAAGGTCCCAACCAATTGGGTTGAAACTTGCCTTTGACATTTGGGTTTGAGACATTTTTCTGATTCTCTTTTAACACTAGTTCTCTGACTTAGAAAGTCCTGCTTCTAATTTTCTTATTGTAGCTTTGTTTGAGTCTATTCTAGTAGACTTGCAAATGATTCAAAGCATCTATCCGTTGCTCATCCAATAACTCCATCTCATTCAATCTTGACACTTGGTACTCTTCATTTGTGATAAGGTTTTGTAGTGATATCCTAAGTGATGGGATCTCAATCTCGATGGGGAGTACTGCTTCTCATCCGTAGACCAAGGAGAAAGGGGTGGTGCCAGTGGGTGTGCGGATTCTAGTTCAATAGGCCCAAAGGGAAAGATTAAGCTGCAAATGTCAATCACGACCTCCGCCATTGACTATTTTCTTAAGGATTTTTAGAATGGTCTTGTTTGTAGCTTTTGCTTTGCCATTTCCTTGGGGATAGTATGGGGTGGAGAAGTGATGTTGGATTTTAATTTTTTTGCATAAGTCACAAACCTCCCGATTCTTAAAAGGTGTTCCATTATCTGAGATAATGGCTTGTGGAACACCATATCGGCAAATGAGATAGTTCAAGATGAACTTAGAAATCTTCTTTCTAGTTATATACGTCATGGGTATGGCTTCCACCCACTTAGTAAAGTACTTCATTGCAGTTATTATGAATTTGTGGCTGTTAGATGAAGTGGGTGTTATTTTTCCATTGAGATTGAGTCCCCACTACGAAAGGGGCCATGGTGTGACAATAGGATGAAGCTCTTGAGCTAGAGCATGTATGATGTCCCCATGCTTCTGACATTGTAGACACTTTCTAGCATAATCATGTGCTTCTCATTCCATTGTGGGCCAATAATACCCCATCCTCAACAATTTTTTAGCTATGGTCACTCCACTCAAGTGTGAACCACAGATATCATTATGTACTTCAGTTAGAGTGGTTAATGCCTCCTTAGCATTTAAGTAGTGTAGTAGGGTTCCTTCTATGCTTCTATGATAGACGGTATCTCCTAGGATGATAAAGCGGGATGCCTTTTTTTACAAAGGTTTGTTTTAGGTTTGAGGGTAAGTCGAGGGGTATGAATCCTATATGAAGGTATGCGTAAATGTTGTGATACCAAGGATCATCGGGACCAACGATTTCACACATATATTCTAATTTTGGTACCTTGAATGTAGGTATGAGAATCTTCTCAATCAAGAATTCATATTTTGGAATGTTGTGGGGGATGCCAAGCAAGGATCCCATTGTTGCCATGGCATCCGTTGCTCTATTGTTGGTTCTAGGAATCTGCTCAAATGTAATTTCAATGAAGGATTCTTTGAGATTCTCCACCAATTTCTTGTATGGAGTGAGCTTGTTGTCCTTGGTCTGATATTCATTGTTCACTTGATTTATTATCAATTGGGAGTCTTCGTATACTTTGAGAGCTATAATGTTCCACTGTACTACTATCCTAAGACCTATGGTTAAAGCCTCATACTCTGCTATATTATTGGTGCAAGGAAACACCAATTTGTAGAATCTTGGTATGCAATCCCCTTGAAGGGTTATAAAGAAAACACCACTCCTGATACATGTTGCGTGTATGAGCCATCAAAGTATAGTTTCCAGTGTTTAGCTACGTTGAGATTGAAAATAGATTCATTTGGAAACTTTGAGATGAGAGGATTCTCTAAATAGATTGGTGCTTCTGCAAGTTGATCTGTGATGACTTGGCCTTTGATTGCTTTCCTCTCCACATATTCGATGTCGTATTCTGATAGTATCATCACCCATTTGGCCATTCTTTATGTGAGCATTACCTTTGATAGTAGATACTTGAGAGGGTTGATTTTGGCAATGAGTTTTATTTTGTGTGCCAACATGTAATGTTTGAATTTTTGTGATGCAAACACTACTACGAGGCTTGCTTTCTCGATGAATGAATAGTTTAGCTCATTCCCTATCATTGTTATGCTAATGTAATAGATAGCCCTTTCCGTTCCATTTTCATCATGTTGAGCTAAGAAAGCTCCAAGGGTTGTTGTTGTTTCTGATACGTATCGAATCAATGGTTTTCTTGGAATTGGTGGAATTAATACTAGTGGTGTTAGTAGATATTCTTTGATTTTGTTGAATACCTCTTCACACTTGCTGTCTCATTTGTACACTACTCCCTTGTAAAGTAGGTGAGAATATGGGTTATGCTTGTCCGCCAACTATGCTATGAATATTTGAATGGATTGGAGTCTGCCTTGGAGACCTCTCAGTTGCTTTAATGTTTTTGGTGTGTCCATCTCGAGGATTTATTTTACCTTTGTTGGATCTACCTCGATACCCCTCATTGACACTATATATCCTAATAGTTTACTTGATTGTATGCTAAAGATGCACTTATTTGGGTTTAATCTAACCTTGTACTCCTCCAGCCTGTCAAAAATGGCACTTAGGGTTGCTATGTGATTTTTTCTCTTTCTGGACTTGGCTAGAATATCATCAACATAATCTTCAACCATCTTATGGATCATGTCATGGAATATCAATGTCATGGCCCTTTGATATGTTGCTCCTGCATTCTTTAAGCCAAATGGCATCATGTTCCAACAATAAGTCCCCCATGGGCAAGTGAAAGTCATTTTATGTTGGTCCTCTTTAGCTATCGTGATTTGATTGTACTTTGAGATTAGTGACAACATTTCATGTCCAGTTGTCATGTCTACTATCATGTCAATTTTGGGAAGCGGGAAGTCATCCTTTTGACATGCCTTGTTCAACTATCTAAAGTCTATGCATATTCTAATGTTCCCATTGAGTTTTGAAATAGGTACCAAATTTGACACCCATTCTAGATAATCTATCAGCCAGATGAATCCTACATCTAATAGCTTTTTTAGTTCCATTTTGACTAATAGGGCGATGAGAGGGTGCATTTTTTGAAGCTTTTGTTTGACAGGCTTTGGTTTTGGATACACTGCTAAGTGATGAACCACAGTATTTGGATCAAGTCTTGGAATGTTAGCATAACTCCATGCAAATTTTATCTATCTTTCTCTTAGGAATGTTGCTAGGAGCTCTTGCTCTTCTAATAGTAGTGATTCTGCATAGAATGTGATATGTAGGGTCTCCATTGTTCCTAAGTTGACCAGATTGCATTTTTCAGCCAAGACTATTGACTTTTCCTGGTGAATAGCTCTTAAAGGAAGATTGAATCCCCCATCCTTAGGTGCCTTGGAGAGGTTTTCACCATTGGGTGCATCCTTTCTTTTTACTTTTTTCTAGTCAGAGAGTGCCATAGTGTGGTTTTCACTCAAGGACTTGGATATTATTCTTAACTTCTCACTTTTGTGACTAAGGGATTCAATCATTTTTCCATAATAGGCATGTGTGTCTAGCTCAATTAGGAACCCTGCTTTGTTATTGCCACATGGAATGTTTTCCTATATTCCCATGAATTCCAAGAGCACCTCATCATTTTTTAATGTATCAAGAACTAGTGGTCCTCATTGGTCATAGTCGATGAGTTGTAGATACACTAGGCAAATGTCATGATTTTGGTGGTTTGTTTCAAAAGATAGGGTGCTAACCATGCAAAGAGTGGTATCCTCAAATAGCCTAGGTAATTTGGGTGTGGGGTCCTTTTCATCACTACTACTATAGATGTCGGTTATATCAAATGTAAAGTTATCTATGACATGACCTATAGATATGGGTAGGCGTAATTCCATTATAGTTGGCTGAGGAGGATTATTAGCCCTTCTAACTAGAGGACTTTGGCCACGTATGGTTATACTCAGAGGGGTACATCCAAGGCCAAGATTTGTTATTGGTCTCATCTCCAGAATGATAGGTGTTATAAGGACATTGTCGTTTTGTCCAAGTCTTCGATTTCTATCATAGCCCATTGCGAGGATCATTTACAGACCCTTGCTTCTGTCATCCATTAGTAAGTCTAGTACTGGTCTTTCATCTTGATATAGCATATGAGATGGATCTTCCTCAATAACTTCTCGTCCAAGATCTCCCCAACTTGTGAATTCAGGATAGTCTTTAGGAGACGTTTGAGATGTGGAAGCTTCATTTATTTGTGGATGTTCCCATGATCTAGGAGATTGCGGTAACTCTCCTACCACAAGGGCATTATTAGGAAGCTTGTAGTTTCAATAGCCATTATCTTGGATGATGAAATTGATGTTAGAGATGGTGGGAATGGTGGGAGTGGCGGGTGTCTTTGTCACAGAAGTGGATGCGAGAGTGGCGGGATCGATGTATGTTGTGGATGGGACCTCATCATTTTTTTGTACTTGGGGGATTTTGTAGTACTTTGCTTCAAGATTTTTGCAGTAGGAGAAAGGTTATGGATCTCCATGGATGGTAATTTCTTGTCCCTCATGTGTGAATTTCACACATTGGTGGAAATTCGATGCTACTACCTTCATTACATGAATCCATGGATGTCCTAGGAGGATGTTATATGGCAAGTCAAGGTCCAAGACCTGACAGGTGGTTTCCATGAGAGCTGACCCTACTTGAATAAGGAGTTTGATCGTGCCTTGAGACACTCTTTCTTGATCATCATATGCTCTTATCATGATACCCTTTCCTTTGTTAATGGAATCCTCTAATATCTTCAATTGCTTGATGAGGCTAAGAGAAAAAATGTTCAAGCCCGCACCTCCATCGACCAAGACCCTTTTGAATTTTCTCTTATGTAATATGGCTTCCAAGTGAAGTGCACAGTTGTGAGATGGTTGAGTGGGGAAATCCTGGTCAGAGAATGTGAGGAGATTAGGTGTGATGATATTTCTGACCATCACTTAGAATTCCTTTGCATCAAGATCTATGGGGATAGTAGATGAAGCCAATGCTTCTTCTAGGATTTTCTTATGGGCTGATGAGATTTTTAGCAACTCCATTATGGAGATTTGTGTAGGTATTCTCTTGAGATGGTCTAGGACATTGTAGTCATTAGGGACAGATCTAGATGTAGGGACTCCATTTGGTTGGGATGATCCTGTGATAGTAACTTTTCTACCTCTTGTGGTGACTCCATAATCAGCATGGGTGCCTTTGATGGTGATGACCATGCAGTTTTCATCTAGGGAGGTGACGACTGTTTCATACACATGATTTACATTTGAGTGGGTTCCTTTCCCAATATCATTGTTATTCCCTTTGTTTCCATGATTAGGCATCGGATTTGTATATATCTTAAGATCCTGATTTCATGTAGGTTGTTCCATGTTTATGATTCTTTTATCGATGAGATCTTGAACTATGTTTTTCAATCTCATGCAACTGTTTGTGGTATGGCCTTTGATTTTATGGAATTCACTGAGTTGATTCACATTATACCAAGGAAGTTTCACATCTGGCTCTTGGTAATTCTCAAAGGTGGGTGCTTTGATGAGTTTTTTTTCTATTAGCTTTTTCATGATGTCTTCAAGTGGTTCCCCCAAAGTGGTGTACTTTCACATGGGATAACTCTTGTTCCTTTGGGGTGGTCCCCTTTGGTCATTGAGATTATTGATTGTTGGATTGTTGTTCGGTTGTTGTATTGCATGATGATTGTTTTGGTGTTGGATTTGGTTGTGTGGTGCAGGTGTATTTGGCGAGGGGCACTAATGACCACCTTGGCATCGATGACACCATCATTAGTAATGTTTTTGTTCCTTGCCCACGTGCAAGGTTTATCATTGTAATTGGATGGTCGGTAGCTGTTTTGTTGTTCAGGGTATGAAGTTGATCCCGCGGGTTGAGTCATAAGGGCTCTTTTGATGCTGAGCACCTTGGGGATCAATTGATCATATGTGGTGATGCCCTGAACCTTGAGATGAAATTCCAAGAGGCCTTCAAGGTTGGATATGATGGTGCAAACTTGTTCTTCTGGCATGGTTCACTTGCTCTGATTGGCCTTGGATTACCATCATTGTAGGAATGAAGTGAATGATTCACCTTTTCCTAGTTTCAGAGTTGAGAGTTCTTCTAGACTAATATCCATTGCAATGTTGCATGCATAATTTTTAATGAATGTGTCTATAATTTCTTGGAATGTTCTAATTCCTGAAAGTAAACGAGAGAACCATTCCATAGCGTAGCCTGCCAAACTCCTAGGAAATAGTCGCATCAAATAAGTATCATCATATGTGACTTCCATGCAATGAACTAGGAATTGCTTGATGTGATCTTCAAGATTTTCCATCCCTCAATATCTGTCAAATTTGGGGATCTCAAATCCCTTGGGGAATGGTTTCATTACTAGGCTAATATCAAATGGATATGGACACAAGTTGCTTGGTTTCTTTGTTGTTCACCTTGATTGAAGATCTAGCACTTGTTGCGAGAGCAACCTGATTTGTGTGGTTACATCATTTTATGGATTAGGGGGTGGGATGAAGGTGTTTTGGGGTGTTTCAATTGTGGGTTGGATGGTTGGGTTGGTCGGTGTGTTTTTTGATGGCATCTATATGTTCTGCCAAGCTAGGTAGGCTTCCAGTTGCTAATGTATGAACAACACATGTTGATCTTGTTGTTGTTGCGCTATGATTTGTGCTTGTTGTTGGGCTGTCAATTCGGCTGCTTCTTATTGTTCTTGATATTGCTTAATTTCTTGTTGATATACTTTCATTTGTGTAACTTGTTTTTGTGCAAGAAGTTGTGCCTGTGCTTATGCTTGTTGTGCTTGATATTGGGCATTTTCCTAAGCTTGAGCTCATGCTTGTGTTGCTTGTGCTTGGGATTGTGCTTATGTCATTTGTTGTTGTAACATAATTTTTTCTTGAGTAGCCTTTTGTGCTTGCAATAGGGCCTCGGCTGCTTGATCAGCTTGCACAGCTTGAGTGGCTTGTTGTTGTTGTTGCAATAAAGCTTGGGCTTATGTAGCCTATTGCGCATGTAATGCAACTTGTGTTGCTTTGGTAGCTTGAGCAGCTTGTTGAGTGGCTAGTTTTGTGGCTTTTTGTTTTTGCACTTGTTGGAATCCTCTTTTAAAAGCAACTTGCAATATCACGTTGTATTGGCTTGATGTGGTCGAAGTTGGTGGTGGTGGGGGTGGTGATGGATTTGGAATGGCGTTTGTGAAGGTGTTGAGTGGTGATGTCGTGTTGGTTTTTTGAGTGATGGATGGTGATGTTGATGTGGTTGGCCCTTGAGAGACCATGCTTTTAGATGTTAGGTGGGTTGTTGATGATGTCACAATCACTTGTGTCATTGTCATTTGTTGTTGCGATATCAATGACAAAGTTTGAGCGTTTGGCATAATGCTTTGATTGATATTTGGGATATTGGTTTGATTGATACTTGGTAGAGGGGGAAGCCCTAAACCAAGGAGTAATGTGGATGATGATGTAAATGGTGGAAGAGGTGGAAATGTGATGGGTGTGAGTTCTTGTAAAAATGTTGTGGTGTCAAAAATTCCCCCTAGTCCGAACATATCTCCCTCCTCTTGTGAATTTGTGAGGAGAGAAGTTTGAGGTGTTGCGTGAAAAAATGATGATGATGGATCATGATGGAAAGTGAGAGGAACATTCTTATGTAATGGGTTTTCGAGTATGTTTTGTTCTAATGTGGTATTTTCATCCAAGTTTTGATTATTAACAACGAGGTGTATTTGAATAGCATTGAGAAATGCATTTCCCTTATTAACATTGGGTTGGGTTGGAACAAAAGATGTCGTGATTTGCAGAATGTTCTGGGTGATGTTTTGGGATGGGGGTGTAGATGATATGGGGATGGTGGATGAGATGGGAGGAAAATATGTCTCCACTATAGTACTCACGTTGAAATCTGAAGGTAATTTGGCCCCTTGTTTTGCTAGTTCAAGCATGTATAATGAAGGGTTAAGCCTCATCATGATGTTGATGATTTTATGGTTCTCCAGATTTTGGAGCATTTCAGTTATTTCTTTGTGAGACATCCCAAAGGTAAGATCCTCTCCTTGGGTTTCCTCTTCTGGATTTTGTGATGATGAGATGGTCAAAGGATTGCTTGATTCAATAGGATTCATTTCAATGTTTTTTTGGATAAGATCATTTGAAGCAGGTGTTTCTTTGTTGGCTTTCATGCTTTTCTTGTATTGAGATATAGTTTGAACCATGAAACAAGGATCAATTTTCAATAATACGGGAGATGAAATCTCTTAATTCTTTAGGTTGATCTTTACTTTATTTCCAAAGTAGAAACTTTTTAGGATACCTTAAAGATCAAGAGGTGTAATATGATGATGATGTAAGAGATGGATGATGTGGATGTTTTGGTCTTTTGACAAATCTTAAAGGAGATGCTAGGATTTTGGGACTTTTGGATATGTTTCAGATTTTGATTTTGATTTTCCTTTTGGGGTTGTCCTTGATTGATTTTGAGTGTTTTGATTTTGAACAAATAGACCCTAAGATGTTGGATGATTTATCTAAGGGATAGATTTGATCAAAGGATGATAATTTGAATATGTGTAGGGAGTAGGACGCATCTACCCACACCTATTCAAACAAGATGATAGTTTAACTAAGTATATGAAGAAGGATGCATCTACATATACTAAGCTAAGCAAGATGATTTTTATATCTTTGACTAAGCATATGCAAAAGGATACATCTACACATACCTAGTCAAAGATGATTTTGATAAAGTCTTCAAGAATTTAGTCTCAAGGATTTGATGATTTTTTATTTTTTCAAAAAGCCTAGCATTAAGGATGATTTCAAGATTTTCCAAAAGGTGAGGTGAGATGATTTTATTTTATTTTTGTTTTGATGTTTGAAGGATGGGTGAAAAATATTTTGATTTCCTTTTGATGCTAAGATGAACCTAAAAAATACACTTTTTTTTCCTAGACCTAGGTATTGAAGAGCATACAATGCTTCTATAGACCTTTGTAACCAAGAAGTGATTTCACTTGAACATTCATTTTTGGATCTTGAACCAATGACTTTTGTTTTGGGATTTGAACTTTTTGAGAATCGTGAGGCTTCAACACACATGAAAGTTCATTTTGCTTAGATTTTCTTAATGGATTTAGTTTACCACAAACACTTTCTTTGATAAAGTTTTCAAACTAAGATGTCCAATGTCTTAATTTCTTCAAATCCCAAAAAATATGTTATGTGGAAATTTGATGAACTCAAGGCAAGGGTTACCTATTGTTTACTTTAGTAGACAAATCGAGATGTAATCCAATGTTTAGAAACCTCTAAGGATGTGAGTTCCAAGGGCAAGAAATAACATATGGATTGAGTCAATTGTATTTGTCTCCTAAAGGGTTTGAAATTTTGATGATGTTCAAGTGTTTGTTTTCAAGATGTTTTCATACAAGCAAAGCATTTTGTAACCCAAGAATAAGTACAACCCTATGGATGTGTAAGAAAATATTTGTTGGATTCCCACTTGGACAAGTCCAGCTACGCTTATCTTTAGCAAATGGTTAGATGCTTGAACCCACTGGCTCCCCTCCATGGCTCATTAACATCAATTGGGGCAGCCAAGAATCAACACCCATGAACTCCCATGGCATGCTTTCCATTTCTACTAAAAGACCGTAAAGTGTGGGGTGGCTTCAGAACGACCATTCTTGCACCAACAAATAGATCAAAGGATTTTAGAAAATTCTAGAACATGGGTTTTAATAAGGACTTTATGTTCATGGAGATTGACCCATATGGCAAGAATCTCCTTTCAGATCCATCTTGTTAGAATCAACCACATGATATTGGTGTTTACTCCAATACCCACATTTATATCCCAATTGGAAATATTCTTGGCTTTAGAGTGTTACCGGTTGAGTCATTCCCTTGGGTGAGTACTTTTTCCCCAAGGTAGGCCCTCTAGGATAAACAAAAGCGAGTAACAACAATATTTGTAACTCGATCAATCTTTGTTGGCAACAAAGAGAGAATGTACACAATAATTCCCCCACTCACAATCGCACAAGATTTTGTTCAATTTTAAAACCCAAATTGAAGTGTGGAGGTGATTGTTTTATCTCAACGTAAAATCATGAAAAAGGCCTTTTGATTCTCAAGATCGCTATAAAGTGCGAGAGAAGTGCATATGTCATTTTTCAATGAGGTTAGTTCAAGTAAGCCTTCACAAAACAAGATTGCACATGTTCATTTTAGATCCTCAAAGCAATTATGAATTATTTTTAGAGCACCAAAAGACAAATGATAGACATTTTGTTCAATTTGTTAACCACAGAAACAAACTCTAGTATGTTGTGATCCTAATGTTCATTTTAAACCGTTTGCAAAAAATGAAAAGGTTCTTTTTAAACCCAAATGAAAAGATTCTTTTTAAACCCAAATGAAAAGATTCTAGTGCCAAATGTGTGAACCCCAATCCAAATACCTACAAAACATAGTGGATAAACACATTAAGTTAGATATTTCTAGCATGAACAAGGATTCCCCATGAAATCCATTTACAAACTTCAAATTAGGAAAGAAAACAATGAAGAACACAATGAAACAAGAAAATATGAACAAGGATTGATGTGAAAATTGGCCCTTTCCCAATTCCTAAGATGCAAGCTTGATATGTTGATGATGATTGATCCACTTTGTTGATGAAGGATGATAGCTCCAAGCTAAAAATCTGCAAAAACCTAGCTAAGAACTCAATGGTGATGGATGAAAATGGCTAAATATTTTAGCATAATAACTTTGCATAATTTGTGGATGATCAAATGAGGATATGAGCTCTTTATTTATAGAATGAAAAGATGGATGAATGTCCAAATTTGAGCAATTTGGGACTAACATTCATCCAATGGCAAGATGCCACTTGTCAATATATGAGTGGATGGAGGATGTGCAAGTTTTGAGGATTGTGCCAATAATTGCTTATTTTTGAATTTCAAATTTGTTGAAATGACTTGTAAGAGGGAAGGGAAAATGTAATAAATGCCACTTGGCTCAAGGAAAAGGACATGTAAGATGGAGTTATTACCTTGTTGGATGTACATGTCCACTTGGAATTTTTGAATTCAAACTTGGAGAATATTCCAAAAGATGCTTTGTGAGGAAAATAGAGATTTAATAAATGAATTAAATCTATTTTCATGTGCAACATGCAAAATCTAGAGGATGGGATATGGCATGAGATTAAATTAATCAAGGGTTAATTAATTTAATGAGAGATTAGATGATGTGACCCATTTGACTCAAATTTATGGATTTATTTAAATCAAATAAGAAAGGAATATGATGAGAGACTAATTAAATAAGGATTTTGATTTATTTAATTAAAAAATATGGTGTTAGATTAAATCAAATAAGGTTTTGATTTATTTCATTCAATAGATAGACTTAAGAGATTTAATCAAATAAGATTAATTATTCAATTAAATAGGGATAATTAGATCAAATTGATTGATTTAATTAACAAAAGAGAGTGACTTAATTAGATAAAATGATTTATTTAATTAAGAGAGGAATATTGATGAATTTAATCAGATAAGGAGATTTGATTAAATGGTTAGATTGAGGGATGATTCAAGATGAAATGATGTTAGTAGGTAGGGATCAGATGCACAATGTTAATTAGTATATTTTGCGTGTCTACAACATCAAGCTCTAGTTTGTGAATTGCATTTGAATACGTGGCCATCTTGAGCCCCTGATAAGCGAGCTTCTCCCAAAGCTTGTACACCAATACATTAGCTTACTATTTGGCATGAAAGTTTTTGCATAATATAATGAAAGTTTTTAGTTTGCATTAATGGTTTTATGGAGGAGCCTTTCAATGGATTTTTAATATTTTTGTGATTATCCTTGATCATTTCTCACGATCATCCTATGATGGTGGAATATGAGTTATAACCTCCCAAAGCAATTACTCCTTACCATGACCACTAATTGAACCCCTATCGCCATTTTGGTGCAAAATTTTGTTTCCGTATCATTCTCCACATGTGCAATTGCTATAGAAGTGCATCCTAGATTATTAATATCTTTTAGCTTGAATTGTTTTCAAATGATGTAATGACCCTCAGTAAAGAGTATGAAAGAAAATAAATTATTTAGCTGATGAAATAAGATAATCTTCTCACTGTGGTAATGCTTCAAATACTTTTATTTGTTGATTTCCTTCTTAAATGCAACACTATTCAATAGTCAAAGATATATCATTTAAAAAATCCAACTGATCCCTAAGTCAAATCCACCATTAAACTTTGGGCATTGATCAGTTATATCCTTCACGTAATATGGATCACCCTTTGGCTCTTTCCTTAGATCAATGCCTTTTGGGTATCTTTGCAATATAGTTGTGAGTGTGAAATCCTTTGGGAAAAAACAAATTCTTCTCCTAGACTAAGTGAATCTCTACCCTCCATTTATGTAACACCCCTCCAAGGAACCACAAAGGGCAACACTAACTATACCACAATAATGGAACAACTTTTTGTTTTTATTTTATAAATGAAATAACAATAGATTACATAACATATTAATTTAAACCTAGGTCCTCTAAGGTTCCTCAACTATGCTACTCACAAACTTATCAGATGACACAAGTTATCCAATATTCAAGGTTCATTTAAAAACACCACACTATATGTTTCAACATTATTTACTTTCATAACATATCAACCAATAATCAACATTAAATAAAATCATTTCTAGCCAACTAACATATGCAAGATACATCACTTTACAATATCCATTAGAAGAGAGTTCTCCAATATCTATTACATTGTTACAATGTTTACAACAATGCTTCCCTTAGTACATGTGGGAAGAATACATCAGATTACAACAAGAGAAACAACCAATATACAATCCAATACATATACATAAAAAGGTTGTCTTCTCAAACTGGAATAGGAACTAGAGTCCACAACACCAAGAAAAAAATCCATGCACACAAACATGCAACAATAATACCCAATGGAGGAAAAATCACCATCCTCCCAACCATGTGGAACCCTAAGGTCCACCCCCTATGCTAGGAGATAACACAAGGTAGCCCATCACAAATATGAACAAGAAGAAAACATGCTAACATAAAAAAGGTCTATACATGACTCTAACATAGCACTGCTACAACACCAACATCACATACAACAATTACATCACTTCTAGAGGCATTCACACAATAGAAGAAGAAAACACAACTATGGAATGCTAGACTGCAATAGGGAGGAGTGTCATCACATAGCTTGATATGGGTTATCCTAGTAGATCTTCCTAGGCCCCGACCCCATCCTAGGTTATCCTGGAAGCCTCTATCAATCCTTGTCCCCCATACAAACTTATGAAAAATCAATATACCTTTCATGAGGACAAGGCAGTTGATCTTGCCATTCCAGGCCCTCCCATCTCATCTCAAGCCTAAACGAGCACTTAAGCCATGAGTGAGGAATATCATTATCTTGATTAATGTGAAATCTACCCTTTCCCCCTAATTCATTATTTAGGTTATTGCTAGATTAAGAAACTCTCCAATGGGTTATGTTGAACACCACTTTGGGTTTTGACCCCCATTGAGAGTTATTCCCCTTACTTGAACCTAGTAAACCCTACACATCAAGCAATAAATTTACCATCTTGCATAGTTGATGCAAAGCAGGGAGGTAAAATGCAAATCCACCCAAAAATAACTCAAATAAAACAAGTCTCCAAACTTAGCATTCCAACTTCATGGTTTTCCTTTAGAAACTCACCACTCTCCTAATAGGTCAACATACCCTATTTCCCTTTCATAACTTTCATGTTAGGCCTTCAACCTAGAAACCAAAAGATGTTTTATATACTCATTAATCTCTTACATAACATGTCTAAATTTTTTATAGGGTCACTTTGGACCATCATCCCCAAATCTCTACTGCTATGCTGCCCCTTTAAGCCAAATACGACACTTTTATAAAACAACTATCAACCAAAAACCATCCCAATTACAAATTTTTGTTCCAATATTCTTCATAGGACTCAAATTTCCTAAATCAACAACCTTTGATGAAAGGAATGCCTACAAACTCATCAAAATCACAAACCCTTGTTTAAGCCATTTTCAAGCTTGTTCAAGGAGGGTTTATTGAAACTAAGTGTTGCAAGCCCTATTTCACTTTACCAATACATCAAACACACCCTATATAGTATTCACATGCATCTCAAATGAAATCCCAACCTTTATCATTACATTTTAAGAAAACTCCAACTCTTAGCCATCAATTTCAAGCCAAAACTCATGAAATTATAACTAGGGCAACATCAAAAATCCTTCAAACCCTACTCCCTACTCATAAAACCTACCCTAACATGAAGTACTACCTAAATTCATTGATTCCACCAATTTGCAAGCAATTCTACCAATGGAATGGGTCATTAATGCATTTTTTGTACTCTTAAACCCTCCAAACATGGTTTACTGGCCGCCTTTAGTAAATTGCTTATAAATTGCTTCAAACTTGATGAAATTAAGTCAATCCAATGCCAAAACAAAGCTAACTCATTCCTTCAAAATATATAATAAACTTCCAATCATAATATTCTTGTATAGAACTGTACACACACCTGTAGTAGCAAATTTAACTAAGAACACACAAAAATTGAGGGTTTATTATTGCTTTACTAAACAAAAAAATTCTAGAAGAATGCCTCAAATTTTTTGAGGCCTATTTTTGAGAATGCATAACCCAAGATCATCAACTATAGAAAACCTTCTCAAAAAGGCGAGAGAGACACGAGGCCATTTCACCAAATAAGGAGT
>VDFB02193867.1:436019775-436058961 GCA_007258455.2 Sequoia sempervirens
GATAAAGGGTAGGGGGTACAAGGGTTTAGGGTTATAGGGTTAAGGGTTTAAGGGTTAGGGTTTAATTGTTTTTTGCATTCATTTATGTTTTATTAATGTGTACAATAATTTTATTATTATATAATACTTAATTTTAAAATTTACATAGTTTCCCATGGAACAATTCGATGGAACAAATTATATAAGTTGTATATAAGAGTATATAATTCTTGAACTTAAGAATTCCATGAAACAAATATAAGTTGTATATAATTGTAATTTAGGAAAAATGATTTTTTAAAAAATCACTACATTTCAAAATAAGGATTGAAAGCATATAATATGGTTTTACATGCAACCAAAAAAAGTGAGAGATGATGCTATCAAACATTCTTGAACTTAAGAATTTTCCATGGAACAAATATGTACATATAATTGTAATTTACACAAAATGACTTACAACTATGTACAAGTTACTATAAGTTCTCATTTGAACATGTATAGGGTTACAAGTGATCTTGAAAACCATGGATATAATCTATGTCAAAGATTCTGGTTCAGCCTGCTCTTCAATAACATGTAGAATTTTTTGATGATCATCACTATCTAGTCTCCATTTTCTTCGGCCACGTGCATGTGGAACTGCATGAAGATGTAGAGTGGCAGCAATTATTAAGTGACTATATTGGTATACCTTGTTATCAGGTTGATAGTCAAAAAAATGAATCCCATGCTGAACAAATTTGACTTGTTTTAGATATGTCCCTTGTACTACAACGGAACCTACATGGTAAACATGAACCTAAGGTAATATATTTTCGTGCACAAGGTTTTCACAATATATATTTAATGTTTATAATGTAATGTGCACATGTGAATACAATGTATATAAAATTTTAAATTTAAACTCACCTATGGGAAATAACATTCCATCACTTGTTTCAGGTTCTGTTAGCTTATTCCTCTCTTCTGTGCAATGCAATAAATAATAGCTAACACCTTCGATGTTTTCAGGCTCTGCTATGACTGTAAAAACATCTCCTATACACCAAATTTACATTAAAAAAATCTAAAAAAATTAGAAATGTCTCTAAAGATCATTAACTAGATATATATAATAATTAAATTATTGAAAACTTACATGTGTACCTTTTCTAACCAATCCTGAAATATGTAATAATCAATTGAAATCAAAGGAATGTCTTCAAATCTTTCTTCCTCATCTTCATCATATGTTTCTGAAACAACTAGTGGCACTGTATCCCATTTACCAACATATCCAAGTTCTTGATTGTTGCATGCATAATCAGAGTTTCCCTCAATGCACTCAGTGCAAAAACAAGAGTAATCCCTTGTGTCTAATATCCATCCATGGCGGCTATTTGAACTCTTAACACAATGCAAAGATCTTGTTTTTCTGCCCTCTTGCATCCATGCATCGATCTTCTATCCACACCTAGATACATATGTACAACAAAAAACTTATGTGAACAAATATCTATCTATATATATATATATATTTTAAATTTAAATAAATTCAAATTTTGATTTAATGTAATTTATACATACTCGATATCTCCCAAAACACTCTATGTGGAATGTGTTAGTTTGTTCTTGAAGATGTGTCAACCACATTTGATGCAAAGTGTTTCTTGCACCATCCAACAACATCATGTGCATTGTCTAGAGCTGATCTTAGGATAACTCATTTGATGCTTTCTTAAAGCTCGTTTGATGCAAGCTCTGCTCCATCATGCTTTACCTTTCCATGCCCACTCTCAAAAACTCCAAACATGTGGTATTTTGTAGATTTTATGATATCTACAAAGTGCATAGAATGAGTAGAGAGTTTGAATTGTGCCACACATCCATCTGACCATACAAAATGATTTTCAAATTTTACACCCTGCTTCTCAAATTCTCAAAAAATATTGTAAAGCAATGTTGGACAAAAAGTGTGACATGCTCTTTATCATCACTAATATAAAAGTGATATTCTTTTTTAATGACTCGTTCTTCATCTGTACTCTCAACACCATCCAATTCTAATTGTGCATGTTGATAACACACATGAACCATAATAGTGATCTACTTTGAAAAGTAATACTCTGATTGAATCTCCTTTTGATGTACAAAGTAATTTTCTACAAAGTCAACTACTGATAGAACTATTCCATGTGGGAAAGTATCTCTCAATGTTTGGAATTGTTGTGCTTTCCACTTAGCAAAAAATGACTGATGTGTGTATGGTCATATCAATTTTTAAAAATCTTCCATAAATTTTCCAATGGGAATCTCCTCTTCTACATAGTTCAACCTTGTGGATTCTTTCCCAAAATTTGTTTTCAACTTTACATACTTGTACCTATGTCAGTAAAACATGTGAATAATTAATAAACCACACTTAATCAATAAAACATTACATCAAAGAGAATCCAAATAACTTGATCTATGAGAAATTGAAACAAATAAACTCTCTAAAAATAGTACTTACCTCTTGCAATTTATTTTCTTTTTTAGGTCATTATCCTCAATTCTTGAAGGAAATTTAGCCAAATTTCCACATGTCTCCCAAATTCCTTTTATTCAGTTTATTTGAGGTCTATCATGATCACATAATATAGACTTTATGAACAAACTTGCCTGTTTAGGAGGTTTATTTTGAAACCCACATCTTTCTTCTCTCATCTTTCAAAACACCTGATAGTAGAGATCAAAATCAATATGATAACGGCAACAACAAGTTTCAAAAAACTTGTTTATCTTCACATAATATGGCTTTAACCTTTGAAACATTGTTTTCCCAACCTTTATATGAGGATATGCATTACAAAAGTTCATATACATCTCAAATTGTGTTATGTCTTGCCAATGCTTGATATGATTTTCATAAATACTAGGTCCAATCTTGTATCTCATAACATCTCTAGTATTTGATGATGGATGAGTCTGATCATGCCAAAAACCTGAGACCAAGTTCCTAACAACATCTTCAATCCTGTCAAAATGGGGAGCTCTACACATAATTTCCCAATTGCCTTCTAAACTCTCATCCAAAAACTTTCTCTTTTTCTCATATTTTATCAATGTGGTTCTACTATAACCAATTTCAGTTGAAAGTGCTAACATTTTTCTTTTTCTTGCTATATCTTGATGTACAATAGATGTCAACATCACCCTTCTTGTAGTGTCCTTATCCATAGTTTGAGATCATTTCCCAATGGAATCTAAACCCTTTTTAATATTTTGAACAATATCCTTTTGTAATCCCATGTGTTTCTTCTTATTTGATGCTAAATGGACACCCAACAATTGTAATGACTCTTTGAGCTCATAACGAAGAAGTAAACATGATAAAAATTGGGTTTTTTCAAGTGTATCAAGATGTTTGAAATGATGATTGATCATTCCATTTACAAATTTAGTCATTGACCTCTTTCTCTTATTATAAGGCTAGTTGGCATAATATTTGAGTTTCTCCATATCCATTTCAAGTAAATGATCTAAATTTCTATGAGAAATTTGTTTCCCCACCTTCTCAGCTAGTTTTATATGCTCATCCATACCAGTAGGAGGAAGTGATCCCGACCCCTCTCCAGCATGCATTGTTTGAACTTATGCCTCCTCCCTATCTTCAAGGACCATGCATTATTGAGTGAATTCATTTGATCCAATGCCTAGATTTGGCTCGAATTGAGCATGAAAACTTCCTGCTTGTTGAGCCCTTCCTACACATGTGTCACAAAATATTTTGCAAACAAAAGTGAGAGATGATGTTAAATATATAAGTGAAGTTTATGTATGCAAGCAAACAAATTGATAAAACATGATGAGCTATAAGTGAGAGAAGTTTGTGCTAGTTTTATATGCTCATCCATACCAGTAGAAGGAATTGATCTTGACCCCTCTCCAACAAGAATTGTTTGAACTTGGGTCTCCTCGCTAACTTCAAGGTCCATGTGTTCTTCAATGGATTCGTTTGATCCAATATCTAGATTTGGCTCGACTCCAGCTTGAGGAATCCCTGGAGCATAAAACATAAAAATAATTTGAGAAAATTGAAGTGATGAAAATAAAAGATGAAAGACACAAAACAAAAAATATTGAAACAAAAAGAATTGGCTTAAGGAATTGGAGTCAAATATAAACATTGCAACTTGCATGACCAAGATGACTTTAGGATACTTAAAAGTATTTAGAGTCATTCAAGTACAATTATGGTTAGAAACCTTCAAAGTAAATGTCCTAAACACACACTTGAGAGTGAGAGAGAGAAGAAACAAGCATGTACCTTGTTTCTTTTTATGATAATTTTCCAAGTTTTTATCATGCCTCTTTTGTTCTTCTTCTTTTGACAATTTTCGTTGAGATGCATTTTTTCTTTTTCTTTGTTGTCCCATTTTCTTCAACTTAAAGATGACTCTAAACAAGTCCTCTACTAACTTAGTTAAATTATCCTCCAAATTTTTCCTTGATTGATAAAAATGAAAAGTTGTTGAGCTCCAATATTTGCCTCCTTGATAAATGTGCAAAAACTTCTTCTCCAAAATCTGCGCTCCAAGTGAATCAAAATTATTCAAGTGTACATGGAATAACTAGATCCTAGTTTAAATGAATCAAGTAGTAAACAAACAAGTTATTTCATTGTGGAGTTTGTTGTTATTTAATTCATAGGTATGCACAACATATCTAGTAATTTTAGAATTTTGTTAAAGTGTCAAAAAATGTATAAATATTAGAGGTATAATTTGAATTGAATTTTCTTAATTATATTTGAATTGAATTTCAAGTTAGTTGTCAAAAATGTATAATAGAGGTATAATTTGAATTAAATTTTCTTAATTATATTTGAATTTAATTTCAAGTTACTTGTAGAAAACGTATAATAGCTCAAAATAATTTAAATTGAATTTTCTTAAAATTATATTTGAATTGAATTTCAAGTTACTTGTCAAAAGATTATACCTTGTTCTCAACTCAATGGTTCATGTTGCTTAAGTCATTTTAAAAAAAATATTTATTGTGATCAACATGAATGAACTTAATTATAAAATGGCATTGATTTCCCTAAAATTCTACTAGAGATCAAATGTATATTGAATATAAGGAAATGTAAGTTGTAAGAGATCATAAAATAAGAAAACATGTATGTATATGGAATATTTAAAGCAAATGCATACATATATTACGTGTAAACATGTTTAAACCATAAGCAAACACATGTACATATATGTAAAGGGATTCAATACATATAAACATAACACATATTATAAGCAAAGAGGAAAATGTATGTATATATCATATAAGAAAATATATGTGTACATATCATAAAAGAAAAATGTAAATTAAAGATCATCAAATGTCGAATACTAAAGATCAAAAAATAAGAAAATGTATGTATATCATATAAGCAAGTGTAAGTTAAAGATCATCAAATATTGAATACTATTAAAGATCATCATATAATCAAATACACATGTGGTAAAGATCATAAATCTAGAATGCATGGCCTAATATGAATGTCTACTCGTAGATGAATGGCCATTTGAATGAGAACAGTCTTGCTCTAATGGATGTGCTGAGCCCTGCAAATAAAATTGTGTACAAGATGTGTTAAATACATATAATTTATATTAAATAAATTTTATGAAAGTTATTTTTAAATGAACTTGTATTTTTAAATATCAATCTAGATCTATGCATACATAAATATATTGCATGTACATATACATGTGTGATTATATAAAAATGTAAAACTCACATGTCCAGATTCATCCACAGTCACATCGATCATGCACATGATCTGGACCAAGGCTAGGAGTGATATGAGGTATGTCCACCTGTAACAATATATATACACATATATATCAACTTACATGAATATCTAGTTAAAAATAAATTTAAAAAATAATGAAAAAAGAATTGAAACATGCACATGCACACATACTTGCACATCATCTAATATTGGATGACCTAAGTCCTCTGAAACAGTCGCCTCCACCATATCCACCAAATGATCAAGCGACGAATCAACATCTGCATCCATCTGATCTATCCCATGTTGTGCCATAAATGATGAATGTAGAGGACTATGAAGGTGAGATGGCATCGATTATGATGAACTAGAACCAATGAACATATTAGTAAAACCCATAGTTTGTGCAGCTACCGTATGAACTGTAGGTGGATCCTGATGCACACTAGTGCTCGGCTGAGAGTGATGGGATCCTGGAACTGAACGACCTCTATGTCTCAAATGATCTCTAACATGCTCTATACCAATCCCATTGTCTGATGCAATGTGGGCATATGCCTCCAACATGTCCTCAACCAAACAATGCAAAGTCATGAGTGACATATCTCCTGTAGGTGCATCAAATTGTGTAGAAGTAGGGATGTCGACCACTATAAAAGGATCCATGGTGGTCCAATATGCTAAAAATGGTGTGGATCGGGAATGTCTAGATATCAAATACTGACCTACACGATCATTAGATATCCTAGTGGTGGCAGCCGTAATGTCACCTACAGTGTCAATTGCTTCCTTTTGGGAAGCAATGACAACCTCATCTGCTATGGTGGCTAGAGTTGGGGTGAGAGTAGGAGACCTGTCACCAACCAATACCTGAAACACTGAGGGTGGTCTATCTGCTTGATGATATGTGGACCTATCAACAATCCTACCATGCCCCTGACTAGCATATGGTGGAATGTCCAGGTAGTTAACTTTGAGGCACAAATGGACCTCAGCATACAACTGCTAAACAAAATACAATGGAATCTGGTCATTGTTTGGGTATAGACCATGTGCTATGAGAAATCATGGGTAGATCAATGAGGCCATAGCATGATCGACACATCTAGTGACTTGGTATCCCCTAACCTTATGCACATTTTGATAAAATGGAAAACAAGTGGCTTTTATCATTTCTTTGGTGACATTATCTTGTATTTGTTTAAGGGGAACGTCACCATGTACTTCTTCCCACATGCGGGAAAGAATAGCATTCACTCTATCTAGGGAATATGCACTAGTCCTCTCAAGTTCATCTTTTTGTTTTTCTAGACTATGCAATATTAACATGCATGGTTCACTATATATCCTTTGGTTTGCACCCTATGCTAATGAATCTCTCAATTTTTTTATCTCATTACTAGTATTTGCAAACAAAGAATCTAGCACAGGAGGAACATGATCTGCATTTTCCATGTTATATATATATATACAGTACACCTAAAAAAGCAATGAGACTTTGGTAAATAATATATCTAGATAAAGAGAATACAAATCTAAAACAGAACTTGTAATAATTCATCTACTCATCAATAATATTTTCATACTACTAACAATTTAAAAAGAATTGGAAGACAACTATAATCTATAACATAGCATCCTTAAATGGTTCAAATTTTAAATGAAATGATGAAAGAAAGAACAAGAATACAAAGATTAAAGTATAAAATCATTTGAAAATAATTGGGGATAAAAATATTTAATCTAATAGTTGTTAACATAAATGAACTTCAATTATATAGCCAAGAACATCAAAAAATTATAGATTGGAAAGCAAAATAAATATCTCATATTAAGAATCAAATCTAATAAAGTTTGACTTCATTGCATACTTGTTATAAATATCTCACATGAACCAATGAAACTCAATGTGTCTCCAAATTACATAAGAAGAGAGAACCTAAATGTGAAGAAGAAAAAGAAATTCAAAATCCATCTTTTTGTAATGAGTTTGTTAAAATTTAAAAACATTCAAGAACCCCAAAATGGTTTGAAATTGATGAGCATAATAGAAATTCTTGAAGGCAAGAGGTCATCACAAACCATTCGGTTGTGGGCTTCAAAAATTTTCAATGAATGGTTTTCCAATAAGATGTATTAACCAAAATATTCCAAATTTTTATACAATTACTAAAGATGTACAAAATGAGACCTTTACTAAATAAATTTCAAAGATTCATGTAAACAAAAAGTTTGATCAAAATAATATTGTTGTTAAAGTTTTTTTTAATGCATTAAATTCTATTGTAAATAATAGTAAGGAAAAAGATAAAAGAGTTGCTCATAGACTAATAACATCATTAGTAACAAATTAAATAATTAAAAAGGCTCAATTATTAAGGTAAACTTGTCTTGAATTAAGCCTAAATCGTAAAACATTATCAAAAGTACTATCAATAAGATCATGATTAGAAAGTCCTATTGAAAATCATACTTGGGCTTTTAGCAGTAGGCTTCCATGAGTCGATAAGAAGCTAATTAATAGCACATAGGATGAAATTCAACAATTTTGACACTCTAACTCTAGATTTACATATGAGGTTGGAAACAACATTTTTTATACTCTACCTAGGCCATGATTTTGTTATGAGTACGAAGAGTTTATGATAGAAATACATCCATTATTGTTGAGTTAAAAGTAGGTTAAATATTATTTTTCTTAAAAAATCACTTTTATATAAATTTAGGTGTTTTGGACAACGAAGCTATAGTATGAATAAGTGATTGACATCAATGCCTATAAATTTCAAGGTGGGGACATTCAATATAATTCATAAGGTGTTATACTATTAAATGCTTTCATTTTTTAGTTAGTTTTAATCAATGTTGTATGATTTATTAAACATTTTTTTAATATTTAAATGTAGGTGTTTTGGGGAGTAGCAGTGATAGATCTAGCTCATTGAGAAAGGATATAGGTAGAGAGGAGTGACCTTGACAAGGATTGAGACATGGATCACCTCAGGGTGATAGATATGGGTGGAACATTCCATAGAGAAGGATAGGAAAAGAGGATAGATATAGAAAAATGTGATCAACATAGATTAAATAACAAATAAAGCATAAATCAAATACTTTAATAGTATAAAATATAAAATGTAACCGAGCATTTGTGGGTTTGCATCCCACCAAGCATGTCAATTTGTAAGCATTGAATTTAAATAAATGAGACATTGAGGAAAATAAATGTAGACTTCAAATTGAATTAAAAAATCACCTCTAATAGAGTGAAAAGATGAATTACACAAAAAATGAACTAAAATTATAATGAAATACATATTGACAAATGGATATATCTTGCAAATGATAAAACATTTATTGCCCAACTAGATAAAATATACTTGCTCAAAATTGAGACGATAAAATGATGGATTTGATCTCAATTTATAGATTTTTTATATGATGGATAAATTGCTAGGATTTGATCATGTATCATGAGTTTAAAACCCAATTAAAATGTGGCTACTATTATTACCTAATTAACTAATTTATTTATTTAATGAAATTTCTTAATTATTTTGATCAATGAATTGATTGAATTATTTTCAATTTTTATCTAATTTGATTAAATATGTTAAATAATTTGATTGATATATAAACTAATTTATCATAATTTTCATTGAATTATCTAGGAATAATAGATTTACTTGGATTTATTTTAATTTATTTCAATATTTGTGAGAGAATGATTCATTTAAATATTTGGTTAATTTATTCTACTCGAGTAACAATGGAGGCCGATTTGATCAATAGGAAAGCATTCATCCCATCCCAAAAAGGGAGTACATTTAGAGTTTGAGACTTTTTTTTCAAAATGTTGAAGAAAATTTTCAAGATTGATTGTTGGCATGTGGAGTTAGTAATTTGGGTGACCGTAGGTGACCAAATTCTATATGAAACTCTCTAGTTAATGTCTCTCTCTTAGGTAGTGTCTTTATTTTTGTTTAATGCTATGGATCTTCTTCAAAATTATGGTTTAGTTTCTTAGTTTGTAGTGGATTATGTTTTATAAGTTCTTTTTGGACCATTCCCTAAACAATGCCATTCAGGATGATAACTTACATAATGAAAAATATTTTGTTGGGTATTTGTTTAGACACAAAGTTTTAAAGGAAAATTCTAGTTTCCTTTGTGTTTGAATTTCTTTGAAATGAACCTTGCAAGAATGGGATGAATCTTTAGTGGATAATACAATCAATGGACATAAAATAGAATTGAGCGCTCTATTGTATGGAGAAACAATGGAGGCACATAAGGAAATGTTGTTTCTCCTCACTCATGTCCCTCACCCTCTGCTAGTTTTTGCTATATATATGTAATATATGGGCACTCAAAAAATATGTAATATATGTCTTCTTTTTAGGTTTTTTTTCATTTATGGTAGGTTTTCTTAATCAATTTTGTCTATATATGATTGCTACAATCCTATTTGATGGGTCTCTTGGTTTTGTCCCTACACCTTCATGATTTGTGGGTTGACATGCCCTTCTCTATTTTGTACTTTACTATGGAAATTTTTACAATAAATATTTTAATTAGTTTAGGCCTTGATCGTTTTAGGTCTGAAAAGAAAAATTAATTTGATTTTGATAAAGTGTAGGAATTAAGGTATCATGAATTTTGTTAATAAGTGGATGTTAGGTGTTCGGGTGGGGACCATGGTATGGATATGAGTGTATGTGAGATTTAGTGTCTACAAAATCCAAAGGTAAATCAAAATATTATAAACATCAAACTTTTTTTGGAAGGATAATATAAAACCAAATCTAAACACAATATAAACATTGTAATCACAACCATACGTAATATATATATGAGATTGCATACAACCATGTGTAAAATTTACAACCATGTAAAATTTATTCATATGTTGTTTATTAAGAAAAAATGTCATAAATTATATTTCTAGAAATAAAAAGGACTACAAATATGGAGGGAAAAAATTAAATAATCTCAACATAGCAAGGATTTTACAAAGTGATAGATAATTTTCTCAAAAGAAAAAGGATGTGTTGTACACAAGACAACAAACCACTTTTTCATGTTTTTTGATGTCTAAATTGAGATGCACGATTATTTTAAAATGTTCACATGCATCTTAAAGTGGAAAAAAATGTAATGATAAAATTTGCATATCCATATTATTCCTATTGTATTTTTTGCCTCATTTTGAATATATATATATATATATATATATATATATATATATATATATATATATATATATATATATATATATATGGTGCAATATTGTGCAAAGTGGTAATAATTCCCCTAGAGTTTATGACCTATGATATAGACATAAATCAAACACTTGAACTCCATTTTTTCCTTACACACATCTTATCAAAGCATTTTTTTGACACATATCCACATATCCACATATCCACACATCCACTTTTCCTAATGAATCTTATGTGTATGTCTAATGGTGGCATGTGGAAGGATAAATATGGCTATTGAAAACTTTACCATTATCTTGACAACTAATTATGGATATATGATTATCTTATTGTAATGAACCTAAGTTCATTCGATAGATATTAATGAAGTTGAATTAGGAAGCATGGATTGTATTTTATTATACACATTTTACATTTAAAAATATGGGTCTAATTTTTGTGATATTGAAAGTTAAATTTCTTCAATAGTATATCCAAGGTATAGGGATATATTAGTGGTAAGAGTAGTGTAGGATAAAAAGGAGAATGTATAAAGAGGGGAAGGTCTAGAAAGGTAATGACATGGTAATGGAAGGAGAAGTTACACTATAAGGTTAGATGGAGAAAGCATAATGATTTTATAGGTATCATCATGCTACTAGAAATTACTCCATATGAATCACATGTTGATGATACTACTATAGGGGTATGCACATGAATATTTTATTGTAAATGATATTATTATCAAATAATATAATTGGTTCATGTTTTTGGTTGTGGGATTTTTCTTCAAAGAGGATTTTCCCATGTACATAATTATGTTATAAATTTATAATTTATACATTTTTCTTGTAACTAAAATTAAATCTATTTTGCATATTTATCTCTTGATAGGTTAATATGGACATTTTTAATGTTACAAATGATACAATTTGTGGTTCTATTTGAACTTCATAATTTTATATTGTTTGTTTCCATATGCTATTAAGTTCTTATATATGTTTCACTTGGTCTTTCCATTTAGGAGCAGGGTATCCATAGCTTTGATTATTGAAATGGGAAGGCATATTTCATTTACACATAGAACATAAAAATGTATGCAAAATGGAGAAGCAAATCCAATTTGAATTCAACAAATTTGAAAACATTTTAAAAATTTCCAAACAAATCCAATTTTAATTCAACAAATTTGAAAACATTTTAAAAACTTCTAAAGAAATCCAATTTGAATTCAACAAATTTGAAAAAAATTGCATCCAGGGTTTCGAAATTTAACATATCAATGCATTTTAAACTCTAAAAAAAATTGAATTTCAAATACCTAGTGCTCGTTATGGAAGTTTAGGCTGATGAAGTTTGGAGAGACCAAGTTGAAGTTGTGTTCACCGGAAAGAAGAAATGAGTTCGCTCGCCATCACAGTCTTGATTCACCGCACGCAGGGAAAGAACTGGCAATTTTAGAAAGTGAGTCAAAATGAGAACTTTTGGTTTTTTTGTCATATGCAAAGGTGTTCGATCGAACCCAGATTCGGCTGAACCCATTAAAATAAGGTTTTTTTCCCATTTAGGGTTTGGGGTTCGGGCGAACAAGGGGTTTGAATGAACCATATGGTTCGACCGAACCCTTAGTGAGGTTCGGTCGAACCCCTTGAGTTTGAGGAAAAGGAAAAAACCAAAATTTCCTTCCTCATATAAATTGTAAACCACTATTATAAAGGCACCCTCTAGTATCCAACATAGCAACACAATGTTTCCCATTAACTGTCCCTCTGAATCTAAAAGTGGCCTCATCCTGGACATTAGCAAAGAATGCCATGGGAGCCAAATTTCCATCTTAATGTTCCTTTGAAGTAGGTTGATCTGAATATGAGGCTTCATCATATACCATGTTGTGATTTGCTTTGCCCTTAGCTCTCAAAAGGCAATCATGATCCTGGTTATATGGTTCCTTACACCAGAAACATAATTTTTTTTTTCTCAACTCTTCTCATGACTCCTCAACTATTGTGGTCACTGGTTTCTTTTTCTTATCATTCGTTTGTTGAGAGTCCTCGTTTCTAGTTGAAGGAACATCCTTATGTGAGTTACTACTTTTTGGGGTAGCAAACTCCATACTCCTTGCCTTCTTCATTGCCTCCTATAACATTGGTGGATTGAATGCCTTAACCCACCCACATAATGGCTCTAGTATCCCCTCTATGAAAAGCACTACCAACCTCCTCTCTGAAATGTTTGTAACCATTATAAACAACTTCTAAAAATCACTGATATAGTCCTCTAAGCTTCTAGTCTATCTAAGTTGTGCTAAATCCCTGAAATAGACTTTTGGATCCTTTTTATCAAAGTGATCAACCAATTTATCCACAAACTCTTGGTAGGTGGTAATACTGTCGTACTGCAGTGTAACGATTCCTTGATACCACTAGTCATGGGTTGCTCCCTCTAAATGTAACGTGGTGAACTTGATTGCTTCTTCCTCAGACATAGGTTGAAGCATCAGGAAAGTGTCCAGCCGATGAATCCAAGATTGTGTTGTCACCTTGCCGCTACCATCAAAGTAAGGTAGGGTGATCTTGTTGGCCACATGCTTCAAGTCCCTATTCTAGTTCTGAGGCCTATTCCCCTATTGAGCCCTATAATAGTCCATCCTTTCTTGAACAAATCGATCAAAATGCATGAGCTCACGAGCCTCAGGTGTCAGTTGTCGCCACTCATCATGTGTAGCCATATATGCATCTGCAAAGGTTGGTTCCTCAACCTCTTCGATATTCTCCTTCATTTGCTCTTCCCTCAAAAAAGTGGGTCAAGTCAGTTTGTCAGTAGTGCAGGAATTTTTTCTCTATACTCTTCGTGACCTTGCTACACTCCTATCATCATCTTGGTCCTAGGGTTTCCTCCTTGGTGCATTTAACTGCTTAAGAGCAATTGTGAGCTGCTGCAATACACCTGTTACCTATTGTTGGCGAACCCATAAATCCCTCAAAGTCTCTCTCACTTCTCTGTCAC
Organism: Sequoia sempervirens; assembly: GCA_007258455.2. Classification (NCBI taxonomy): domain Eukaryota; kingdom Viridiplantae; phylum Streptophyta; class Pinopsida; order Cupressales; family Cupressaceae; genus Sequoia; species Sequoia sempervirens. The sequence goes on from VDFB02193867.1 coordinate 436,033,717, forward strand.
CATCTCTATCATCATCTCTCCTTTCATTCCTGTGTGGACCCTCTTCTAATCTGTCCCCCATATCTGTCAAAGTTTCCTCTACAAATGGATTATCTCTTTGCCAATCTACCTCTGATTCTCCTTTACTGTGTGTGAAATATTTGTGGTGACTTCTCCTTTACAAATCAAGAGTAGAAATTGAAGCAATTGGAGAAGCTTCAAAACATCATCATCAAGTGTCACTTATTTCAAAATATTCTATGCACTAAAGATCAAGGCGCATACCAACTATAGCTATCTAAGGAAAGATAAAAATGCATGAAGAGTGCAAATAAACTTTGATTCTATCAAGAAATGGAAGTATAAAGTGGTTGTAAGTGAAATATGAAAGAAAAGGTATCAAGGGGAAAGAATACATTGCAAACTATGGATATAATGCACAAAAGGTTTGAGTTGAATGAAGCGAAGAATAACATCATTGAAGTGAAGTGAAACATGTAACTCAAATTTTGTTGCATTACATGGTTCTATGTTCACAATAAGAAAAATAATGTGGTAAAGAGTGCCTGAAAAATGGATGGCTACAATCAACAGTGAAAAGCTTCATAGTGCCTGAAGCTAGCAAAATGGGAGGCAAGCAATTGGTAAAAATGTATGAATTTGAAAGCCATGACAAAAGGAAACTAATGCTAAAGGAGTTCCATTATTTTATTTTTCAAAAAAAAATGGTGGAATTACAAGAATGCAAAATCAAAGCAAAAGTAAATTACTATTGGTGTTGAGAAAATAGGAATGGAGTGTACCCAATAACTTCCTTTGAAAAGAAAGCCCATTCGAGCAACATGGTGTTTTCTAGAAACAAAGAGCAAAACAAACTATAGTGATATACGTGAAGAAAATGAAGCCATTTTTTTTCAAAATTAAATGGAAAAATGCTATGAAGCCAAGGTTTTGAAATGAAAGTGAACAATAACATGAATTTTCCATTCAAAAATATGAAATCTTAAAAAATTTGAAGCCTTGTCCTTTCTCAGAGAGGCATTTGTTTTGGTTTCCATTCAAAAAAATTGAAGAACAATGCTGCTTTCTACATATTCATAAAATGAGCAAGAGATCTATGATACATCAAAGTCCAGTTGGTACTTTTAAGCCACGGCCTGGGAGAAGCATTCTTATTCACAAAGGGCAAACCCACTTGGGGTTTCTTCCAAAAGTTCAAAGACAAAAGATAACAAAGAGTTTAAGCTTGTGCAAGTTCTTGAGCTCTCATAAAGTGTTAGCAACATGGTGAATGGTTGTGGTCGTGAAGGGTTTTAGAAACCAATAAAATGGAAAACAAATACATAAAATTCTTTCCATCACAAGTTTATTTTGTTTTCTATGATGGGTTGATCCCGAAATCAATCCTTTTTGCAAAAAAAGAGAAATAAATGTGCTATGTCTTTGACCTATGTAGAGGAGTATACATTTTATTTTGTTTCAACATAGAAGAAAAACATTTTCTTTTAAATCATGCTTGAATTGAGCTTATTTAAGAGGGAGATGCATAAGAATGAGAGCATAAATCTTACCCAATATTTGTGTGAAGGGAAACCATTAAAATCTTGTGTGCCATGTCTTTCAGAAAATCAAAGTCAAGCTCTCCATGGTGGCTCGAAGTGAAAGATAAATCAATAGAGAAAAGAAGCATAGGAAATGAGTTAGAAGAGTTACAAAGTCCATTGCTTGGAGATCTCAAAACCCTTCAAAAATGGAGTCAAAATGGCATAGACTGATGAAAGAACAACTTACCATGGACTTTTAGAGAGTATTTGATACAAAGCAAAGAAGAATCCACACAAAAATGCAAAAATAAAATGCTCAAAACCTAAGTCTTTGTTAGCTCTCAAAAACCCAAGTAAAGGTACCTCAATAGGATGCCAATCTCTTGATATGTTTTAGGGTAACAGACAAGGTTGAATGGCTCAAACCTTCTACTCTTTAGGTGCTGTTAGACCTAGGCAGGTGTACCTATATGAATTGGGCAGACTTAATGCTTATCCTTCTTGAAATGTTTTGTCCACAATGGCAAATGGAAGTGAACAAATGAAATCAAATTTGGTATAAATCATATAGAAATATTCTAATCTAAATCCTAATATGCTCAGTTAACAAATGTAAAAGAAAATGAATAAATATGAAGGGTGAAATGTAGAGACTAGTGCCTTATTGGGTGTGCAGAGTCAAATGAAACAAAAATGGGAAATTTATTTCTGGAGAAAACTCAAATTGTTTGGCATATGCTTTGTTTATAACCTGTATAAACATGCAAGGCTATGACTACTAAGTTCTTCTTAATGATCCATATCAATTTCCTTGATTACTATTATCAAACAAAAGGATTTAATCTTTTCTTGAAAGAACCAATCAATTCACCACACAGATACAACAAATGTATACTGATAAATTGAATGTAAACTTGTTATATCAATTTAAACAACTAGAAAGAATCAATCTTGGATACAACTTAGTAATACTTTCAATAAATTCAATAGACAATTGACACTATAAATGAGCTCCAACATCAACTGATTTTCATAAATATCTCCATTTTGAAATCATGCAACTATAGCCTTTGTTCTGAGAAATTTTATTTTACCTACTTACTAATCTATCTAAAATCTGATGCCCTCTCTTGCAATTGAGAATGAATATTTATACATTGGTAACTGAAGAGACACAATGCTTCGTGCATCCAAACATCGACCAACAATTTGCATTCAGGCTCTGCTAAGTACTCACTGAGACATTTTGAGGTCATATCGATCCTCAACATTACACCAAGAGTCATTCCTTCACTTCACATGTGTCACTATAACATTATATTGTTATGCCAAAGTCCAAAGTCTTATTGATAGATATCCCTTTGATTTTTGTGTTTCACTGTGACCCTGTGATGTTGAGAAGACGTTTCACAGATTGCACTTTGTCTTATCAAGATGCTTTCTTTTTGTATTTTCTGGTCGTTGAGACACAAGCGTTCCCTCACTAAGATGTATTCCTTTTGTTTCATCTGCTTCACTGTGACCCTTCAGAGTCAAGGGATGTCTCATAGAATTCTTTGAGTCTCACCGAAACACCCCGTAAGTTCACATTTAGTCTCTATGACAATATCATTCTTTCACTAACAAAACACAATTTTAGCGTGAAAAAGTGGGTCGGCAAGACTATATAGATTCACACTAAAAACCCTCAATATAATTTCATTGCACTTTGTCGGTGAGACCGGAGGCACTCAGCAAGACTTTACACTAAATACCCCTTAGTCTAGCCAATGAATATCCATGTGTGCTAGTCAGCAAGACATAATACGCTCGGTGAGACCTCACTCTGAATACCAACTGTTGCTGAAGTGTATATCATTCTACCACTGATCGGTGAGATAATAAGATCTCGTGAAGACCTTAGTCTGGCAGTTTAACTCCTGCCAATGTATCTCTACATGTGTCGATCGATGAGAAAAGATAACTTCGCTGTGACTCATCCCAACAAAGATCCTCTTGCCAATATGAATCTTTAGTTACCGAGATAATATGTATGTCCTGCTGATAGGTGCCTGTAAGTAAACTTGGATCACTGTGGCACCAAAAATGTATTGCTGATAGGCAACACAGACATATTTTAACCAAAATGCACTATGGGTCAGGGAGACCCTACTAGTCTCATGCTGATATAGACTATTATGTGAAATAATTAGACCTAGGTGGATTTATGGGATCACATGGCTGAATATGGGACAAATGTTAGAAAAATTTTATGAAGAGAAGGCCTGTGCATATGGTAATGATTATTTTGGAAACTCAGGAGCAAGAAAACCTTGTGAAATTATTCAGAATTTTACATTTCTAATAGTGGCTCCATCTAGGGATGAATGGTTGTAAAATCATTGCAAGGATCTAGATATTTGGGTGAGCAACCAGACACAAAATGAGAAAAATGGAAATGGAGATGAACAAAACCCTAAACTACTGTGCTTAAGAGGATTATTAAGGATTGTCCATGCACTGGAAACCCTTAATCCTCTGTGCTTCAACTTCATCAGTTTTGAACTGCAATGGTCTGAAATTCAACCCATAAACGATGGCTCAAGGCCATCCACAAGAAAGGCACATACTTTCCTTTGTCAAACACCTAGTTTTTCCCTAATTTCATCATATTCTTCTTGAAGACATTCATGCAACATTCCTTGTCATTGTTATCAAAAGTTCTTAGGGAATCATCATCCTTAGCTTGGCCCAAACTCTCTTTACCATTATGCAATTCAAATTCATCACCATGAGGAAAATCTCTGTTATCTTTAACATACAAAGAACATGCATATTCAATGCAATATTTCTCATTATCTTTCTCACTGATATGTATTATGAAGCATTCTTTCAGCTGTACTAAAATTTCATCATCAAAATGCTCTTCTTGAGAAACAAAAAATTATGTCATATCAACACTGTTTGAGACACACAAGTCTAAAACCTTTTGCACTTCTTCCATATCACCATTTGGAAACAACACTAGATTATGACTCATGTCTTCAATATTATGCATGTATGAACCAATCGATGCTAGAATTATATCATCCTTGGTATGCAAATAAATGTTTTCTCCACATGAGTTAGAAATTTCAAAATCACATACCTCATCTTGAATGGACACAAATTTTTGATCAAATTCAAAGGTTTTTCCATCATTTTGAGAAATGTACTGGGAGTCATATGAATTATTGCACACAGTACTCTTATTGTCAGAACAAAGTTAGATAGACATAAAACTTCATAATCACCTTCATGTGCACATCCTTGGTATTCAAGAGTTAGCAAATCTGAAATTTGCTCATTTATGAGTGAACATGTTTCTTTATCCATGTCTTCTATTATTTCTCCCTCTTCTTGATCTTCACAAGAGCTGGAAATATCTCCTTGTTGTAAATCAAGAATCAGATGATTGTCCTCAAGCTCTTCCTCAATGTGGCATGATACATAATCCCCTTCTACTTCATTTTCCAATTCATCAACATGGCAATTTTTGAGATCATTACAATTATTCTCTTCACATGTTGATGTACTCTCTTCTTCATCAAATGTATCATGGTATTCAACTATAGATGGAGGAATTATTTGTTCATTATCAAATGGACCTATATTATCCATTGCTTCTTCCCCTTGATCATCACATGAACTGCAAGATGCACCTTGCTGCATATCAAAATCCACAGGTTCATCATTAGAATCTGAATGTTCACTGGATCCCTCATAACATACACTACTTTCCCTGTCACAATTTGTTATGCAAGAGAGATCTCTTGTATCTTCATCTTCCTCATGCATGCTACCATATGAATTATATTGACTTGCACATGTCTCATCTTCTATTGGATGCATTGTTTGATCAATTTCTTTACACTCATAAGAAATACAACTATTGGATTCAACATTGATAGTATTCTCATACCTTATCCTCTCCATGACATCAATGAATTTATTTACTTGATCAAATGTATTTTTTTATTATTATTCTGGCCAATAAACTGATTCAGGCTCCGCTGCCCTTACAAACTATTCAACAAACATGGCCCTTGTAGGACTACAATGAGAAGGTATTTGCATATAGATATGTATCATCCTGTTGTGTAGAGAACTCATATCTTCTACTTCATGTCTCCTTATGTTAAGAAATGCATCAAAGGGGTAGATTCCAAATTCTGATTCTGTGATGGAGTGCTAGCTTTGAGTATATACATACTCATCTTCTTCTTCTTCTTCAAATTTTTGATTTTGGCATACATATAATTGTTGCAAGTTTTGAATTTCTTGAATCTCTAATAACCCATGGGAAGCTCAATTTGATGCAGAAAATTTTCCATAGTGCTCAAGAAATTGATCCTGAAATCCTTGGAGAGAATTAATAGAGACTACCGGTAGGCTGTTGAACCAATCCCTTGCATCTTCAATAAGCGACATCAGAAATAACGTCATATGTAAATCTTCATATGGCACATCCAAGTATTTGATGAAAGGATTGAAGCTCCTTAAATGATCCTCAACAGTGATTGCATTACTCCCTATAAATTTAGGCACCAAACTTCTCGAACTGCCATCCATAAGGTAAGGGTACTGTTGAAACCCTGTCAAGTCAAATTGTTCGATCATCATTATGTACTGATGAGGGAGGGTGTTAGGTGGGTATTGATATTGGTATGGTGGACTATTGTACTGTGTATGATAATATGGTATGTAATGCTAACCATGAGGTGACTGCATATTTCTATGTTGTGTGGGAATATGAAGAGGATGATTTAGCTATCTGTATTGATTCCCTATCTGATGGTGAGGAAACCCTGGTGGATTAGAGGGCTCTGCACTATGATTACCCTGTTTATGAGGTGGCACATACTTTGGGGGACAATCAGCTGTCTGAACCATAATTTGGGCTTTCTGTAATTTAGCTTTTAGTTTTTCTATCTCCATCCTCTGAGATTCAAATAGTGCTTTGACTTCCTCATAAGTTAAAGATTCATAATCATCTTGAGGAGTTTCATGATCAATAGGTCCACTCTGATTACCCTCCATTTTCAGACCATTGTTTGTCCACTTACTGCTACTAGGAGGACCTCCAATTTGATCTCCCATATATTGAGCTCTTCTTCCATTCATGTTTGAACAAATGCAATGTTTATGTTAGAGTTTCCGCTCACTTTTTTCAAAAGTGAGAAATATTTGACATTTCTTATTCCTATCAGAGTCTGTACAAAGTTCCTGACTCTATGATTAAGGCCCTGATTCTGAGTTCATTTGTCCCCAATAGAGTTTCCAATTTGTTAGCTCTCAAAAATGCATGTAAAGGTACCTCAAGAGGTTGCCAATCTCTTGATACGTTTTAAGGTAATGGACAAGGTTGAATGGCTCAAACCTTCTACTCTTCAGGTGTTGCTAGACCTAGGCGGGTGTACCTATATGAATTGGGTAGACTTAATGCTCATCCTTCTTGAAATGTTTTGTCCACAATGGCAGATGGAAGTGAACAAATGAAATCAAATAGTGTATAAATTGTATAGAAATCTTCTAATCTAAATCCTAATATGCTCAGTTAATAGATGTAAAAGAAAATGAATAAATTTGAAGGGTGAAATGCAGAGACTAGTGCCTTGTTGCATATGTGGAGTCAAATGAAACAGAAATGGGAAATTTATTTCTAGAGAAAACTCAAATTTTTTGGCATATGTTTTGTTTATAACCTGTATAAAAATGTAAGGCTATGACTACCAAGTTCTTCTTAATGATCCAGATGAATTTCCTTGATTAATATGATTAGCCAAAAGGATTTAATCTTTTCTTGAAAGAACCAGTCAATTAACCACATAGATATAGAAAATGTGCACTGATAAATTGAATGTAAACTTGTTATATCAATTTAAACAACCAAAAAGCATCAATATTGGAGACAACTTAGTAGTACTTTCAATAAATTCAACAAACAATTGACACTAGAAATAAGCTGCAACATCAGCTGATTTTCATAAATATCTCCATTTTGAAATCATGGAATCGTAGCCTCTATTCTAAGAAATTTTATTCTACCTACTTACTAATCTATCTAAAATCTAATGCCCTCTCTTGCAATTGAGAATGAATATTTATACATTGGTAACTAAAGAGACACAATGCTTTGTGCATCCAAACTTTGGCCAACAATTTGCATTCAGGCTCTGCTAAGCACTCGCCGAGACATTTTGAGGTCATATCGTTCCTCAACGTTACACCAACAGTCATTCCTTCACTTCATGTGTGTCACTGTAACATTATATTGTTATGCTAAAGTCCAAAGTCCTATCAATAGATATCCCTTTGATTTTTGTGTTTCGCTGTGACCCTGTGATGTCGGGAAGACATTTCACAAATTGAACTTTGTCTTATCAAGATGCGTTCTTTTTTTATTTTCCAATTGCTGAGACATAAGCATTCTCTCATCGAGATGTATTCCTTTTATTTTATCCTATTCGCCGTGACCCTTCTAAGTCGGGGGGATGTCTCATAGAATTCTTTGAGTCTCACCAAAACACCCCATAAGTTCACATTTAGTCACCATGACAATATCATTCTTTCACTGACAAAACACAATTTTGGTTTGACAAAGTGGGTCAGAAAGACTATATAGCTTCACACCGAAAACCCTCAATAAAATTTCATTTCACTTTGTCGGCAAGACCAGAGGCAGTGGGCAAGACTTTAATCCAAATACCCCTTAGTCTAGCCGATGAATATCCATGTGCATTGGTCGGCAAGACATAATGCACTCAGTGATACCTCACTCTGAATACCAACTCTTGCCGAAGTGTATATCCTTGTACCACCGATCGGTGAGACAATAAGATCTCACCAAGACCTTAGTCTTTAACTCCTGTCGATGTATCTCCACATGTGTCGGTCGATGAGACAATATAACTTCATTGTGACTTATCCCAATGAAGATCCTCTTGCCGATATGAATCTTCAGTCACTGAGACAATATGTATGTCCTGCCGATGGGTGCCTGTAAGTAAACTTTGATCACTGTGACACCAAAAATGTCTTACTAATAGGCAACATAGACGTATTTTAACCAGAATGCACTATGGGTCGCGGAGACCCTGCTAGTTCGATGCAGATATAGACTATTATGTGAAATACTCAGAATAGGTGGATTTATGGGATCACATGCCTGAATATGGGCAAAATGTTAGCAAAATGTTATGAAGAGAAGGCTTATGCATATGGTAATGATTATTTTGGAAACTCAGGAGCAAGAAAAACTTGTGAAATTATTCAGAATTTTACAGTTCTAATAGTCTCCATGGCAGTGCCTCCAAGTTTCCAAAAGGCTCGAAGAAGAAATGAAATTATTTGTTCTCTTTGGGCTTGGTTTTGTTTTAGGGTTTTTACCCTAAGTTAGGTTGACAAAGCTAAGGCATATTTTTTTCCTTTTATTTTAATTTTTGTAAATGAACTAATACCCCAATATAACCTTCTTTCCTTGTAAACTCAATATGCCAAGTGTTGAATTCTTTCAAAGACTTATGCTTTGCATGTTTAATTTTCCACATAGGTTGAACCTTGGCATTTTTATTTTGCATTTTTATTATGGATGTAAATATGTTTAGTTAGGTGGTGTTGTTATAAACACCTAACTAATGTTATTTTAAATGTAGAAGGGAGAACATGTGTTGATAAGATATAGTCAAAGGAGGGGTTAGTTGAGCTTTGATGCCTTTTCATGATTCAAGGAGGTAGCTGAAGAAATGTTCAAACTTGTGGAGGAAGAATAGGTAAATTGATGACTTCATCATAAATTTTGCTTCACTTAAGAGTACAAGTGGATGGAGTATGATTCAAGGAGGAATTTGAGGCACCTGACTCCATGTTTCTATAAGTTTCAATTCTATTTTTGGGGGATTTTTAGTTATGCACGACCCTTCGGATGTATTTCAAATTAAGAGCTCCTTGTGCCCATTTTTGAGGAGTTTTGTTTCCATCAAGTGCCTAATTTGAAGGAGAGGTTCCAGTTTGACTATCCATTAAGCTAGTTGGAGCCAACACTCAAAATTCAAATTCTTGGAGCCTTTTGTCTATAAGTATTTTTCTCCTCACATTCTCTCTTCAGTTCTGAGTTTGGTGACTTTCGCAGTATCATTTTTTATACTTTGTAACTCATTTATTATGAGATTTACAGTCATTTTATAAAGCATTTTTTCCTTGAAATGCAAGAAACTCTTAGTTTTCAATAAAAGAAGCTTATTTCCTCATATATTTTTGGGTTCCAGTATTGTTAGTAAATAATATGATAAAATATTGTGTTTTCCTTTATTTTTTATCAAATTACTTCAATATTGAATGCAAAGAACAACATGTTATAGTGCAGGTCTATGAATGTGTCTATTATTAGAACTGTTGTATCAAAATTGTGAAAACATCATTTTTTCCTTTTATGAACACTAGAAAAGCCAAAACCTTTCATAAGAATCATTTTTCCAAGAATGTGTAGCTGAGTTGTGAGATAGTACAATTTCATTAGTTGAGTGGATTTGTGAGTTTCAACAACATTTTCAAGTTTTATCTTTGGTGTATCACCTATTAGTGATATTTTTAAAATTACAAGCGCATCCTTCTTACCCTTTTCCCTATCAAGTAGTAGTATTGTTAAGTTCTCTAAAGGGGAGACAACCCATAACTTGGAGCTCTACTTTTACCATAGGATACCCACATCTTGAGAGTAGTCCCATGCTGCATAGGATTGCTAAGTTTTCAGCTTAGCATTAGGTGCAAAGCCCTATGAAAATAGGTACTTCAACAAATATGGTATCATTTTCTATGATATTTTGGATTATTTTCTTGAGTTTCACACAATTTTCTATTTTATGCCCTTTGATTTTATGAAAATCATAAAGGTCATGCTCGTTGTACCAAGATTGTTTTTCTGGTGGTTTTTGGTATTTTTCAAAGTTGGGAAGTGTTATCATATTTGACTCTACCAATTTCTTCATGATTGTTTCGATGGGTTTCGATAACTGAGTATGCTTTTGTTTGGGATAGTTGTTCATGTTTTTGTTTCACCTTTGTTGCATGTTAGTGAACTATTGATTTGATTGTTCTGAGGAGGTGTTGTGTGTTGCACATATGGTTGTATGTTAGCAACTTGATTGTTATTAGGCCTAGGAGCACTTAGTATGACCTTAGAATCTACCACATCAGGTCATTTGTTACATTTTTCTTCTTTTCCTAGACATGAGGTTTATCATTTGAACTAGTTGAAGGACATTTTTCTTTGTACGCTTGAGTATTTACTTGTGAGATTAGAGCTCTTTCTATGTTGAGGGATCTAGGGACAAGATCGTTATATGATGTAAGGTGCCACATTTTCAAGTGGAATGACAGATTTGGATCTAGATTGGCTATGATTATTCCTACTTGTTGTTCATTAGGAAGAGGCCACTTGATTTTACTAGCTCTTTATCTTCATTGTTGTAAGAAATTTGTGAAATTTTCTCCCTGATTTTGTCTAAGAGTGTATAATTCTTCTAGACTGACGTCCATGTCAAGATTGAAGTAGTGATCGATAAATTTTTTGGTAATTTCTTGAAAAATTTTGATACCACGAGGCATATGAGGAAACCAATAAATAACATGACCTATTAAACTTCAAGGGAAGAGGCACATTAGATATGAATCATTGTAAGCCACTTCCATGCATATGACATTAAATTCTTTGATATGGTTCACATGACTTCCTCTCCCTTTATATTTTTCAAATTTGGGGATTTCAAAAGCAAGAGGGAATGGTATGATTGCTATGTTTTAGTCAAATGGATAAGGACACAAGTTTTGTGTATGAAGTTTATTTTCCTTTCCCATGCGAAGGTCCTCCATTTCTTGTGAGATTACTTTCAATTATGATTCCAGATTGTCGTGTGGGTTGGGTGGAGGAACATATGGTGGGATGATGGATGAGTTGTATGGAGTGTATAGTGGTGTGAGATTTTGTGAAGATAATGGAGGTACTGATGGATATGTTCCTAATGCGGTTGGATTGACGATGTTCAAGTAAGAACCTTATTGTTGTTGTTGGGCATACTATTGAGCTCATAAGGCTTGTTGTTGAGCTTGTTATTATTGTTGCACCACTAGGGCTTGTTGTTGGGCCTACTATTGTTGTGTTAATAAAAATTATTGTTGTGATTGATGTTGTTGTGCTACTTGTTGTGTTGCAAAGGTTTCTTTTTGTTGTTGTTGTTGTGCTAAGGCTACTTCTTGTTGTTTCTATTGTTGGATGACTTGTTAATAGGATTGTTGTAAAGCTAGGGTGTGTGCTTGTAATGTTGGATTAGGTGGTTGTTGAGAGATCAGTGGAAGATTATGGATTTTGATGTTTTGAGTGGGTAATGGATTATTGGTGAGAGTTGGAGGATTCCCTTGATTTAACATTCCTTGTAAGATGGTATAATGAAGTGGAGGAATGTATGTTTGAGTTCTTGATTGATTTGGCATAGTAAAGGGAACTGCACAAAAATATGAGGATGATGTCATTTGCAATGAAAATGACACACTGGGACCTTGAGTCCATTAATTGAAGATATTTCCTTGTCCTATGTTTTGAGGATTACCTTGTGCTAAAGATGTAAACAAGGGATTTGTGATCAAGGTACTTCTTGGATTTACCAAAATTGTAATCAAGGGATTGTTTGAAGGTGGATGATGTGGATGTGTTTTGTGAAACCAAAAGTACATATGAAGCCATTGGAGGATTAGGTTAAAGGATGTCCCTATTTTCTTCAAGGGTTGACTCTATGGTATGGTATTTATATTCCCTTGCACATTTTTTTGAGATACTAGATCCATACTGCTTTGTGTAATGGTAGGAACACTTGTGGTACTCATGGATGTAGTTGAAGAAGGATTCCCTTGATATGTTGAATTCATGGTTGAGTAATGATGATCAAGAGGTGTGTATATTTGTTTCTAGGATCTCTAGGAATAGGAACACTAAAGCTAGGTGTCCAAGTGGTTGTGTTAGATGGAGGATTGGTTTCAATTTTTCCCACAGGTTTACTATTTTCAAATGAAAGGGCATGACCAAAGTCTTTAGCAAGGCTTGTTACAATATTGGGAATGTAAGTCTGATTTAACCCTAGTGATGGGGTGATGAAACCTTGTGTTAAAATCTATGCCACAAATGTAGGGGAGATATGAGCTACATTTTCAAAGGCTTTATGTTCCATAAGTTCCTCCCTAGTGAGTTCAAAGGGGTTTTTTGTGACATCTTCTATCGCATATGATCTTGATGGTGATGAAGCTTGTTGTGATGGTGTAACTTGAATCCTTGGATCAAACTCTAAAGTATTTAGATCAGTTGAGGTAAATGTCACCTTGGTTTTCTCCATGATTCTCTTGTGTTGTTATCTAGTCTTTATCATAAATGTTTTGTCACTTGTAGGAGAGTTTTGTTATGATTTGTGATATTTGAACTCTCTAGTTGACTCAAATCTAGGTAAAAGAGACACTCTAAGTATTTTTTGAGAAATTATGATGGTGGGGGCTGAAAACATGGATGATGTGGAAAGTGATCTTTGCAATCATTTTGAAACAACACTTTTGACTTACTCTTGATGTTTTGATGTTGGGAGAAAGGATGTTTATGAACTTGTAAACCTTTAGGGTAGACTCATGACCTTCAACATGAACTAGTTCAAGGATGATAACTAACTTAACTAAATGCATGGAAAATGATAAATTTCACATAAAAAGTAGCTAAGTTAGAGGTTGGTTTGATTTGATTTGTCTAAGTCACAAAGTGTTAGTGTGCTCAAAATTTTGCAAAAATAGGTGAAATGAGAGATGAATTTTGATGAAGGGGTGAGTGAGATGTTTGACCAAATTTTGACCTAAAGTGAACCTTTGTTTTGACAAGATCAAGGTAGTGAGAATGATGCTAGACCTCTAAAATGATCAAATCCTAAAGACCCAATACTAAGTTAGATAAGAGGATGGATGGGGATGTTTAGAATGGTTTGAATTCTCCTAGTTCGAGCATAAAAGTTTCTCAACAAGTGGTAATGGTTTTAATAGAGTATTGAAGCCCACTTCCTATTAAATTGTGTAGTACAATATCTACATTTGCAATTATGGGATGGATATCTTCCCCTATGGATTTTGATTGTGTGATTGGTTATTTTGAGGAGTTCGATGTCATGTAAAAAGATCAAGATTTTGACTCCAAAAGAATGCATATAATTCTAGACTATACCTTGAAGCATGTCTATAAAATTTTGCTACCAACCTGTCTCTATTTCTGTGAAGTGCTAAAAAGTGTTTCTTAAGAGTTTTTAGAGTGATATGACTAATTCTAAAATGATGACATATAAACCTTACCTTAGGGATCCTAATTTTGTGTGAGATCATGTGAAAATAGTTTAAGTTTGTTGAAGAAAGGAAGATATTTATTGTCATGCAGGTGGTGGTAATATGGGCCTTTCAGCCTCAATATTAGCTTGTTCCTCTTCTTTGTCTAAAATGGTTTTTTTGTTTCTCCAATGTGTATTTGTTTCCTTGATTTTAAAAGTGAAGATTCTCAAACTACTAATGAGATCAGTTTGCTCACCGTTAATGATTTTGAAGTTTGGAAAAATTATAGCACCTAGAAGATCAGGTTGTTCAACGAGAGTGATTGGTCTCAAAATAGTCATGTGGGGTTCATTTTTCATTTTATCTTGCTTAAGTGAATTGATTTTACCACAAAAACTTGTCTTGATTATGTTTCCAAACTAAATGTTTATGTCCAAAACATCATAACTTTCACACTATCCATTTTGTAAAAATAATGAGGTTAAAGCCATAATTTCCTATGTTGTCTTTGGGAAATATGGATTTTACATTAATGCCAAGATATTTAAAAACCATTAAGGATAAATCCTTAGGACAAGCGGTAATATCAAGGCTAACTCAAGAGGTCCAATATTTAGGTCAAAGTGTTTGAAATTTTGAGGATCTGATAGTGAATGTTTGTTTTTGTATTGTTTTGAAATCAAGCAAAGAATTAAAATAACTCACAATCATTACAAACCTAGGTTATAAATGGCTATATTTGTTGAATCCCCACCCAAATATCTCCAAACAATAGACACTGCGAACAATTAGAGATTTGGCAACACTGGATTCCCTCCATGACACACACTTCTCAGGACCACCAAATCTTAAAATCCTTAAAATCCAAAGATCAAAAGGATTTTTTCTATTTCTACAATTGAATAGTACAAATGTGGGGTGGCTTTAGAATGACTATTCCTGATATCAACAAATAGTAAGGATTTTTGGCTTCTATACAAGGGTTCATAATAAGGGCTTCTAGTTTAGGGGGTGCAATGATAAACTCCCTCAAGAGGTCTCCCAAACCTTAGAAAAATGTATTTATGCATCATAAAGATACTGGTGGAGACCTATCATGTACTACGTCCCATTGATTACAATTTTCACCACAATCACAAATTTATATGGTGGTTTGGAAGAGGTTGGTATTAGCTTCTTACTGCTTAGGTCATTCCCTTGGGGTGAGTAATTTTTCCCACCAAGGTAGTCCCTCTAAAGATGAACAATAGTGATGAATTACATTTGTAGTTCGATCATCTTTATTCATGTGAACAAAGAGAGAACACACACTATGTTTTTTTCTCATACTCACAAGGGGGTTTAGTTTTAATCCAAATCAAAAGATCTAGATGGTTTTACAAAGTGTAAGGAATTTTTATGTTTTTCAAGGTCACCAAATGGTGCAAGAGAATTACATACGCATCCACTAACAATGTTGAAAATCACAAAACATAGCAAACATTTATAAATTTTAACCCTTCAAAGGAATGATGCGTTCATTTCAAGCACCAATTGAAATATGAAGTTTCCTTGTTTAGTTTTAAGCCTAAAGTAAAATGATCATGTGAAGGTTCAATTTTATCCAACTTTGAGCATTCATTTTAAACCCAAAAAAAAATGACAAGGGTTCAATTTTAGCCAACTTTGAAAATGAGTTTTAAGCCCAACTGAAATCAAGTTGGTCCTAGGATTGTAAGTTTTAATCCCAATGGAAAATTAGTTGTCCTAAAGTGTAAAGAAGAAAGCATGAACATTGTGTTATAATTTCCTCAAAGTATTAAACACTTGTTACAATTATAGAATTTAAGATAGAAAATACTTTATTCACTTTAGCTCCATATCATTTGAACCTAAAAAACCTTGCTAGTCTAACAACTAGAGCACAGTTAGAAGCACATTAGTGGTTAGATAAAACCAAGAAATTAAATCACATGTCAAAAAAATAAGCATAAAATTATTTCATACCCTGGTTGAGTGTCGCTAAACATGATAGCGTCACAATTTGAAGTATGAGAATCACTCTAGTCAAAGTAGGCATTGCTCTGTAGCAAAAACAATGAGCATGATAACATCACAATTTTGCCCAACGTCGCTACTCTCAGTAGTGTCATGGTGAAATTTGTTGGCATCGCTCTAGTGAAGTTGAGCATCATCGTTTGAACTTTTTGATACCCTCTGATTAAATCAACTTCACTAAATTTAAATCAAAATTGGTGCATTAATTCAAGGCCAGGATTTCAAATTGTGATGGCATCGCTATATGTTGACACTCTTTAAATAGCGTCATTGTTTGTAGTTTGAGCATCACTGTAACCTACAAAATAGAAAAAAAAACAAAATTTGAGCCAAAAAATTATTAATTTAATCATTTTCCCTCCTTTTAGCACAAAAATGTGAGACAAGGAAATGTCAGTGAGGGTCGATTATGCTTAATTCATGATGAATCAAAGCCTAACTTCACCAAATAAACCTACATTTATAAACAAGATCATTCAAATTGTAAATTTAAACTAAGTATTTTACTAAAATTGAAAGCTACAAACTAAGAAAAAATTAAATTCCTAATCTAACCCATTTGAAACTTATCATGTTTTGGAATTGGTGTTGTGTTGATGTGAAACAATGCCCCTTTTCCAATCCTGTGATCAGTGAGCTTGTTTCAATCAGTTCTATGGAAGAGAATCGATGAAACCATTGTGGTTGATGTATGAAAACCTAGTTTATGATAAAATAAACATGATGTAAGCTAAGTTGCCATTACTTTATGCTAAAAATGATCTAATTATGCTATTTCTAAGCTAAGGCTATGCTAAAATATGGAAACCTTAATTCATATACAAACTAAGATGGATGCATGGAAGCCATTAATGGATTATCTAAGCTATTATGCAATTAAAATTAACTAAGATAAGATAAAAAAAAGTAGGTAAATATGAGTGTGAGTGCATATGAGATTCAACAACATAAGTTTGCAATTGAAAAATGGATCTATTTGTCTCCAAATAGTGACCTATTTATAGAAGAGCAAATGAGGAATGAAGGGTGGAGATTGAAAAGTTTAATCAATGGTTCAAGATGAAGGAGATGAGAGGCATGGATCATGGATTCTCATCAATGGATGAGAATGCATGGTGAGATTTTAATCAAGGGTTCACACTTGCCTCAAACAAACACACTTTTGACCTGCTCACATAGGTCAAAGGTGACTTGTTCAAAAGGTTGAATGTTAAAACTTTCCTAGGAAGCCAAGTAAAAATATCCCTTTTTCAAATGATGAAGGAATAAGATATTCTTTTGGAATATTCTCACGGGTGAGGAAAAAGGAAATTTGTAAATTAAAACAAAGTTTTAATTGTGCAAAAAGGGGTAAGGAGTATTCCATGGGAATATTCCATTTTTCTTAAAGGAAAGTTAGATTAATTTCTAATTTAAAAAGGTTTAATCATGTAATTAGGGGATTCAAAGAATTAAAGTGTTTATTCATTAAATTAAATGATTTAATTAATGGGGGAGAGATGAAATGATATTTAATTAAATAACTTAGGGTTATTTAATTAAATAAGATAACTTGGGGAATTAAATTAATTTTTCTAATTTATTTAATCTAATGAAATGAAGTGTTAGAGTGAAAATGAGTGAATTAATGTAATACCCCTCATACTTTTTAGACTTATTATTTTATGTTCTTTGCTTGGATACTGTGATGATACTGTTATTGTTTGATGTGGTTTGTCAGATACTATGATGATACTGTTATTGTTTGATATGGTTAGTTAGATGCTAGATGATGCTGTTATTTCATTTTGGACATGATTACTCTATATGACATTATGGTTGATTATATCAGTTGATTTTCTGAATTATGATTTAATGCAGTGTTTTAATTTAATATGTTATGAGATGATAATTAGTTAGAAATGTAATTCATGAATTATGTTATAATTGTTAGAATAGGTGTGACGAAGGACAATATAGCATCACTCGTTCGTGAGTGCCCTGTTATGTTGCAAATCCTTCTCACAATGCAGTATCTTGATTTAATGCTTTGATATATATGTATATATGCACATGTACACAACTTCGTTTGTATGCAGGATTGCAGGTATAAGTCTCGATTCCACCTACTTCGGCAGGACAGGGCGAGCACCAAATAACCCAACGGATAAATGTTGATACAGAGGTGACGATGAAGTCCTTCCGTTCCATGATGTCAAGTCGTCTCATTGTTTGGTATGGTTGTTGATTTTGTGTAATTGTCGTCTTTGTCTGTTGTGTTTGTGTTTTGTCTTATTTTATGTGGGAATTGATAATTATGATTTATTTTAATGATTGAAATAGATTATTTATTTTAATGCTGGATTATGTTGTAATTAAATATTTAATTATTTTAATTTTTTTTGAAAATCTGATATTGCAATTTAATTATTAATTAAATATTAAACATGCTTAATTATTTTAATTAATTAAATTGGTGGTGGATAATTATGTGAATAATTTAATTAAAATAAATATGTAATGTGAGGTGCAAGAAAAGTTGAAAATCAGGAATTAAAGCAATAAAATAAATAAAAGAATTAAAAAGACAGTGTGAGCCAATAGGGTTTGAGAGTTGGGAAAAAACAAGTTTTAAAGAGTTGATTTTTCTTTTATTCTGAGATTTTTGGAGAGCTTTGAAGGGATGAGGAATATATTTTATGGAATCATGAATTTTTTAGAAGGGGGAGACACACACAGAAGAACAGAAAGCTGAATTGCTCCAGGGATTGTGGAGTTCGTTCTAGACTGCGGATTGGAATCGGATTCGAGGGCATCTTCAAATTTGCATTAGACTCCAAGTTCTTATCGTAGTTTTTCTTCTCGTACCTTTTTCTATTCTTTGTTTGTTTCTGAAAAGAAAAATAGATCTTATTAAAATAATTTTTGGTGAGCATAGAGAACTTCTGTTGGAAACTGAAAAAACCAGAGCAAATTATTAGACTAGAAAACAAAGAAAATCATAGTTGTTATACTGTTTTCAATCTGTCAAATCCAAAAACCTTTGTCTTCTGAAATACTCAGTTTATCAATATGAGGGTTTTGAAAGGTTAATTTTTGTAAAGAATAATAAATTTTGAAGTTTTAGTAATGTATTTATATATATAATGGTTCTATGATTATTTCTCTATTTTTCTTACATTTATGAAAATCTGTATTCTATTCTGTCTCTACTTTAAATATATATGAAAATAATATATATATATATATATAATATATATATATTTATGAAAATATAATATATATATATATGTGCGCGCAGATCATATTATTTTATTGCGAACTTGCATCGGTCATACCCCGACAGAGAATAAACGTAATAAATTTAAATTTCTGTGAAAAAACGTGCTTCCGTGCTTTTATATCAAATTTTTTTATTCTGTTCAAAATATATATATATTACATTGAAATTTTGTTGTTTGTATTGGAATAATTCTGAGTTAAAATGCAGGTACGGGATGGATGTGACGTTTTTTATTTATTTACTTATTTATATAACATTTTATTTTATTTGTTTTGACTGGCCGAACCCATAAATGGGTCGGCCCTCGGATTCCGCGCCGGGAGGTGGGTCGGCCTGGCCGTACCCACCCCACGGCCTGCCCATTGGGGCAGCGACAGTCCAAAGGACTGTCACCAGCAGTCCAAAGGACTGTCGCGGCAGTCCGTGGACTGCTGCGCCAGTCCTTGGACAGCGCGCAGCCTCTGTTGGGGGCTTCCCTAGTTTACAAATTAAAATTGATTTTTTTTTCTTTATGTTTTATATTTTAGGGATTTCAATTTTATTTATATATAGATATGTTATTATTATATATAAATAAATCTATTTGCAGTTTAATATAATTTAAATGTTTTTTTTTATATAAACAGAATATTAAATGTTTATATATATAATTAATTTAATTATAAATATTGATTCTTTTTCTATATTTATATGTATTTATTTAAGTTCTTAATTATTAATTTTAAATATATATATATATATATATGAATATATATATATATATATATATATATATATATGAATATATATATATATTTATGTTTTGTCTGTATTTGAATTTTCAAGATATAGTTGTAATGATTTTTATAAATAAATTACAATCAGTTATGTAATGTTATATTTATTTATATTTAAATGTTAATTTATTACACTGTATGGATGTAAATTTTGTCTCGGTTTTTAAAATTTTTAATTTTGTATAATTAAGTAATTTGCTTTATTATTTTAAAATGGGCATTAGTTAATTTATTGTTTTGATTAAATAAAGGTGATAGACAAGATTTAGTCTGTAATTGTGATTGTAGGAGACAACCTTATCGAGTTATTTAAACTAAAAATGGAAAACAAACGTAGTGGTGCAACCTTATAATGTTATCTGAATTTTTCTGTTTGATTATGGTTTTCTTTGTTCAGAGTTGTCGATGTGGGAACCGTTTTGGTCTGTGAAAATCTTGTTCCAGAGGCCTGTGATTTAAAGTGTTAGTTACCTTTGTTATGCTTTTGGGCGTTATTGATGTTATGATAGGAAGGGTTGGACAGGTTTGCAAGTCTTTTGATTTTGTGCAGTTGCGAGATGGTTAATGCCTCGTGGATCTGACTTTGATTTGTTTTGTTTTATTTGTGTTGGTTCAACCCTTGCCTACTTGAGATATGTTAGGGGTCATAGGGAGAGTGGCTCTTCGTGGGCGCCGGCGCCTCGGGTAAGAGGAAGTGCCAGGGGAACCCACGTAAGAGTAGTTAAACAAGTGATAACCTAAAAATAGAATTTAGGGGGATGGGTAGTAAAACATACAAGATAAAGAAAAATGGATTCCTCGTCTATGCATTAGGGCTACCGTAGACTAGTGATAGACTGAGTAGGCCGTGGTTGGCAAGGTTGTAGTCTCATCTTCATGAGAGATTATCGGCTCCGCATTAGCTACCCTATGGTGCCGGCGCCTCAATAGGAGGAAGGGCCAGGTGATCCATAGATGGGTGCCAGCGCCTCGGTTAGGAGGAAGTGCCAAGGGATCCCATGAGAGCTATGCGATGACACTCTCCACTAGACATCCTTGTTGTTCTTGTTTCTCGTTGCCTTTGGATATTGTTATTTTTCTGTTGTTCTGATTATAGGGTTAGGGAATCCATAGGTGGGTGCCGGCGCGTCAGTTGGAGGAAGAGCCAGGGGATCCCATGAGAGTTATGTGATGACCCTCCCTACTTGACACCCGTCTGACTTGTTCTTGTTGCTTATGGAATGGTGTATTGAATGGTTGATTCAGAGTTATTATGGAATCGTATTCTTTATCTTGGTTCTGATTTATTTGGAAATGTATTTTGGGTGTTGGTTCGGTTCTTCTGGATGTTATCTCTTGATGATGTTTGTTTGAATTCTTGTGATTTGAATATTAATTGTTAAGTTATAGTACTTCATGTTCTCGTGATGAGTTCTTGGTTTAAATCTTGTCATGTGATTTGTGAAATTTGATGGTTGTCCATAGTAAGCTTAAGTTGTACTTGTTATGTATCATGTTGTTGTTGAGTCGGTCGACATTCATGGTCGGATTCACTTCCTCGTCACCTCTGAGCACGGGGGGTGAGTTACTTTGTAATTCACATGGTTGGGTGGAACGTGCTCCGCACCCGTTGGGTTCCCCATCAGCATCTTGTCTTCTCAGCTTTCCGCAGTGCAGATGTTCCAGTGATCAGTTGTACTTCATGTTTATTATTCTTGTATCAATCCCCATGTTGGGAGATTCAATGTAATTCATGTATCAAAGAAAATTGTAATGTAATATTATTTCAATGATGTAATAGTTAGGTTTGAATTGGATCATGTTAAAATATTTATCATGGATGTAATTGTGCGATGTTGTCATACTCGCATCATGGCTATCAGTTGTATTATTGTATATGGTTTTCATAAATTAAATGGTTATGTTAGTTTCATTATCTTTATTATGTTTTGTGGTTGCAATGTAACCTCGCGTGCCCCAGAGAACCAAGTGTATTAATGTTATGTGTTATGCTATGTGTTTATGGTTTAATGTTGTACATGTTACTTCTTTTATTTTAAAAAAAAAATTATTCGCAATATGTGTGTGTTCTCTGGGGTTTGCACGACGGGCACTACAACCTTGGTATGAGCCAAGGTTTATAGCTAGAAGTCTTTGGGTAGTGTAGTCCATTGGGTTAGACAAAAATGATGCAATTAATTAAATTAGCTAGGTTAATTTACTTAATGGAGCAAAAAAAGGATGGTTTAAAGAGGAAATTATGTTAGCAAACTTGATTCGAGTGTATGATATCATTTAGGACATTTTTCAGTGTTTACATATGGTGTGTTTGATTATATGTATATCTATATGTATATGTATATGCACACTCTTTTTGTATGTTGTAGACCTTGCTGGTTCTAGGAATCTACTCCACCTGAATTGGCAGGTCTGAGCA
Organism: Sequoia sempervirens; assembly: GCA_007258455.2. NCBI lineage: Eukaryota > Viridiplantae > Streptophyta > Pinopsida > Cupressales > Cupressaceae > Sequoia > Sequoia sempervirens. Next base: position 436,056,091 of record VDFB02193867.1, read on the forward strand.
TGCCTCAAAACCCAATGGATCAGTTGATCAGAGACAACACTTGGTCCCCTAACCTAACCATCATCCTTGAAGAGGATGAGTATTCAGTTTTTCACCCTATCAGTGTTGTTAGTATGGTCAATTGGTATTGTCTATGGTATTACTTTTCGAGCTTGCTTAGTGGTTAGGTATTGATTGGCATTTGGTTTATTTAATTTAAAACTTCTTGATAAACCTTTTTGATTATTTGTTGCATTAAAATAAAATTATTAAGTTTATGAGGTGCTTTCGACAAGTAAATATAAATAATTAAATATAATCATAGTTTATGATAAAATAAATTATAATTTATGCTGAAGTCAATAAATAATAATTATGAAATAAATCAAATATTATAAAAGTTGAGTTATAAAGTTAATTATTAAATATAAATAAATTGGAGAATGTCTTGATAAATAAATAATAAAATTTAAAACACATAAATAACCTTAGTAAATAATAAAATAATATGATAAATCAAAAGACTTTTAATTAATTAAAAGTTTATTATTGTGAGAAGGAAAAAATAATTTAATAACTTTAAAAGTTAATTTTAAATTGGGAAAGTTGCTTGGTCTGGGAAAATGAACAACCTCCTTCTTTTGCAAATATTTTGGGATTTTGGAAATTGGATTCAGTTCTGTTTGCGGGGAGGTAAAAGAGAGAGAGCACTTTGGTTCAACTACAACAAAAAGAAAGAAAAGATGCATGTGAAGAGAAATAGAAAAAAAGAAAACGAGAGAGATTGTAAGGCCGCTGGAATGATGAAGGATATGTGAGGAAAGAGAGCATGTATCTGCACATCTACACGAGATGGGAAGTGACCAAGATGTTGAGATCACCTTTGGCTCACACAAGAACAAAGAAGAGGCCATCGTATGAGGAGAAAAGTCGTGAAGTTTATTGAAGGAATCTTCTTCGCTCGACGGGAATGGAGAGAGAGCTCAACATTAGAATAAGAAGGTTCAACCAAGACCTCTCTCTAGGCTTGATAGATGGCAGTCTCTTGGTTCATGGGTATTCTCTCCAACCTGGTATCTTATTCTTTTATTTTTATAAGATCACCACTTTTAAATAAAGAAAATCTGGAGCATTTTTTACTTTTAAACTATTAGATATAACTTCAGTCAGTCCTTCAAGCCCACGGTAATATATGGCTTATGTCTTCGCAAAATGCATCGGTAGATAAATTTTAAGTATAGAGAATCTAAAATCGATAGAGAATATGGAAGTCGTGTAGCTTATAGCCTTTTGGCATTTGAAATTTATGATAAACTCTTAGCTAGAGTTAATTATCTTGTGTCAGTCTTATTGCATGCATCTAGCATCTCTATGCCTTCTTATATGTGAGGAGTTGTTTAAGATTCCATCATATGCCTATCTAGGTACCATGGCGATAGTTATCAAACAAACAGTTCATGTTTTTGCTTTCACCTTTTTGTTGCTTTCACCTTTTTGAGATGCATTTTTGTCAAATAGATCTTGTGCCTCGTCTATGCTTCTCCCTTGCATGCTGGTTATTTCAGGAGTATTTTCTACCTCAAAGCCATTCTTATTAAATCTATTTTCTGCCTATACTGCATTTATTTCATTCCATAACATAAAGGGTCATCCATTATGGTTGTGGGTTCGTTAGTTCAAATATATCATACATGTGTTCCAATCACTATTTGGCAGCGATTGTGCTAGGAAACAAGCTCCAGTTTGATTTTTTTTTATACTTTTATGGTATCACCTGTGCATACCCTGTTCCTAAGCCCTCAATTTGGCTATGTCTGGGAAGGGACTGGTAAAGGTTGTGTAGTTCAATCCATACACATTTGGTTTTGTATGTCTTAGTTTCACCTACCTATCTGATTACATCATTGTTTCTTATTAAGTGCTTGTCAGAGATGTACTTCATCCTATTTAGAGGTGTCAATATAGAAAAATCGGATGGGTGATCTCAAAACAAATAAAAATGTTAGGAATAACGACTTGGCACTATTTATATTTGGCACACTATTGTCAATAACTAGAAATGATATAGGTGTAATGAATCTTTCTAATGCCCAACATGTTGAGGATATCATTGGTGACTAGCATGATATCAGTATTGGTTGATTTTCTGAGCATTCTAGGGACATTATTTCCTTTAGAGTTTGAGAGATTATACTAAGTATTTACTCCCTGTGATTAGCACTAAGAAAATTGGCTTATCTTTTAGTAGAAGAATGATTCATGGTAGAACAAAGTGCCTCTTCATCAAAGATGGATATACTGATGCTTGTGTTCCTTAAAATTACTTATGAAAAGTATTAGATTGGTAATCTCAACAAAAACCTTGGAGCATCCTTTTGGGTGATTGTTCGAGCACTGGAAAAGAGTCTTAATTGACATGAGGAATGGGAACATTTGATGGTATGATAGTTATAGGTGATTCACTTGACCCCATTTAGTTGAACCAAATCTTGAATTCCTTGAAAGAATATCCTATTGAATCAAATAGTTGTCTTGCTCATTATGTATATCATTTTTTTCCTTTTCCTTTTACTTTAGGATGCTACATTTTGGTATATCAATTGACCGTCAAATTTAAAGTGTTTATTGTTTAAAGTATTTATTTTTAACTTTATTGAAAGTATTTATCTTGGATTTCATTGTGGTTTTATTTATTAGATTAAATTTAAGCCATTATTATATCTTTCTATTATTAAATATAAATTCAATTTCAAGTAGAGTATATTCTATTGTAGGATAGATTAGAAGAGCATTTATCTGTTGAATTTTCTTGTTTCTGTGTAAGAGGACATTTCATTGCCTCTATTGATATCAATTGTATACCTTGTATAACCCTAGATTAAGTGTAACATA
>VDFB02193867.1:436059061-436380513 GCA_007258455.2 Sequoia sempervirens
TTTTGTGAAGGGTGCTGCCACAGTTCTGTGAAGGGCACTGCCACAATTCTGCGAAGGGCACTGCCGCAGTTCTGAGAAGGGTGCTGCCGTGCTTCTGCGAAGGGCGCTGCCGCAGTTCTGTGAACTTTTCCTGCAAAATCCTCAACTCAAAGAAACATTAAATGCAAGACTCGTATGTGGGTCCCACCGGGCGTGCCAGAAATGTGATACCTTGGTTTTTATACTACTCTAAATGGTGCAAAACAACTAAGAAACTTGAATGACAAAATACCAAGGACACCTCAAGATTAGCCAAAAGAGTGATACAACGAAAAGGAATGCAAATAAAATGAAACACAAACACTTTTACCTCCCTTGTTGTTGATACCTCTTTGATTGGCCCTTGCTTGGATTGGTTGTGTGCTCCTTAGATGATTGCTTGAATGTATAAATGCAAGATTGGAGGTGCAAATGATTAAAAAGATGGCTAGATGATGGACAAGGCTTGAAGATTCAAATGGACAACATGTAGTTATCAAAATGCAAAGTGTTGGAAATGCCCTTGAGGAGGGGGTATTTATAGAGCAACTTGAATTCTCTAGAGAATTCAAGGGTCAAGATTGATCCAACAAGGTCAAGATGAAGGGCTATGGTGGGTTGAGAACCCACAAGCCCTCACATCTTGACATGTGGAGGGTGAAGTGGCCAAAGGGGGATGAGATGGAGATGAGTTGTCAAGAGGGTACATGGGGTGGAAAAGGACATGCACCTTGGGGGATGAGAGGATTTCCACAAAAAGGGATTTCTTGTCCCCAAGTGGGAGTGAAAAGGAACATTGAGGAATTTTAGAATTCTCAAAATCTACATGGGAAAAGGAAAGGTGGTTGGGGATATAAATGTGAATTAAAAATTCACATTCTTAGAATGATCTAGAGGGTAAAAGGTGGGCTCCAAAAAGGTGGGACTTGGTCACATGTGGAGATTGTGACAAGTCCAAGGTTCTAGAAGCCTTGGAAGAATGGAATGTGAATTAAAAATTCACATTTAAAGGAGAGGAATCTAAGGCAAATAAATGTGAAATAAAAATTCACATGGGGAATGGGGGCAATGATCAAAAAGGAAAAATGGAAGAATTGACCAAAAAGTGGTGCTAAATTTAGCTAATGCCTTTGATTAAGGTTGTGCAAACATTGGATTAGGCTAATTAACATGAGATTAGAGGCAAGTGGCAAATGTAGGAGGATGTGACATTAATCTTTGATTAAGAGGGTCACATCATAATCATGAATTAATTAAATTAATTCAGATTAGGGTAAGGTTATGGTGGATGTGACAAGGAGAGAGAAAGTGAGAAATTTTAAATTGATTTTTAAATCAAAAAGATGAAGAATGACTAAATTAAATAAATTAGTGTATTTATTTAATTTAGAGAGGAATAAGGTAAAAGACAAAGTACTAATTATTAAATTAAATACTTTACCGGTATGAGACAAAAGATGTAATATTAATTTAGTAAATTAATATTAATACGATAGATGGAAAGGCAGTAATTTTAATCATATGGAAGTGATTAAATTTGGATGCCTACAACAACATCACAAAGATGGCCTACTTAGAAAGATGCAACATGTGTAAACAACAAACAACCTTATGGACCTTGAAACCAAGACTTTGAAAACTCACCAAAACTAATCCAAGGAAGTTGTAAATGGTGACACACCATCTCTGATAAGTGCTTCAAAATTTATCCAAAGTGATTTTTCATGAAAATTCATGGGTGTCGAAATATAAGCTCCCAAAGTAAGCTACGTAGGCTTATTCTATAGGGTACTTTTGAGTGCATTACATAAAATTTTACATGGGCCCTCAAAAATTTAGCCAATTTTGAAGATCCCAATAGTGGCTCCAACTAGGGATGTATGCCCCTTGTGGGTATAGCAAGATTTTAGATCTTCTGGAGAAGCAAGTTGGGTTCCTATTTCAATGGGTGATAGAGTCAAAAGGTCATCTCTTCCCACAACTACTCGGGTTTGACAAGTCAAACCAAATTTGATGGTCCAAGGCCATCAAGAATCTTAGGTCTCTTCTTACCTCTATCATAAACATGATTTTCCCTTAATCTTACTAAAGCCAATCTTAAGATATAGCTAGAATGTTGGCATATGGCTTCTAGTGTTGTTTATGGCAACCTAAGTCATTATTTCGATCTGTAGATCAAGATTTGTTCATATTGATAGGAAGAGTAAAGAATAGAGTTTCACCAAAAGAGAGAATGAAGAATAGGGTATTCGATCAGTATGTTGATATGTATGCTTCACCGGATCATCATTCTGTGTTGTGGATCTTGAAGAAGGTTATTAAGCATCTATATTATCTTATTGATAAGTTTTATGATGTTGCATTAATCGGTGTGTAAGTTTGAAGATCCGATAGGATGATCTTCTACTTATTAGCTCATGGTGGCCAACTCAGTTAATATAATGTGTCACGGATATTCGAGGAGTAGTTATTCAAATTCTATAGTGTTGAAATATTTTGCTTTGGGTCTTAGCTAAGTTGTAGCCGACTTTGGTGGGTACACATTGAGTATTAAATGTGGATTGATCTGACTATTGGAAAATATTTTTATTTTTGCTAGAGCCAAAATGAATCAACTAAACCTTTGATAACGGATAAATATATGAGATCGGTAAATTCATTTTGGTGTGTGTGTGTGTATGTGTGAAGGAGAATGTGCGAAGCATATTGTGAATGTTAGAAGGGTTGTTGAGTGATTTGGCATAGTTTCACTTGTGCTAAAGAATAATTTTGTAAAGCGAATTAAGGCATACCAGAGCAAGGTATGTGTAGGATCATCATGGAAAAAAAGGGCACTTAAGTGGCAAAAAAATTCTGAAAAATCAGAGTTAGGTAACTTGACGTAAAAAATTTAAATAAGTTATCTATATTATTTCAAAAATATGTAAGAATAGAATCTATAGCAAATTGAATGTAGTTTCTAAACTACTAGGTTTATTTTAAAAAAAGAAAATCTATTTGGTGAAAACTTGAAATTTCAATGTAGTAGTACTTAAATTTCAAGGAAAAAATAAGTAGGTGTCTTTTGACCACCCTAACCACAATAAAATGATAATATTTTTTATAAAATTTTAGAAATAAGTAGAGGACTCATGTCCGATGTGATGCATATTTTTTGTAATCTTTTTCCAAGTAAATAATTAATTATGAATTTTTTTATTACAACATTTAAAAAATATAAAAACCTATATGTCTGACCACCTTAACTTGGTCAAAACTTCATGAAATTCAATTTTTATTTTTTAATCCTATAGTACATGAAGCAAAAAATGTGATGCATGTTTTGGATTCCAAAAATGTGATACCGTTTGAAAGCTATAGATGTTTTCCAATCAGCCTATCAATCAAGACTTTAGTCATAATTCAAATAGAAAATGAATAATAATTATTTATTAAATTATGGATTAGCCTCCACTGTAGTTTTTCCCCTAACAAGATTTCCTCACAAAAATCTTGGTGTTATGGTGTTTTGATTGTTTCATTCATGTGCTTGCATCTTTAATTTTGTTTAAATATTACGAATGGTTAAGATCTAGTTTATAATTTAGAATATTGTTGGACATTGATTCACCCCCCCTCTTAGTGTTCCTTGAGTCCAACAATTGGTATCAGAGCTAAGTTCCTCTACAAAATTTTAACAACTTGAGGTAGATCTTGGAATGCAATGGACTTTGGTGGTCTTCAATAGTAGCTTTTGGTAACACTTGATGATCTTGATTAGTCTAAAGTAGAAGTTTATGGAATTGAAAGCAAATCTTGAGGATGCTAAAAAATTCATTCAATCATTGAAGGATAAAATCAATGAGTCAAGAGAAAAGAGGAAGGAACTATGTGATCGGCTAAAGCAGGAAGAAAGTAAATGCTTGGAAGATGTTCACCTGAATTAGACCCTAAAAGAAATAATTGAGGAATTGAAAATCTTGCTAGAGATAATGTTACTCTAAAGCTTGAGATGGAATCTATGGTGATGAAGCTAACTAAGGAGATTGAAGAAAGAAAGAAAAATAAGGATAATCTGGCCTAATCCTTAAAAGAAAGATCTAAAGAATGCAATAGAGCTAATAGTGGATTCTTTCAGCTCAAAATTGAACTACAACAATCCATAAATAATGAACAAGAGCTTGAAAGAATGATAGTTACTCTTAGAGATGAAATCACCACTACAAATGAATACAAGGAGAACTTTAAGATCCGTTTTGATAAGCTTGATGAAATGACTAAAGGATAGAAGAATGCAAATGAAAATTGAGCTCTTGGATATGAGAAGGGATAATGCACTGAATCTGAACAAAAGGATTCCAAACAAAGAAATCACATGAACAAAGGCAAAAAATATTTGGTAAGACAACCTAATGCTCAAAGGTTTAATGGATATTGCTTTTCTTGTAATAAATTTGGTCATATGGCTTCTCAATGTAGAAGTAAAATGAATTCAAGAAGTCCATCACTCTTTGGTAAGTGTTTTAGTTGTAATAAGTTTGGTCATAAGTCAATTGAATGTAGAGGTATGTCAAACAATCCTGCCAGTGTAAGGAATGTTAAATGTTACACCTATGGAAGATTTGGGCATATTGCTACTCAATGTAGGACAAGAGAAAATCAATGGAATGAATGGTCTAGACAAAGAAATACTATGTGTTACAATTGCAATATTATGCAAGAACAAAAACATGGATAAAAGAGGTTTGGTATACCAAGGTAGAACTTCACAAGGTAGAATTTCATAGAAAGATGATAAAGGAAAAGGGAAAGTTCCTATAGAAGAAATAAGAGATCAGATGAAGAAAACTTGGGTAAGGAAGAGTGAGTCTAATGAAGGAAATAAGCCTGCACAAGAATCTAGTTTTGGTAATTCCTCTAGAAATTGATCTTAGGCCATCGGCCTAGGGGGAGTTTTTCAAGAAAATCCTCTGTCCCCCTGTCATTTGTTGGCACCAGAATGTAGGAAATTATTAGTAGTTGTGCTAATAGTTTGCAAATGTATCAGTGACCACTTGTGCAAAAATTTGAAGAAGTGGAAGGTTCGTAGATGATTCTTCCTTTTGTTGTCTGAGAAAACAAAGTATCCAGAACAGCTAGGGAAAAACATAAAATGTGGTGAAAAGGTTAGGTGTACGAGTTATAAAATGGTATTTAGAACCCTCATTTGTCACCTTGCATTGAAGAAGAATTGAAGGAGAGCATCTGCAGCAAAATTTTTGAAGGAGTAAAAGTCAATTTGGTGGCAAATTTATCAGGTATTTTAGTTTCTTGTAGAATTCTTGAACTTAATTTCTATGTTCAATAGTAACTTGCTTGATATGAAAATAAAATGAAGCAAATCAAACGAATAGTGAATCTGGATGAATATAACAGTGAAAAGATTAGGGATGTGAGAAATATGTTGTTGATCAATGAATTAAAATGGCTTGAAGGTGTGAAACACAAAATTTTGGACATTTGGAATGGATTTCCCTATTTTGATAATGTGGAAGTCATTAGGTTTATGTTGAAGAATGATAATATTTTAACTTTGGATAAACTGTATCTCATTTCAAAAGAGGTGATTAGAAATCTAACTGGATTGTGTAATGTTGGTGATGTACTAAAAAATAAGTTGATTTGAAACAAGGAAGTTGAAACCCTAACCGGAGTTGTGGGGGATCAAAGGGCTTTGGTAATTTTGATGATCAAAGATCTAATAATCAAGTACATTGTGCATGGAATTTCATACAAAATTTTCTTTAGAAATAGGGAAGGAGTAACTTTAGTGGGTGTAATATATATTTCTCATAAAATGATAATGGAGGATCAAGACTTTGACCTATGTGGATTGATAATAGATCATTTGATGGAAAATTTACAACTAACAAAGGAGGAAGATTACCCCTTCAGGTTTGGTACTTTGGTCACATGTCTTATGATGTATTTCTAAATTGCTTGCCACAAATCAATAATGTTGTATGGAAAGAGAATGAACCAATCTGTAAACAGGTTTTTGAACATTATAATAGTTTGGAAAATTGCAAGCAAGTGTATGCAATTTTTTTTAAACAATTGCTAGGGAAGTTTGGAGAAATTAGCATTTCCATTCCGATAAAGGAACTTGAGGTTGGTTCTTCTTTCCAATGACATGGAGAGAAAGAGGAAAAGAGGAAAAGAGACTATTTTTTAGACTCCTTTGGCACACATGACTCCACAAATTGAAGGGAAAGGTAAAGGACAAGTGGTTCTAGATATATCTAATGAGGAATCTGATGAGTACACTCCAAGAGATGAACCGGGATTAGTTGAACTAGATGTAGTAATGGTAGAAGGAAGTGAAGAAGAAAATTTTTTATCCAAAGAAAAGGTATGACAACTTGTTCAGAAGAAAAATGGGATGAAAAAAATTGTTGATATATGGTCTGCTAGACCCTTTTATGAGTAGGACATGATAGAGAGCACTCTGAGCACTTATTTTGTGCACAATAACATTGGATTGGAGAATTTGAAGAATGTTTTTCCTGAAGAAATGGTTGAATGCATTAAGGAAGCCATGGTTTCTGAATCTCAGGACAAAAAAGAGGGAGAAATAATTCAACACTTGAAGAAGCAATTCAGGCTATCTCTTACCAAGTTGAAAAAGAAAATGAATGTGTTGAGTCAATGCATAAATACAGTAAATAACATCTAAAACTATTGTCTTCATTGGCCTCATGTAGTTGGGAAATACAAAGATAAGCTAGAGTAGATTGAAACTGAGCTGAACAAGATTGGTCAAGATTATAACATGTTTCAGGATCAAGAAAATGTAGTCAAGAAAAGGATTTAGGAGTTGTAGTTTGAGCATGAAATAGTTCAATTTAGAAAGAAAAACCTTGTGGACACCTTTAGGAAAGTGAAGGATTTAACCGAATGCAAACTGTAGTAGCTAATTGAGGTTCTGAGGAAAGGTGAAAAAATAGAAGAGACAATCCCAATTCTAGAATCTCTTTGCAAAATTATCAATCATACATCTGAGAACAACAACTTAATCATAATCATTGGGATTGCAATAGAATCTTGGAGGAAATTTCTTCCAGAAATGAAAGTTAAGTACAAGATAATTTTCTAATTTTAATAAGTAGCTGTTAAATTTTGATCAAACTTTTGAACTTTTGGATATATTTCAAAGAGGGAGTGGTGCAGGAGCACCTGGCAAAGTTCAAGGTTTATTGAAGTTTTGTTTGAAATTCTTATTTTTGGTTTTGTTGTCATAAGGTCATGTAGACCATCTATTGTTGAGCTTATTGGTGATTTTTAACATTGGGAAAGAAGTTGACAAGTGCAAAATAGTTTTATAACATCATTTTGATGAATGGTAAAAAGTTGCCAAAGTTTGCAAAACACAGTGGGTTTTATAAAGGTTGCTTTAGGTCATCTAAAAGGCTCAATCCATGAAGCTCAACTACTTGGGAAGCCTATGACTCGACCCTGAGGTAGGTTTGGAAGGATTATTGTTGAGTGACATTTTTGGAAATTGAAAAAAATAGCGTTCAAAGATAGTTTTTCCTCTTCTTGGTGTTTATCTTGAGCTTTAATGGATTAAATTTACTGTTATTTTGTTGGTAGTATGTAGTGATAGATTTTTTCAAGCTTTTTGTTCCTTTCATTTACCTTTGTAAATCATTTTTCATCTTTTACTTGTACATAGTTTGTTTTTAGCTTTTTCTGGCCTGCAATAGGCAGTTTTGAAATAATGGAGTCCTAGAGCACCTTCCCACTGTACAAATTGTATGGCCTCTTGGGATTTGTGTCTAGGCTCCCTCTTTGTAAATATGGTAGCTTGTATGGTTTGTGGCAGTGCAGGAGTTGCAAGAAAATCTTTTCCCTAGGCGAGCCAGTGCAGGTCCAGTTGGGGTAGACTTGGAGAAAAAGAGCCATAACTTGCAAGGGACGTGAGATCTTGAAGAAATTATTTTTTCAGAATTTAGGGGAAGGTCTTGGCTATGCATGGTGATTAGGAGGAGGCTTTATCAATCCATTTGATACGATAACTTTTCACCAGTCCTAAAATAGTTTGAGCAGCTTAACACCCTAGGGTTCTTAACCATTTCTGCATTTGGACAATGTACGACTTGTATAGGGCTAAAACCCTAGGAATCTTTGAGGCATAGGCATAAGAAATTAAAATAATAAACAAAGAACCTAAGTCATTTGGTGGGTTTTAAAGGAAATTGCATTTTATTCCTGTTTAGAGGCCTAATTGGGCTCTTTGGCTAGTAGCCCAAAAGTAGGGTTTGATGTAAGCGATGGTTAAGTGGAGTTAGGAGGGTCTTAAAGAGAAAAATATGAGATTTTTTGAAGCCTTTGTATCACCCTCACACCCCTGCAAAGTTGTGTTCAACATTTTGAGGTTATTTGGCCTTTAGGGTAGATTAAGGGCCAAAGGAAAGAACATGAGGCAGCACCAAGGTTGGTTGGTAGAAGAGAAGCAAGTGGATAGGAGAGGGGTTGGTCAGACAAACCAGGGGCACCTAGTCATGAGGAGGGGCCTATAGGTTATATTGGTGAAGCCAAGCACCAAGGAGGTCTTATAAGAAAATACCTAGAGTAGGAACTTGTGATTGGTTCCTCCAACCCCAACCCCCTGTTAGATTGGTATCAAAGCAAGCAAAAGATTTGGGAAAGAGTAATATATGTCAGAGGTTGAGTCAAGTGATTCTTTCACCATGGTGACAAATGCACAATTGGCCAAGATGGTTGAAGGTCAGAAGGAAGAAAATAGGCAATTGAGGGAAAGAATAGAGCAACTTGAGAAAGCATTGAACAATGTGAAGTTGGAAGGAAAGGTACCAAAGGAAGAAGAGATTACAAAGGAAGATAAGACCCCTGAACCTGACCCTATTTTGTAGGAGGAGCCTTTCTTGAAGGCATTGAAAGCCTTGAGTGGAAAAGCACTTGAAGGCATATCACCTTTTAGTGGAAAAATGGAACCTGATTTTGTCATGGACTGGATAGAAGGCATGAAGAATCACTTTGAGTGTGATGGAGTCACTAAAGCTTAGAAGGTGAAGGTTGCTAAGTCAAGATTGAGAGGATCAGCCTTGACATGGTGGAAGTTTATTCAAACAGAGAGGGAAAAAGAAGGAAAACAGCCCATATCAACTTGGAAAGGAATGGTTGCTAAGGTAAAAGAAGCCCACATGCCAAATGACTATGAGATTCAATTGCACAAGAAGAGGAAAATTCTGAGGCAGAAAGACCAAGATGTAAACACTTACACTAAAGAATTTCAAAAGCTTTGTATGAGGTCTAATGTGACAGAGGATGAAAGTCTCAAAGTGGCTAGGTATCTTAATGGCTTGAAATGGAACATCCAAGAAGAGATGGCTCTTTTGAGTCCTAAAATAGTACATCAATGTTATCAATTGGCTATCAAGATTGAGGAAAGGAACAAGAGGAAGCAAGATCAGTCTTCTAAGGGTAGAGGAAAAGGAAGAGATCAAAGAGGACATCGTGGTGGTTACCAAGGAAGAGGCAGTGACCAAAGAAATCAAGGAGAATCAAAACTCACTGAGCATGGAGGTGAAACATCTTCAAGAGGAGGATTCAACAAGGGAAGAGGACCTCAAGGAGGTTCAAACAGAGGAAGAGGAGCAGGCAGGAGTAGTTCTTATTTTGCAAACATGAAGTGTTATCATTGTAGCCAACTAGGTCACCTTGCTTATAGATTCCCGGAGAAATCTTCCTCATCAAGCAATGAAAAGAGAGTGGCCTATGCACAAGAGGACACCATGATTCCTAAGGCATCTAAGATAAGTCATATAGAATCAGAGGTAAGAGAGAATCTGATGTTTAACAGAGTGCTAATCAAACAGCCAGTCAAAGAGGAAGCTAAACAAAGAAGAGCTCTTTTTAGAGTAAGGTGCAAGATACTTGGAAAAGTGTGTAAAGTCATTGTATATTTAGGTTCAATAGACAATATAATCTCAGAGGAGGTAGTAACTAAGCTGAAATTTTAGAAGGTACCTCACAATAACCCCTACAAGGTCACATGGTTGAACAAAGGGCAGAGTGTTTTGGTTAATGAGCAAGTAACAGTGGAATTTTCAATTAGAGGATATAAAGATAAGTTGGTTTGTGATGTATTACCCATGGATGCATGCCATCTACTACTGGGAAAACCATGGCAATATGACAGAAGTTCCATTTATGATGGGAAAGAGAACACCATCTCATTCAAGAAGGATGGAAGAACCTTCAAATTGCAGTCATTGACAGAGGAAGATGAAGGACAGTCAAAGGTACCTAACATCATGTTGAGCAGTGGTAAGGAGTTCCTTAAGGACCTACACCATGGGAATGAAGGATATGTGATCATGATGCAGTCCAAAGAGGAAGAAAAGGCTGAAAAGATAGTCTTACTAGAAGCAGTCCAAAGGTTGTCTAATAAGTACAAGAGCATAGTTAGTGATGGTACACCTGCAACTTTACCACCAAAAAGAGCAATAATTCATCAAATTGACTTCATACCTGGAGCCTCATTGCCTAACAAAGTAGCATACAAACTTACACCTGAGCAGAACCTAGAGGTAGCTAGGCAAGTGCAAGAATTATTGGATCAAGGATTGATTCAAAAGAGCATCATCCCATGTGCAGTGCCAGTGGTTTTGGCAACCAAGAAAGGAGGTAAGTGGAGACTTTGTACTGATTCTAGAGCAATCAATAGGATTACAATTAGATATAGATTCCCTATCCCTAGAATAGAAGACTTGATGGATTGCCTTAGAGGAGCACAGTATTTCACTAAGTTGGACCTCAAGAGTGGCTACCATCAGATCAGGATTAAGGATGATGATGAGTGGAAGACATCATTTAAGAAAAATGATGGGTTATATGAGTGGAAAGTGATGCCATTTGGCCTCTCAAATTCCCCTAGCATGTTCATGAGACTAATGAATGAAGTGCTTAAGGATTTCACAGGGATCTTTGTGGTAGTATACCTTGATGACATACTAATTTTTCAGTAAGACAGTAGAAGAACACCTCAAGCATGTGGAGATGGTTCTTAAAAGGTTGCAAGAGGAGAAGTTGGCAATCAACCTAGAGAAATGTGAGTTCTTCAAGCAAGAGCTTGTTTACTTGGGTTTTGTAGTATCCCAAGGAACGTTGAAGATGGATCCAAGCAAGGTGGAAGCCATCCTAAACTAGCCCACACCAACCACAGCAACAGAGGTAAGAAGTTTTCAAGGTTTGGCTCAGTTCTATAGAAAATTCATAAGGAATTTCAGTGGTATATGTGCACCATTCCTAGATACAATCAAGGGTGGTATGAAAAAAAAGTTTAAGTGGACTCAAGAGGCTGATAAAGGGTTTGAAAAACTGAAACAAGAAGTGGCAACTCAACCTATTCTATTATTGCCTAGTTTTGATAAGTTGTTCATAGTTGAGTGTGATGCAAGTGGAGTAGCAGTAGGAGGAGTACTTATTCAAGAAGGTAGGCCTGTGGCCTTGTTTAGTGAAAAGCTCAATAAAGCCAAGTAGAAGTACTCTACCTATGATCTAGAATTATATGCTTTAGTGCAGTCCCTTAGGAAGTGTAGGCATTATTTGTTACCCAAAGAGTTTGTGGTGTTTACTGATAACAAAGCACTTAGTTATATCAACACCCAAGAGAAGTTAAGTAATAGGCATTTGAAATGGATGGAATACATCCAAGCTTTTACTTTTACGATCAAGCACAAGAAAGGGCAAATGAACAAGGTGGCAGATGCATTAAGCAGAAGGTTTTTGATAGTGCAAGAAATATAGCTAAAGAGCATTGGATTAGAGAGTTTCAAAGACCTCTATGGTGATACTAAAGAATTCTTAGAAGCTTACAAGGTATGCTCTAATTTTGAGAATCATTTTCATAGCCAATATTTTGAGTATACATTGCAAAATGGACTATTATTCAAGGGTAATTAGTTATGTGTTCCAAGAGGGTCCATGAGGGAAAATATGATTCAAGAATAGCATAATGGCAGTCTTAGTGGACATTTTGGCATCAATAAGACTTTAGAACTAGTGCAAAGGTTCTATTACTAGCCTAAGTTGGCATGAGATGTTAGAAGGTATGTGGAACAGTGTGTTGTGTGCATGAAAGCTAAGGAAGGAGCTAGCAATGCTGGTTTGTATCAACACCTACCCATTCCTAATAGACCATGGGAGTGTGTGAGCATGGATTTTGTGGTAGGTCTTCCTAAGACCAAGACTGGTTTTGATAGTGTTTATGTTGTGGTAGACAGATTTAGCAAGATGAGTCATTTTATTCCCTGCAAAACTATTCATGATGCAAGCTAGATAGCTCACCTTTTTTTTCAAGGAGGTTGTGAGGATCCATGGCTTACCTTTAAGTATAGTTTCTGATAGAGATGTGAAGTTCATTAGTCACTTTTGGAAGACTCTATGGAGTAGATTGGGAACAAATCTATCTTTTGGATCAGCTTACCATCCTCAGATCGATGGTCAAACAGAGGTGGTCAACAGGGTGCTTGGTAATATTTTAAGGTGCTTAACTAAAGAATATGGACAGACATGGGATATGGTTATTTCCCAAGCTAAATATGCCTATAATGACAGTGTAAACAAGACAACGGGGAAGAGTCTTTTTGAAGTTGTATATGGAATGCACCCATGAGGCATTTGTGAGCTCAGAGACCTTGGATCTATGGAGAATAGGAGTGGACATGCAAAAGAATTCACTCAAACCATGAAGGAGATTTAGGAGTAGGTCAAGAGAATAGTCACTGAGGCTACACAAGAAGTGAAGGAGAGAGCAGATATGTCAAGGAAAGAAGTGTAGTTTCAAGTAGGGGACTATGTTATGGTCCACCTTAACAAATCAAGGTTGTAGAAAGGAATGTCAACCAAGTTGCAGATGAAGAGAGTAGGACCTTGCAAGATATTGGCCAAGTATGGGCAGAATGCATACAAGGTGGAGTGACCTATTGATCTAGGGATCTCACTGGTGTTCAATGTTGCTGATTTGATCAAGTACAAAGGGACAATCAAGGATTTGGATTAGGAAAAAAAGGATATCTTCAAGGACGTCAGCAAGATGTCCATACCAACACCAGACAAGCTCCAAGCAGAGAAAATCTTGGAGTCAAGAGTGAAGAAAACTACAAGGCACAAGGTGTACATGGAGAATCTTGTCAAATGGAAGAACCAGCATGAATCTAAAGCTACCTGGGTAAAAGAAGTAGACTTTAAGAAGCAAGGCATTGATTTGTCTCTGATCTCTCCTTCTAATCCTTAGTTGTTTGTGCTGAGAGGGGGAGAATGGTGCAAGAGCACCTGGCAAAGTTCAAGGTTCATTGAAGTTTTTTTTGAAGTTCTTATTTTTGGTTTTGTTATCATAAGGTCATGTAGACCATCTAGTGTTTATCTTAGTGGTGATTTTGAACTTTGGGAAAGAATTTGACAAGTGCAAAATAGTTTTATAACATCATTTTGATGAATGGTAAAAAGTTGCCAAAGTTTGCAAAACACAGTGGTTTTTATAAAGGTTGCTTTAGGTCATCTAAAAGGCTCGACCCATGAAGCTCAACTACTTGGGAATCCTATTTAAGGCATGAATCAACCATGAGGTAGGGTTGGAAGGATTATTGTTGAGTGACATTTCTGGAAACTAAAAAAATAGTGTTCAAAGACAGTTTTTCTTGTTCTTGGAATTTATCTTGAGCTTTAATGGATTAAATCTACTATTATTTTGTTGGTAGTATGTAGTGTTAGCTTTTTTCAAGCTTGGTGTGCCTTTCATTTACATTTTTAAAGCATTTTTCATCTTTTACTTGTACATAGTTTGTTTTCAGCTTTTTCTGGCCTGTAACAGGCAGTTTTGAAATAATGGAGTCCTAGAGCACCTTCCCATCGTAAAAATTGTATAGACTCTTTGTATTTGTGTCTAGGATCCCTCTTTGTAAATATGGTAGCTTGTATGGTTTGTGGCAGTGAAGGAGTTGCAAGAAAAGCTTTGCCCTAGGCGAGCTAGTGCAGGTCCAGTTGGGGCAGACTTGGAGAAAAAGAGCCATAACTTGCAGGGGATGTGAGATCTTGAAGAATTTTTTTTTTTAGAATTTAGGGGAAGGTCTTGGCTAAGCATGGTGATTAGGAGGAGGCTTTATCAATCCATTTTATAGGAGAACTTTTCACCAGTCCTAAAATAGTTTGAGCAGCTTAAAACCCTAGGGTTCTTGACCATTTCTGCATTTGGACAGTGTATGGCCTATCAAGGCTAAAACCCTAGGAATCTTTGAGGCATAGGCATGAGAAAGTCAAACACTAAACAAAGAACCTGATTCCTTTGGTGGGTTTTAAAGGAAATTGCATTTTATTCCTATTCAGAGGCCTAATTGAGCTCTTTGGCTAGTAGCCCAAAAGTAGGGTTTGATGTAAGCGATGGTTAAGTGGAGTTAGGAGGGTCTTAAAGAGAAAAATATGAGATTTTTTGAAGCCTTTGTATAACCCTTGCACCCCTACAAAGTTGTGTTCAAAGTTTTGAGGTTATTTGGCCTTTAGGGTAGATTAAGGGCCAAAGGAAAGAACATGAGGTAGCACCAAGGTTGGTTGGTAGAAGAGAAGTAAGTGGATAGAAGATGGGTTGGTCAGACAAACAAGGGGAACCTAGTCATGAGGAGGGGCCTATAGGTTAGATTGGTGAAGCCAAGAACCAAGGAGATCTTATAAGAAAATACCTAGAGTAGGAACTTGTAATTGGTTCCTCCAACCCCAACTCCCTATCACGGAGATTGAAATAGTGTTTATCATTGATGTCAAAGGGGGAGAGAGTGTAGTGAAAAATTTCTTAATCAGTCTAAAGGGGAGTTATGTTTTGAAATTTTGAACTTTGGCAATGTAATCATATTAGTTCTAACACTTAGTCATTTTTCACTAAGTGTTGCCATCAATGCCAAAGGGGGAGATTGTTAGCATATGGATTCTAGTGTTGTCATTGATGGAAACCTAAGTCATTATTCGAGTTCGTAGATCATGATTTGTTCATACCAACAAGCAGAGTAAAGAACGAAGTTTCATCGAAAGAAAGAATTAAGAACAGGTATCAAGTTAATATGTCAATTTGTATGCTTCACCAGATCATCATTTTGTGTTGTGGATCTTGGGGAAGGTTAGTAAGTATCTATATAATCTTATTGATAAATTTTGTGATGTCACATTAATCGGTGTGTAATTTTGGAGATCTGGCAAGATGGTCTTCTATTTATTAGCTCACGATGGCCATGTAATGCCCCGCCATGCAACCCTAGAGGAAGTTGCAATTAACTACTCAAACATAATTTTTTTTTTAAAGTACAATTAACATGCAAGATCACTATCCATTTCCAACAACCTCTAAGGTTACGAGTGTGAGATTACTCAAAACCCAAACAAGAAACATGAATTAAAAACATAACATTTAATTACTTAACAATTTAAATACACATACATTCCATACTAGATAAAATTACATCAAAGGCATAAGAGATACCACATGCTTCCAATAATATAATTTACAATATGATTACAACACTCATTCCCCGAATGAGGCAAACCCAATAAACAAGGTTACAAATTACATCCTCCACCTCAATACAAGAGGGGTAATAAATTACAATAATAACAAAAAAGAATAAAGCATGAAAGTACTGGATCCCACGAGCTCTCCAACTAGAAATCTCATCCACATGAACAAGAAGATGACCCAATAGATTAAGGTACACATTCCACCCAACCATGTGATACCTAAAGGCTCACCCTTGGTGCTAGGAGATAGTAACAAGGAATTCTAGACAAGACCATCCACCCCTAGACACAGGCTAACTCACACTGACACAACTAAACACATGAACCATACATCCATAAGGATAACACAAGTACAACTCCAACATCACTAACATAGGTCATATTGCTTCCAAAAATAAAACAGATCGGGTATGATAAGAAGACCATGCAAATAAACCAAAATTCCAACTATTGTAGTAGAAAGAGTTTCATCACACAGCTCATCATGGGATACCCTTTGGGAATCTTCCTAGGCTCCAGCCCCCACTATGGGTTGTCTTGAGGGCCTCTATCAAATCTTGGCACCCATACTCACTCATGTGAAATCAAATACCTCTTGTAAGGACAAGATGGATGACCTTGCCATTCTAGGACTTCTCGTCTCATCCCAAGTCTATACAAGCCCTTGTGTCCATGAGCGAGGCTCAATTATCTTAATTAATGTGAAAAACTACCTAACTTCTAAGTATATTATTTTAGTTATTGCTTGATTAAACCACCTCTGAATGTTTCCTAGTTTACAGAAGCCACTCTTCTACTTGACAACATACCAAACAAAACCAATCACCAAGGGAATCCCAAGTGCAAACCAACAAGATAAAACCATTCCAACTCTAGGAGGAACATAAATTGAAAATCCACTCCAACATAGGAGCAACAAAATTCAAAACCCTCTCTAAACACTGGAGGCAACAAACACATAAACCACCCCTTCCAAAGGAGGCACGAACCATCCTCATTCGTGAAAACCATGTTAAAAACTAGATACACTAAACGCCCTACCCAAGGAAATACAAAGGTTGACTAAAAAAATACAACCCCAAAAGTTAAACCCCTTCTAGAAGACTTAACAAACCTTCAAAACAAATTCCACAAAGTGAAAAAAAATGAAGTGGACACCTTTGAGAAGGGCGATCAAACAAGAATTAAATCTATATTTGGATTTCCTAAATCCACTTCCTTCATTAACATTCAATAATTTATTGCCTTAATAAAACTGATTTCATAATGTCTCTTTTAGACAAAAGATGAAATTTAAACCAAATATTTAATTCTCTAATTGATTTTAAATAATAACAAAATAAACATTTACTTTTCTGATTTAAAAGATATATTTTAAAATAACTATTTCTCCTTTGCAAAATAAATCATTTTGAAATCAATTAATCTTGCCATTAAACACCTTATGTTTAAATCCAATATTTTTCTTTTTAAATATACTATTTTAAAATAAAATTAATAGTTTAACTATGAACACATTATTTTAAATTTTCCAGTTACGCATTTCAGGAAAATAACTAATCTTATCATAATTTGTTGCAACCAATAAGAACTATAATTAATTAATAATCGCTTTCCTAAGAAATTTAATTTCATTTAAGGTAAATAACTATTTCTCATGTTGAAATATTCATCTATTAAACCACATGCATTTTATCATTTCTCATGTTGAAATATTCATCTATTAAACCACATGCATTTTATTAGTTTTCCTTCATTACCCAAAATGATCAATATCAATTTTTAAATACAATTGTTTTAAAAAAACAAATTAATTCTTTTTTTCCCAACATCATGAAAGAGAGAAATAACATAACGAAAGGGAAATTTGATGATTTAATCACCTACTTTAGGATTTCCTAAATCCAAACCGAACAATGACATATTGCATGTAATCAATTTAAATATTTAACATTAATTGAAATCAGAAGCTTAAACTAATTGTTTTCTTCCAACTTCCTCAATTACGACTAATGATCAAAATAAATTTCTAAAAATATCAATCTCTTACAAAATCAATATTTGCATCAATAAATAAAATAACCCTCTTAAAATCAATATAATTTAAATGTAAATATATATTAAACATATATATAAATATATACTCAACGTATACACAATTATATGTATGTGTTAAATATATATAAATATTATTTATATATATTTTTATAAAAACAATTCAAATTTCAACTCATTTAAATCCAAACCCCGCTTAATTAAAATATATAATAATAAAACATTTATTTAAATTATAATATATTATATATATATATATTATAAATAATATATATATTATAAATAATATATATATTATATTATATTATATAAAATTAAATAAAATAAAATAAAAATATAAAATATAATTAAAAAAAATGAAATGCCCAAACTTAGGGCACATAGGCCCCTCTCCACTGGTGAAAGCCTGTGTGCTATGCACATAGCCCACCTTCCTTATGGGTGGTAGCAGTCTGCCTCCCCTAAGGCTAGGCAGCAGTGGAGTTGGCTTCCCCTGCCTCCCCACAAACAAAAATAATTCATTTTTATATCTATTTTCAAAAAAATAAAACCAATTTCCTCCACTGCTTTGCACAAACTTTTACCAGAAATTTTCTATGTAAAAGATATTTTCAAACAAAAAAATAGCATTTCCTAGAATAAACAAACATATATATAATATATGTTTGTATATATATATATACCAGAGATTTCCATTTTCAGTCCAAATTGTGCAATTGCACAACAAAATTTTGCAATAAAAAAATAAATTTGTCAACACAACAATTGGGTTTAAGTTTCAGTTTGAAATGAAAATTTCTTTTGATTTCCTTTCTATCTTTTCATTGTTTGATTCTTGTTTTGTTTTCTTTCCCAAAATTTCAATAGAAGTTTACAAGTATTGAACAAATTTGACATGGGTTTTCGTTGAAATTCAAACAACATTTTAAAAATTTTCCAAAAGCATAACAAAGATTTCAAAATGAAAACAAAAATCAAAGAAGGAACCTTTTTTTTTTCTCCAAAGTTTGAAGGACTCAAATGGTGCTTCCAAATCTTTTTCCTGCCCACCTAAAAATTTCAATCTTCTTCTTCAAATCCTAGCAAGCCACAGCAAAAAATCTCCACCAAAAATGAAAATTCAAAAAAATATGAAATTGAAATTCCTCAAATAGAGTTTTCCCCAAATTTAGTCAAACCCTTAAAATATCCCATCCACCAAATTTATTGCAATTTTGGGGATATTTTCATTTCTTTTAAAATTTAAAACAATTTTTATTTTCTAATTGAAATTTCATGCATTTCCAAAATTTCTTTTAAAACAAAGGAATTCAAAGTTTGCGAAGAATTTATTTTATCTAAAAATTTCAAAAAGTGAAATTTAAAACACATTTTCATTTTTATTTTAATTTAAATCTAAATATTCAAACATGCTTTTCATTTTTATTTTAATTTAAAATTTAATATCCATAATACCAAAACAACTACTTTATTTAATTTATCACCATTAACCTAATTAATCAATAACTAATTGTAATTTCATTAATTAAATTAGATTAATGAATAAAATAAATAAATTTTCAACATTGCAACTAGATATATTTAATCATCATTTTAACTACACCTACCATTTAATAACCTTTATAATATGAAATTAAATAAATAACCAAGGAGGAATGAACCATATTAAAACAACTAAACCCAACGACAACCCGACGACACACTATGACTAGGGTGATGACTTGGCACATAAAACCTAGCTACTATCTCTCAATCGATTACCATTAGTCAATGGACACACTCAAACCTGTGAAATTAGGTGGAGTCGATGTCATGTACCTATCAACTTGCAAACAAAGAGCATAGTGAACATGCATATATATATAACATAATAAACACACCATGAAGAGGAAATAAAGGAATCGTAGGGCACTCACAAGTGAGTGATATGATCTCATCCCCTTCACCAATACACTCATCATAGACTGACAGTTCCATCATAAACAAATATCGCATGCAATATCATGTTACAATAACTAATCATCATTACACCAAATCAAAACATGCCAAATAAAGCATTAGATAAGATACATCACATCGCACAGATAGACTATCGCTCTATAAATAATGATCAAATAACACACACATGATAAAATATCTTATGAACTAAAAAACACATCCAAGCAAATAAGGACACACTATCCAGCCAGAAAGCAAAACAGAGGGGTATTACGTCCTCCCCCCTAGGGTCAGGCTTACTCCTGGAAGCCTGCAAGTACCCCTAGTACAAACTCCACAAAATCACACATAAACATGGTTCTAAAGCTGAATCACTCCCTACCTCAACATAAAACAACTCGTGCTATAATCAACCCAACCAAGTACACTATCAATCTATATAAATCAACATGGTGAAGCAACCACCAACCAAATCACCAAAGCACATACCCATGGATTAACATACATAATACACATATGCACCAATACACATCACCGAGAATCATCACAAGGCCACACATAGTGCAATATCATTACAATGTTAACTCAAAACAAGGTATGCAACATTATCACTTCAACATTCATTTAACATTTTTCATTTTGAATCCAAGTACAATAATTTAACCTCTCATGATTTCTTAAGGCTTAACAATAAGTTGGGGACTATAGGCCTCACCAACAAGATGCACCTATTATGCAATTATCATTAACATACAATGGTCTCACTAATCCCTTTTCTCTAAACTTTTACTTACTATAGAATGATTTTCTATTCATATTGTACATTTTCCATGATCATGAATGCAACTTCGGGACTTAGGTCCTTTACCCAAGGTTTGATCTAATAAAAAAAACCTTCATGAATACATAAGCATTTTCTCATAAGATACAACATACCATGGGTTTTAGTACACCACACACTCAAGGACAGGCATCTACGTTAAACCAATTGGAAGAGAGAGAAGAAAAGAGTTATTTACGGTTCTAACATAGGAATGAATGCAATCATGGTTTCATCATCACATGATCACTTTCACACAAATGCATCAATCATATGAGAGTATGCATAAATCTTTATGAACTAACAACATGATCATTCATTTTCCATTACCATATTTCATAATTTCAAAACAATATAACAGGCAAAAAGCAACTCCAAAACCACATAGGGTCAATCAAGCAATCACTGGCACAATGAGGTAAAGCACAATAAGACATGCATCAGATAATTGCATGGTGAATAAAAGCAACAAGACTCCATAAGAGAATATACACCAAAGGAAATTCTTGGCACCCTCAAGGTCAAACAAACCTTCCCACAACATGAGTAGAGAAACCAAGCAAGGGTAATTTTAGGCAACACCATCTACAACCCAACAACAAGCTAAGGTCCAACATGCTCACCCACAACATAGGATAGAGGCGAGTAATCGATCTCAACCTCGAAAGACTCTCAACCAAGGGAATCGCTCCAATCCTGAAGGGTAAGGAAAGACCTAGGAGGCATCATTCCTCCACAACTCAAGATAAGGTTGGAAAACTCAACCCGCTAAAATTCCATACTAAGGCACTAAAGGCAAGAGGTCCTATGACTATCTCACCCCAACAAGCACTTGGAACACACCCAACAACCACACTACAACCACACTCAAGATCCACTCAAGGGTCACAACTCTTTACACAACGAAAGAGCCATGCATCAAGAAGGAGACCAATGAAAACACACTTCTTGGTAGACTCGCGAGCATAACTAACCCCCACCAAAGCATTCATCAACAAGACATGTAAGAGAAAAAATAACAACAAAAATGGTTGTCATCCACCACACACACAACACACCAAATTCATACACTACACAATTGTCCATAATACATTCTTCCAGTAGGAATGATATTGGTGCATTGTACCCTACACCAAGGATCATATCCTTTCCACTAGTTTCCTACACCATTGGACCTACACCATGTAACAATAACTTCTAGGTAGACAAGTGTGATCAACCCAAAAGGAAAATATAAACTAACGAACAAAGCACCTAGGTCAATGCCATGGCTTATAGTTCCTAGAGTATAATCTATGCAACAATCTGCTTAATGGGTTCCACATTATCCCAGAGTACCCAGTGTTTAAACCTAGGCTTTGATACCATGTGTAATGCCTTGCCATGCAACCCTAGAGGAAGTTGCAATTAACTACTCAAATGCAATTTTTTCTTTTTTAAGTGCAATTAACATGCAAGATCACTATCCATTTCCAACAACCTCTAAGGTTACAAGACTAAGATTACTTAAAACCCAAACAAGAAACATGAATTAAAAACATAACATTTAATTACTTAACAAATTAAATACACATACATTCCATACCATATAAAATTACATCAAATGCATAAGAGATACCACATGCTTCCAATAATATAATTTACAATATGATTACAACACTCATTCCCCAAATGAGGAAAATCCAATAAACAAGGTTACAAATTACATCTTCCACCTTGATACAAGAGGGGTAATAAATTACAATAATAACAGAAAAGAATAAAGCATGAAAGTATTGGATCCCACAAGCTCTCCAATTGGAAATCTCATCCACACGAACAAGAAGATGACCCAATGGATTAAGGTACACATTCCACCCAACCATGTGATATCCGAAGGCTCACCCCCCATGCTAGGAGATAGTAATAAGGAATTCTAGACAAGACAATCCACCCCTAGACACAGGCTAACTCACACTGACACAACCAAACACATGAACCATACATCCATAAGGATAACACAAGTACAACTCCAACATCACTAACATAGGTCACATTGTTTCCAGAAATAAAATAGATTGAGTATGATATGAAGACCATACACATAAACCCAAATACCAACTGTTGTCGTAGAAAGAGTGTCATCACATAGCTCATCATGTGATATCCTCTGGGAATCTTCCCAGGCTCCGGCCCCCACAATGGGTTGTCCTAGTGGCCTCTACCGAATCCCGACACCCATACTCACTCATGCAAAATCAAATACCTCTCGTAAGGACAAGATAGATGACCTTGACATTCTAGGACTTCTCATCTCATCCCAAGTCTATACAAGCCCTTGCATCCATGAGTGAGGCTCAATTATCTTAATTAATGTGGAAAACTACCTAACTTATAAGTATATTGTTTTAGTTATCACTTGATTAAACCACCTCTAAAGGTTTCCCAGTTTACCTCTTTGGGCTTTGACCCCTAAAAAAATCCACTCTTCTACTTGACAACATACCAAACAAAACCAATCACCAAGGGAATCCCAAGTGTAAACTAGCAAGATAAAACCACTCCAACTCTAGGAGGAACATAAACTGAAAATCCACTCCAACACAGGAGCAACAAAAGTCAAAACCCTCTCCAAATACTAGAGGCAACAAACACATAAACCACTCCTTCCAAAGGAGGCACGAACCATCATCATTTGTGAAAACTATGTTAAACACTGGATACGCTAAACACCCTACCCAAGGCAATACAAACGTTGACTAACAAAATACAACAACCCCAAAAGTTAAACCCCTTATGGAAGACTTAACAACCCTTCAAAACAAATTCCCCAAAGTGAAAACAGATGAAGTGTCCCTTCGAAAAGGGCGATCAAACAAGAATTAAATCTATATTTGGATTTCCTAAATCTACATCCTTCATTAACATTCAGTAATTTATTGCCTTAATGAAAATGATTTCATAATGTCTCTTTCAAACAAAAGATGAAATTTAAACCAAATATTTAATTCTCTAATTGCTTTTAAATAATAACAAAATAAACATT
This sequence comes from Sequoia sempervirens, assembly GCA_007258455.2. Taxonomy (NCBI): domain Eukaryota; kingdom Viridiplantae; phylum Streptophyta; class Pinopsida; order Cupressales; family Cupressaceae; genus Sequoia; species Sequoia sempervirens. Next base: position 436,082,464 of record VDFB02193867.1, read on the forward strand.
TACTTTTCCGATTTAAAACATATTATTTTAAAATAACTATTTCTCCTTTGCAAAATAAATCATTTTGAAATCAATTAGACTAGCCATTAAACACTTTATATTTAAATCCAATATTTGTCCTTTTAAATATACTATTTTAAAATAAAATTAATAGTTTAACTATGAACACAATATTTTAAATTTCCCAGTTACGCTTTTCATTAAAATAACTAATCTTATCGTAATTCATTGCAACCAATAAGAACTATAATTAATTAATAATCGCTTTCCTAAGAAATTTCATTTCATTTAAAGTAAAATAACCATTTCTCATTTTGAAATATTCATCTATTAAACCACATGCATTTTATCCGTTTTCCTTCATTACCCAAAATGATCAATCTCAATTTTTAAATACAATCATTTTTTTTAAAAAATACAATTAATTCCTTTTTTCCCAACATCACGAAAGAGAGAGATTACATAACGAAAGGGAAATTTGATGATTTAATCACCTACTTTAGGATTTCCTAAATCCAAACCGAACAATGACATATTGCATGTAATCAATTTAAATAATTAACATTAATTGAAATCAAAAGCTTAAACTAATTATTTTCTTCCAACTTCCTCGATTACGACTGATGATCAAAATCAATTTCTAAAACCATCAATCTCTTACAAAATCAATATTTGCATCGATAAATAAAATAACCCTCTTAAAATCAATATATTTAAATGTAAATATATATAATTATATACTCAACGTATATACAATTATATGTATATATGTTAAATATATATAAATATTATTTAAATCTATTTTTACAAAAACAATTTAAATTTCAACTCATTTAAATCCAAACCCCACTTAATTAAAATATATAATAATAAAACATTTATTTAAATTATAATATATATATATATATTATATATAATATACATATACATAACATATATAATATATATATATATATAATTTATATATATATATATAATTTATATATACATATATATAATTTATATATATATATATATATAATTTATATATATAATATATATAATATATATAATATATGAATATTATATAAATAATATATATATATTATATATTATATAATATAAAATAAAATAAAATAAAATAAAAATTTAAAATATAATAAAAAAAATGAAATTCCCAAACTTAGGGCATGTAGGCTCCTCTCCACTGGTGGTGGCTTGTGTGTTTAATACACAATCTTCCTCCCTTGGGGTGTGGCTTGTGTGCTTCGCACATAGCCCACCTCCCCTGAGGCTAGGCAGCAATGGAGTTGGCTTCCCCAAAGATTTCCATTTTCAGTCCAAATTGTGCAATTGCACAACACAATTTTGCAATAAAAAAATAAATTTGTCAACACAACAACTAGGTTTAAGTTTCAATTTGAATTGAAAATTTCTTTTGATTTCCTTTCTATCTTTCCATTGTTTTATTCTTGTTTTGTTTTCTTTCCCAAAATTTCAACAGAAGTTTGCAAGTATTGAACAAATTTGACATGGGTTTTCATTGAAATTCAAACAACATTTTAAAAATTTTCCAACAGCATAACAAAGATTTGAAACTCATTTCAAAATGAAAACAAAAATCAAAGAAGGAACCTATTTTTTGTCTCCAAAGTTTGAAGCGCTCAAATGGTGCTTCCAAATCTTTTCCCTGCCCACCTAAAAATTTCAATCTTCTTCTTCAAATCCAGCAAGCCACAACAAAAACTCTCCACCAAAAATTAAAATTCAAAAAATTATGAAATTGAAATTCCTCAAATAGAGTTTTCCCCAAATTTAGTCAAACCCCTAAAATATCCCATCCACCAAATTTATTGCAATTTTGGGGATATTTCCCATTTCTTTTAAAATTTAAAACAATTTTACTTTCTAATTGAAATTTCATGCATTTCCAAAATTTCTTTTAAAACAAAAGAATTCAAAGTTTGCAAAGAATTTATTTTATCTAAAATTTTCAAAAAGTGAAATTTAAAACACATTTTCATTTTTATTTTAATTTAAATCTAAATATCCAAAGATGCTTTTCATTTTTATTTTAATTTAAAATTTAATATCCATAATGCCAAAATAACTACTTTATTTAATTTATCACCATTAACCTAATTAATCAATAACTAATTGTAATTTCATTAATTAAATCAAATTAATCAATAAAATAAATAACAATTCAACATTGCAACTAGATATATTTAATCATCATTTTAACTACACCCACCATTTAATAACCTTTTATAATATGAAATTAAATAAATAACCAAGGAGGAATGAACCATATTAAAACAACTAAACCCAATGACAACCTAACGACACACTATGACTAGGGTGATGACTTGGCATGGAAAAGCTAGCTACTATCTCCCAATCGATTACCATTAGTCAATGGGCACACTCAAACCTGTGAAATTAGGTGGAGTCGATGTCCTATACCTGTCAACCTGCAAAAAAAGAGCATAGCGAACATGCATAGATATATAACATAATAAACACACTGTGAAGAGGAAATCACAGAATTGTAGGGCACTCGCAAGCGAGTGATCAATGCGATCTTGTCCCCTTCACCAATACACTCATCATAGACTGACAGTTCCATCATAAAAAAAATCTCATGCAATGTCGTGTTACAATAACTAATCATCATTACACCAAATTAAAACATGTCAAATAAAGCATCAGATAAGATACATCACATTGCATAGATAAACTATCCCTCTATAAATAGCGATCAAATAGCACACACATGATAAAGTATCTCGAGAACTAAAAAACACATCCAAGCAAACAAGGACACACTATCCAACCAGATAGAAAAACAGAGGGGTATTACGGGCCAACTCAATCAATATAATGTGTCACAAATATCTGAGGAGCATTTATTCAATTGCTTTAGTATTGGAATATTTTGGTTTGGGTCTTAGTGAAGTTGTAGCCGACTTTTGATCTAATTAGGATCTAGACTGATTGCATTTGAATGCTTAATGTTTACAAATCATGAAATCCAAATTACATAAAAAAAATTAACACATTAACATGTGAATTAAGCGGAAATACAATTCATGCATACATTATTGAATTATGCATTAAAAACTGAAGGTGAAAAGAACAAAATTGAGAAGGAAGAAGAGAGAGAGTGTGCAAATGATCTAATAACGGAGTTAGCCACAAATGTGACTATGTCTTTGGGTCCACTCCAATAGAGTTAGACCGATCCGATTAATCTCCAAAAATCAGTTACAAATGCACCAAGAGCACTTTAGTAGCATGACAATACTCCGACTTATAAAAAGGCTCAAAATAATCTCCTTAGAAAATCTCCCTGTTTCTCACAGCTTCACCACCTAGACTTGAAAAATCTGAGTCCCAAGCTCACTCCTAAACTCCCCTTTTATACATCAAATTTACCAAATATGGTAGAAAACCATCTCTCCCAATTTTACATAGTAATCTTCAAAATATCCCCCTCATTTTCACATAAATCTAAATTAAATCACATAAAATAATTTTATGCCCTTTGTTGTTTCATTCTCGCGATTTTGTTATCCTAGAAGATTTTAATTAATCCTTAAAAGGATAATTGTTATAAAATTTAGAGGGTAGTTGTTATATTTTAAGCATTCGGTTTCAACTCACTTGGTAAAAACAACTGATGCCAATAATATATATAGATTGTTAGGTGGCCCAACAGCCACCAAACCTCTTAGAAGCTCGGACATCACAGGTTCAACTCCCTACTGGTTAACACCTTTTTAGGAATTTGAATTCACAACTAAACAAAACCAATCGACGACAATACATAGTAACGCAAACCTTGTTTGGTGGAACGGTCACGCGGGAATCTCGTAGTGAGAGGTGGGGGGTTTGAATCCCCCCACTTATCCTTTTTAATCAAACAAACACAAACTATCAACAATCAAAAGAGAGACCACGTGTCGTGTTAGGAGGGTGCCACATGGTGAAATCTAATTGGCCAATTCCTCTGAAGTGTCTACCAACATGGACGATGAGTGGACTGCCAACGTGGAGGTTGACTGTGTACGAAATGTATGGATGTGACACATGTCACAATCTGATTAGCCCATATAGATGACTTGACTGCCATGTGTCCCACTCTGGTTTTTCCACATCGGATTTTGTACTGTACAGTCTGAATGATGACGTCAGCCATTGTACCATCAAGTCAATTGAACTTTGACTACCAATATCTCGAGCATATGACATCAATTTTTGATGAAATTAATGCTGCCAGAATTATCTCGATGAGCTCTTTGATTTGAAACTACTTCTATCAATTTCTAAGACAATCATTTTTTCCACTTTTTGGATGCCCCCTGATGGCAGTTTGACCCAATGTTTGACTAGCCATAACTTGTGCAAACGAACTCCTTTTTGCCCCGTTCAAGTTGCGCTAGAATCAGGAAATTGAGCTCTTTTTGATGGTGTTGAAATATGGAGTATTGGAGACACTTCAATTTTTGGTGAAATATTCCCCAGATCAACTTTGGTGGGTACACATCAAGTATTAAATGTGGATTGAGCTGACTATTGGAAAATATTTTTAGTTTTGCTAGAGCTACCATGAAGCAACTAAATCTTTGATAATGGATATATATATAGTAGATCGGTAAATTCATTTTGGTGTGTGTGTGTGTGAAGGAGAATGTGCGAAGTATATTGAAAATGCTAGAAGGGTTGTTGAGCGATTTGGCACAATTTCACTTGTGCAAAAGAAGAATTTTGTAAAGCGAATTAAGGTAGAGCAGAACAAAGCAGAGTGAAGTGAAAAATTAGAAAAAAGGTCCAAAATATGATCTATGAGCTTCATCAAAACTGATACTAGGCATTTATAGATGTTATCTTCTCAATTCAACTTTTTGTTGTATTCCAAATATTTTATAAGGTAGTGAGCCTTCATGATTTTGAGCAGTGAGCTCTAGGCAATGTGCCTGAATGCATGTACATTCCCCTTTTCTTCATACTTTTAACAAAGTATAAATTATGGATTAACCTCCACCATGGTTTTTCCCTTAATAGGGTTTCCACACAAAAATATTAGTGCTATGGTTTTTTAATTGTTTCTTTCATGTGCTTGCATCTTTACTTTTGTTTAAATATTGTAAATCGTTAAGATTTGGTTTATAATTTAGAATATTTTTGAACACTGATTCACCCCCCCTCTCAGTGTTCCTTGAGTCTAACATGGAATGCCACTGATCAAACGTACTGACATCTCTCATCCAACTACCATACTTAGTATCATAAGTGCATTCACCATTATCAAACATATAAAACTCATGCACAAATTGAAAAATACTAATTATTGTGTGACACAAACATGTCATGCTCATCAAACAAAACATTTTGCATGCCAATCATAACACTTTCTATGGCTCAAGTCACTATCACATTTCATGGAAATATCTCCTAGCTGAAAAAGAAAAGAGTCACACTCCACCACATAGTTGGGAACATAGGCTACATTTTGGTCTCTAGTTTGCATGCCAAAAAGGAAATTCTCAAAAGAACTCATCCTCAAACCACATATATCATGCAATCCTCCATCAAGAACATAAAAGGAAAAAGAATCATACATAATTATTTTAGGTAACTACAATTGATAATGTTGATAAGAATCTTCACCTTCATGTCCCAAATCCCTTTCAATACTCTTTCTATCAGCAACTCGTCCACATGGAAAACCATCATCATCATTTTCCCATGTTTGCACATAATCATGCATCTCTAACTTATCCTTGCAATATGATTTTATACTCAAATCTGATTTCTTGTCCATGTGAGGATATTCAAATATCTCTAACCTATCCTTATTCTTGCTCACTTTGAAATCCTCTAAACACAACATTTCAACATCTTCAACATTCATAGATTGTTCAAAAGTGATCAATTTTGATTCAAAAAAATAATCTTTTTTTTTTTTAAATCAACATCCATATCCACATGAAAAGACTCATAACTAGGCTCATCTAAATTAGGAAACATATACTTATACAAATCTACACTAAAATTCTCAAAATATTGCTTATTAGATATACAAACTTCATGGTTATTTGTTGATTCTAACCCACCAAAACAAGTTTCTAAACTTACATCAGCCTGCATGCTCTCATGCTCATCATGTAATGCATCATTAAAATCAAATGGTTTTTTTCATTACCCACATTATCAACATGTTGACCAATTGGTTCGTAACTAGAAGGAAGATGACTTCCACTGGAACTACATGCATCACCAAGTTGTAAGTCAGGGTGTACCATGATATCACCATCATCAAAATCTGAAAACTCAATGGAGTGGGTTTCATAACAACAATCCTCATCTTTTTGCATTTCAATATTGGATTGGGTGTCATCATTGAGTTGGTCATCCTCTTGAGGATAGACACAAAAATTTTCACTGTCATGATCCTCAATGGTAGACATTGTGTCATTCATAACTTCTTCCTTCTCAAGCTTGCACTTGTCTGTATTTACAACTGAAGACATCTGATCATTTGTATTCACACAATGACTAGTTTCATCAACATGTTTATCCATAATTGAAGACAATAGACCTTGCACGTATTCATTTGTCATTTTCTCCATGTTATCTAGACATGTGTAAGCCATCTACATACTCAATATTTTGAAACCCTTTAAAAATACACTAGATCCCTTCTCAAAGGCTTCAAAATACATATAAATACAATTTGAGGTACTCAGTCTGAAACTTTCCGGGATTACTGAAAGAGCAACAACAAATTTCTATTACTGAAATAAATGCTTGACTTTTCATCTTGTTTCTTGAGCTTCTTTAACCTTGTGACAAGGTTAAAAGGTTCTTTTGAAAATTCTTGTCTATAAGCATCCATTATTTTATCCCACTAGGAAAAAGACTTCTCAAGAAAACTTAAATACTAGTCCTTAGCTCTAGCTTCAAGAGATATAACAAAAAATCTCATCCACCTAACCTGATCTCTAAATGAATGTTTCACCATGAAGCTTTAAAAAATTTGGACATGTGCATCTCCTTCACACACATTGTATCCATTAAATCTAGGCATCTTCTCATATACTCAAGATGACATAATTTTCACCTTATACTCAATCCATGACAAGTCTAGTTGGTTATACAATTGATCAAAAGAATTGACAATAGGTGCAAAAATTTGGCTAGTAAATCTAGTATGATTATCTCTTAACTAGGCTTGTATAACCATCAGGTGTACCTTTTATTCATTTCTTTAACTCCCCTTTTGAGCACAACTTTCCATTATGACCTTATCTTAGGCTTTTTCACACTTGGGTTCATGCACTTTGTGGTGTCAATTATTTGAGGATTATTAGACTTTTGAAGCTTCTTGACAATATTATCAAGGTTTCTATGAGCATGGTTATTTCCTTTTGGTAATCCATAGATGCATGCAAATATGGGTTTAACTAATTGTGCACAATTATAATCTTGTCAATATGAAGGATCACTAGGATAGTTGCTAACAATGGTGGTAACCAGGGCTTGACACATATGATAATGTACATGGAGGCAAGTCCCTATTATATTCAAATTCACTCAAACCATCCATACTAGAAAATTTGGGAATACTTAGACAAACATTAGGAATAGCAATTGCATTCAATATGACAGGTTGAAAAACTAAAAATATGCAAAGAACTATGTACCTTCACACCTCCAGTTACTGCAACTTTGAATAGAGCACTTTCAGGTTACAATAACAAACAACAACCCTTTATGTGTATAGATTGTAGAGAAAATTTGCCACCTCTTCAACAAGAGGAAAACCTTTGAAGCAAGGATGTCTTTCTCTGAGTTCTTCCAATAGATTCACTTCATAGTGTTTTGAATTTGGGGTTGCTATGAATCAATTTGCAAATCTATAACTTCTTCAACTTTTGAACCAGTTATTTATTATTTTTTACTCTTTCGAAATGGACTTCAACAAATTTGCATTGGAGATTCAAAGTTCTCCCCAATAGAGTCACCAATCTATTGGTTCCCAAATCAACAGATGCAATGAGTCCTAAAGAGTAGCTACTCTCTCATATTCAAACTCAACAGGCTGATGTGGCCAACAAACAAGATTCAGTCAAAGAGACTAAAATCTTCTACACTTTTGGCTCTATTAAACTAGGGAGGGTAATCTTGACCTTGTGATTTCAAATACTTTTATGCCACAGTGTCAAACACATAGTGAATAGATAAATATCCTTTATATGCTTAGTAGACACAATACCTTGAAGGTATGGCCAACCTTTATGGTAGTGTACACAATAAACCTAAGATATATGATTCATTAAAGCTCAACACACAAATGTACAAAGATAGAAAGTAAATTTGATTTAAAGTTGTAGTTGCTCACAAAATAATCTTAGGAAATTGCAACATCAAGATACCAATGCCATATTCTAGGGTGGAGTCACCTACATCAAATAATTTCAATTCGCATTACATCATCCACTCTAACATAACTATTCCTATCAGATGATGAATTACACCATTGATAATAGAAACTAAACTAGTCATCCTTTATTTATCCAAGCATACAATTGCACAAATCTTCATTCCTATTAGTAAAATTTAACTTACTTCTTGAATAAGAGTCATAACAGTGAACACAAATTCAGGGAAATACAAGAAGATGAACAATAGAAACCTTTGATTTCATTATACTCATAACTTATGCAATGTCTATAATGGAGAAAATTGACCCATAATATCTTGTCATTTATTTATCTAATATGACATTGTTGCAATTACATTCTCAATTAAAAGACTCAGAAAACCTCATAAACCTAAAATAAACACTATACATTTGACCCTGATACAAAATGCTTCCCGTGAGACCAAGCAGTGAACAACCTCTTCTTCAAAAAAAAAAAAAATGCATTTAAAGAAAGTGCAAAACCCTAAATGGAGATCAGAAAAAGACACATGGAACATTAAGGTTCATTGATCCACAACTATCTTTACTTGCTGAAGACTCTTCAACCTAGTCTCTATTTTCTTGCTCCTCACTCCACTACCTTGCAACAAAAAAATATTCCTCTTTGTGAAGACTCGTCATTCTCTATATTTTCTCTTTACCCACATTGAAGAAATGCTCTGTTGTAGAGAATATTATGTTGTGTTGTAAAAAGCCTTCACTGTAAAAATAAAAATCTCCCCTTCACCTATTCATCTTTCACTTTCTGTAGTTATGTTTTCCTTTTTCTTTTACCATGAAACTTTTACATTTTGATCTCAACAAATAAAACATTTGAATTTAAAATGGGAGCATTTAATCCTTGTGTCATTTTAAATGTGAAGGCTTCTAAAACTCTCTTAGGAAAATATAAAATTTTACCCATGAATTTTCAATTTAAATTCCTAGCACATAAAATTTCTTGATTTAAAATATTTATCAAGATTTTAAAAAATAAATCAAATGGCTATAGAAATCCATTCACCTATTTTCATATTTAAATTAACTCACCTTCAAAAATTATCAAATGATAATGTTAAAAATGAATTTTGGGCCCCATCACCATCTCACACAAGGCCTTCGTTGCACATCTCCAATAGAAAATGAGAAATGAGAAATATAATGGCAATGAAAAAAATGCAGCCTAGGTTCTCGTGAAAAAAATCATGTATCAGGAAAATATAAATTTACCCATACATCTTCACATTTACCCCTTCATTTCACATTAAAATTTACAATTTAAAAGGAAGCCTTTTAAAACTATATTTTCTTGGCAAATAATTTAAAAGTTTAGAAAAACTTAAAAATATTTCACCTTGGCCCACTATACTCTTCACCAATCTTTTTCATCACACATCTCCATTTACATTGAGAACAACTAATATTTATTAGTGATTCCCAAAATGAGGGAACAACCATCGCACATCTGGGTATGTGCAGGATCATGGTGCGCCAAAAAGTGGCAATATTTGTAGGGTATGTGGCTGACGACTTTTTTTTAACCCAAAATTAATGAAACGAAAAGGGTTTTTAGAGGAGATTCTTAGCTTTCCAAAAATATAAATTATGATTTAATTTGAATTTAATAAATAATTATTACTCATTTTCTAATTGAATTATGACTAAAGTCCTGATCGATAGGCTGATTGAAAAACATCTATAACTTTCAAACGGTATCATATTTTTTGAATCCAAAACATGCGTCACATTATATGCTTCACATACTATAGGATTAAAAAAAGAAAAATTAAATTTCATGAAGTTTTGACCAAGTTAAGGTGGTTGAAGTTTTATATTTTCTAAAAGTTGTAATAAAAATTCATAATTAATTATTTACTTGGAAAAAAATTACAAAAAAATATGCATCACATCCGACATGAGTCCTCTACTTATATATAAAATCTTACAAAAAAATATTATCATTTTATTATGGTTAGGGTGGTCGAACAGACACCTACTTCTTATTTTTTCCTGAAATTTAAGTACTGCATTGAAATTTCAAATTTTCACCAAATAGATTTTATTTATTTTTAAATAAACCTAGTATTTTAGAAACTACATTCAATTTTCTACAAATTCTATTCTTACATATTTTTTAAATAATATAGATAACTTATTCAAATATTTATGTCAAGTTGCCTAACACTGATTTTTTTGAAATTTTTGCCACTTAAGGGGCCTGTTTTTTGCATGATGATCCTGCACATACCCATCTATGTTTCATTTGGGAAGTGAATATATCAATAAATGATACATGATACAAAAACTATGCAACCAATTGTTGATCATGGATACACTTTGAGAAGGAAAAATTTAAATAGCGTTTGGCGAAGAAGAATAAATGATATTGTACCATCACAAATAAAAATGGAAAAAAGAGCCATCTAACAACGATGAGTGAAACTGAAAGTATGCTTCGTCGTGTATCACTAATAGCTAAAAAACAAAGATACCAATTAGTGAAATGCGATATAACTATGTCCTACAGCTTCTCATTGAACAATGGAGGTACCAAACAGGAGTTTATACTAGCCACCAAACATCTCGACCTTCACTATTGTCAAACCTCTGTTTGTGAATTCAAAACACAAGACATACTATTCAACAACATTCTTTCACAAGTCTTTCCCTATTTTTCTTCATGACATACTCAGGTTGCATACAGTCAATATTGGGTGAATGTGCATCCACTTGGAACACAAACCTAATCACTTATGAAATATGCAGCCTCATATGAACAATCTTTGAACAATATTCACCTATATAATTGATTCATCTCTTCAGCATTGGATGGATGCTTTAACAATTTTGATATGCATTTCTTGCCAATGCAACTAGTTCTTTGATATGTACAATATTCATTTGTTCAGGGGTCCACCATATCATACATCTGGACAAAGACATTTATGGTGGAGATTGCATGTTTCCTATGAAGATATTGCAAGCATGAACAAGGATTCCCCATGAAATCCATTTACAAACTTCAAATTAGGAAAGAAAACAATGAAGAACACAATGAAACAAGAAAATATAGATTTGATCCTAATTATAATAGCAAACATATAATCCCATGGGGGAATTGGTGCCAATTTGATGTGAAAATTGGTCCTTTCCCCAATCCTAAGATGCAAGCTTGATATGTTGATGATGATTGATCCACTTTGTTGATGAAGGATGAGAGCTCCAAGCCAAAAATCTGCAAAAACCTAGCTAAGAACTCAATAGTGATGGATGAAAATGGCTAAATATTTTAGCATAATAACTTTGCATAATTTGTGGATGATCAAATGAGGATATGAGCTCTTTATTTATAGAATGCCAAGATGGATGAATGTCCAAATTTGAGCAATGTGGGACTAACATTCATCTAATGGAAAGATGCCACTTGTCAATCTATGAGTGGATGGAGGATGTACAAGTTTTGAGGATTGTGCTAATAAATGCTTATTTTTGAATTTCAAATTTGTTGAAATAACTTGTAAGAGGGAAGGAAAAATGCAATAAATGCCACTTGGCTCAAGGAAAAGGACATGTAAGATGGAGTTATTGCCTTGTTGGATGTTCATGTCCACTTGGAATTTTTGAATTCAAACTTGGAGAATATTCCAAAAGATGCCTTGTGAGGAAAATAGCGATTTAATAAATGAATTAAATCTATTTTCATGTGAAACTTGCAAAATCTAGAGGATGGGACATGGAATGAGATTAAATTAATCAAGGGTTAATTAATTTAATGAGAGACTGGAGGATGTGACCTATTTGACTCAAATTTATGGATTTATTTAAATCAAATAAGAGAGGAATATGATAAGAGACTAATTAAATAAGGATTTTGATTTATTTAATTAAAATAGATGGTGTTAGATTAAATCAAATAATGTTTTAATTTATTTAATTTAATAGATAGACTTAAGAGATTTAATCAAATAAGATTAATTATTTAATTAAATAGGGATAATTAGATTGGATTGATTGATTTAATTAACAAAAGAGAGTGACTTAGTTAGATAAAATGATTTATTTAATTAAGAGATGAATATTGATGAGTTTAATCAGATAAGGAGATTTGATTAAATAGTTAGACCAAGGGATGATGTAGGATGAAATGATGTTAGTAGGTTGGGATCAGATGCACAATGTCAATCAGTATATTTTACATGTCTACATTTTTACCCTCTTTGAAGCGATGCACTTGTTGCGATGGTTCAAAGAATAAATGATCTCAATCAAAAAGCCAAAATTTTCTGCTATTTAAAATCCTACCCCACTACTGCTTGGCCAGAGAAAACATGCCAATATATTTCCCCCTTGAGAGATTGGATGAAAATTTCAATTTTTGGGTGATCTCACGAAAAAAGAGGACAAGGTGCCTGAAAGGTCCAAGAAGGCTCCAGGAGGAAAAAAAACATGTCTAAATGTAATAAAATGATGTAAAATAGGCCTCAACTTGACAAAAATAGCTTCGAGGGTCCAAAACCCTAGCAAGACAGCCAATTAGGGTGAAAGAACCCTAATTTTCAAGCTTAAAAGGGGCCTGAGGGGTCACTTTCAAGTCATTTTCACACTCCTTTGCTTGCAACCTCGAGATTTGAAATCTGACCTCCTAATGATATGGCACAACAACAGCTTCCCTTGCATATTTCTGATCGAGTTCAGATGTACCAGCGAGCACTTAGCATCGGGGCACCGGTAAGTGACCCTTACCTAAGCTTTGTTTTCATTTATTGTCTTCATTTAATGCTTTTAAAGTCAGTTAGTCTATAGCGGCGCTATATGGCGTCACTCAGAAATCAAACTATGTTGTGTGGTGCTAAATAGCACCACAGTGGTGTATTTTGGAGTTTGAAAAATCTAACGCTGAGCTCGGGGCCGACAGGGTGGTTTGGAAAGTGTGACGTGATAGTTCCAATTCTGCTCAAAGTGGGCCACTGGATTAGAAAGTACACTGTGATGGTGAAATTTTTCTCTTTTAAGCCCTAGCGTCAAAGTTTTATTAGAAATCAAACTGTGATGCCTTTATGGATTGCACCACTAGAGAGGTTTTTTGAATGCTCGACAAATAATTTTTCAAAAAAATTTAACATGGTGACCTTCCTTGATGCAAGACGCGGTGACGGAGCTCTACTCCTGAGAGCACAGGTCATGGGATTTGCCTGGCTATTTGTGAGACCTGAGCCATAAGGATTAGGATCGACTCTGGAATGTGGGGTTATGGTATATTTCCTACGCATGAACACCCATTCGCACTCACCTAGGGATGTTGTCAGCACTAGCCAAGAGATGGCACATCGAGACCTCTTCATTTCATCTTCCCACTGGTGAGGTCACTATCACCCTAGAGGACATTTGGTAGATTTTGAGATTGTTGATTCATGGTCGACAGGAGATTTTTGACATGGATGAGGGGTGCAATTCCTACCATAGAGGACATCATTTTTTGCAAGGGGCAATAGAGCTTGAGCGACACATGGTCCTGGCACCTCCTTCTACTGGGTGATTGCATCCATCATTTTAGGTCTGATTGTCCCTGACAAACAAGGTCGATACTTAAATCCTGACTGGGGATATTGCTCAGATCGGATGGTTTGAGATAGGTCATTCTGCTTTGTTTAGAGGCCAGTGCTTCTAGCTTCTTTATACATGGATTTGCACAAGTACGTTTACATTCATGGTAGAGCACTCATAGTAGGGGTGACTCTTCTTCACATCTCGGCGTGGGAGCACATTGTTGTGCTACATCCACACATTTTTTCAATTCTGATGTTTCCAGATGATCCCCTCATGGGGTGTTACAGAGGTAGTGTGTCCTTTACACACACACTGATGAGCATGGGATCCCCTACTAGAGGAGGGTTCTGGACAAGATGCAAGTTTTTACCTAGCGACCATACCTTGGTCGACCCAGATGGGCCAACAATGTTGATCAATTGTTTTATGCCCACCAAGACCTGTTTATGCAGGGGTGAGAGCACACCATGATTGAGAGGTACCTACCCGGGCACGTGTAGCGCCAATTCGGTGAGCCACAAGATCACCTTCAATGATGATTATGTAGCCATCTTTGCCCACACCATAACACAAGTTTCATGGGTGTGGTATATTCCTGCTTCAGAGGCGGTGGAAAACTTTAGGTAGTTGGTGGCTCGACCGTGGGCCTATGATCAGGGACTCACAGATCCAGGCACAACACAAGCCTACAGGGATTGGTTATGGCCTCCTCTTCGGTTGACTATTCCAAGTGTAGTTCCAGATCAACAAAGAGTTAGAGGTAGAAGGGGAGGACGAGGCCAAAGGGGGGATTATCAATAGGACCAGCCAGTTGTGCCTCCAGTTCAACTAGGGCAGGGTAATGTATCGATGCCAGATTAGCAGCAGGTGCCACTAGGTGTACCACTATAGGGTGAGGATCAGCCTTAGGTGCAGCCATAGGTACAGCCTCAGGTATAGCCAGCAGGACAACGAATCCTCAGGATGTGTTGATTGCGTAGTTACAAGCTCAGGTCCAGGTCATGATAGCCAAGAGAGATTAGGCGAGGGCCAAGAGAGAGAAACTTAGGGCCGAGAGGGATCAGGCCATTCAACAGAGCTAGGCAGGAGACAACAACTACAGAGCATGGTAGTCTCCTCCTCCTAGGGTACAGTGTCTGTGCAGTCTTACAGGGATGTCATCCGAGAGGCTGAGTACTATCAGAGGCATTATCATGAGGCCATACCTAGAGGAGGACGGGTCCTAGAGTACTCAGAGTGGACCAACTATAGACCAGTAGAGGGTCACAGTGACTGGGGTGAGGGAAACATACATGGGGAAAAACCCTGATCGATATGCTATGTACTTTTTGTGCCTTATGGGCTCCTTTTTGATAGCCCGATGTGCCTTTTGTACTGATTGACATACATGTACAGTGATCTGATTATTTTTGTACTATGACAGTTACTTTATTGATGATATATGAGATGATTTGATGATGATTTTGATGTGATGTGATGTGATGTGTACCTTTTATTTATGCATAGATGATTTCACTTCTATATGTTGTGCAAGGATGTTATCTGATGTTATATGATGTATGCATTATGTAATGATTATG
Organism: Sequoia sempervirens; assembly: GCA_007258455.2. Classification (NCBI taxonomy): domain Eukaryota; kingdom Viridiplantae; phylum Streptophyta; class Pinopsida; order Cupressales; family Cupressaceae; genus Sequoia; species Sequoia sempervirens. Next base: position 436,098,040 of record VDFB02193867.1, read on the forward strand.
ACTAACAGATCTATATTATGTTGACTTATGATATGCAAATGTGATGTGCAATGATGTCTATATGATGATTTATTTATGTTGATACAAATGGTGATGTGATATGTGATATGAGATGTAATATGCAAAATGATATGGTATATACGTGAAATGTTATGTGAATTATGATTATATATGAATGGATTATGGATGGATGTACGCTTTGTATGTGATGGACTATTTATGCTTATGTGGAATGATTTATGATGCTATTTATGAGATGACATGGATGATCTAATGTGAATGCGATGGTTGTGATATGATGCAAATGAGAGATAGTTCTTTAAGATGTAAATGAGATGGTTTCTTAAGATGCTTAGAATAACAAAAATTATTATCCTAGACATATCAAATGATAATGTAATGAATATGATGCATTTTAATATGATGTACTATATGCATTGATATGATAATGTTCTATGTTAAATGAGTGCAATGACCTTATGATGTTAGGCAACTATGTATGCGATGGATTATCTTATAATGCTTATGTGCCTATTATGTATGATTATGCGATATGTGGTAATGCACGAAATGGTTATGAAATGCAAATGAATGTTATGCGATGATTGATATAATGCAATGTGATGCAATGTAATGAAATGGATGCACCTATCTATGAAGAATGCTTATGATAACATGTTTATATGATGATGGAAATGCAATGCATATGTTTCCTATATGATATATTTATGCAATATGCTAATGATTTGTGGATGTAGGATCAATGACGACGATGATGATGATGATGATCAACTGTCATAGTACCTTGTTAGTGGGATAAGCAAGAAGAGAAGAAGTCATTTCAACAAGACACAAGATGGTGAAAATGAAAATGATTATGATGATGATTACTTGCCGAGGAATTGGGATTTTCAAAGGGCCAAATTTTCTTATGTTTGATAACACATGTACAATGCATCAAGGCATAGGAAACTAGGATGGAGTGGTACCTAGTGTGATGGACTTTGACTTGACAAGTAGATAGGAGTATCCTTGTTCAAACCTGACATATGGAAACCTTGCTAGGATGTGCTTTAGTAGTTTCAAATAACTCAGACCAAAACATGGAAAGGTAAACCTATCAATGCAATAGTCAACAAGTTGTCCTAGACCTCCTCCATACATACCTAACAGAGAAAGTATTCACCGAGGTTATATTACAAGAATATCCAACAAGCACAACAGAGAAAAAGATAATGATCATTTCCCCATTCCTATTTCTCTAAATCCTCTATTCGAATATCATCGAGATGTCCTTGGAATGAGGACAATAAGATAAGTCAAAAGATAAAGACAAAGTAAACAAACTGATGCTCTTCAATACCACTAACCAAAAGGAAATGTGTTTTCTAAGGATAAGAACTGAAATTTATTGCCAAAAGATAATGCCCATTGTAGGAAGGATTCATCCTAGGACATGTTAGTGGATGGCGGAACGTCATTTCATTTATCCAAAGCATTCTAAAAGATGTTTGACATGGGACCAAATGGATGATGAGTTACCAATACAAAGAGATGACCAACTTGTTTTGCACTAACTTAGACTTAAAACTTGACAATTTGAGTTTTCACTTTTAACCTGCTAGACTTGTTTCTGATTACCTTACCAGAGATTGAAGATGGTGATCATTTATTATGAGTGATGTTATTGCGGGTGTAGGCAAGATGAGATGGATGGATTTTTTTTTTTCAAATATTTGGATTTTTTTGATGTTTTTAAAATGTTTTGAAGCTATTTTTGGTATTTTTGAGATTTTGACTAAGAGACTAACCTAGAGACCTATCCTAGGGGCCTCAGGGGATGATCAAAAGATTAGCCTTGCCTACATTATACATGCAAAGACCACATAGTTAGACCGACAAGTTGACCAATTTACAGATGATGATAAACATGATGAGATGTCAGTTTATTATGACGGACTCCTATAGGACTGACCTAAATGTCTCGGGGGATGATCAAAGATCAACCTTGCCTATGTTCAAGCTTAAAGATGCCATAGTTCGACAAAACGACCTTGTTTTTGACTTTTTGACTTTTTGACATGTTTTGGATTTTGATGATTTTTGAATGTTTTTGGATTTTCTGATTTTATGATTTTAAGGATATACATGAATCTGATCCAATGAGAACATGCCCCTAGCATGATGCAATAGACTACTCCAATAAAGGTAGGAAAAACTAACCTTGAGGGTGGGTCGAGTAATACTATGAGGGATCATGATACGAAAACATGACCAAGCTATGATGCAGATGCAAGTGGATGAATGATGGATGGAGATATGAATTGCAATGGATGATGGAAGCATCATGGATGGATGATACAGAACAAGCCGCAAGGATCCTAGTGGATAGAACATGCTTATTTAAAAAAGGTGCATGTTTTATAGGTTTTCACCAAGGCACTTGTCCAAAGTTCCACCGAAGTGGTTTTCACTAGAGGACGATTTTTCTCTTTACTATTTTCAATCCTTTTTTCTAATTTTTTTGGATTTTTTTTTTTTGGGTTCTATGCCTTGAAAGGTTTTAGGCATTAATTTTTTTGAGATGGGAGCTATTCATGGGCTCTTGCAGAGGTTCCCCTTTGAGTGTTGATAGCTGATATGCCCTTGACTTGTAACTTGTTGTGATGATGAAAGGTCCCAACCAATTGGGTTGAAACTTACCTTTGCCATTTGGGTTTGGGACATTCTTCTGATTCTCTTTTAACACTAGTTCTCTGACTTAGAAAGTCCTGCTTCTACTTTTCTTATTGTAGCTTTGTTTGAGTCTATTCTAATAGACTTGCAAATGATTCAAAGCAGCTATCCATGGCTCATCTAATAGCTCCAGCTCATTCAATCTTGACACTCGGTACTCTTCATCTGTGATAAGGTTTTTTAGTGATATCCTAAGTGATGGGATCTTGATCTCGATGGGGAGTACTGCTTCTCATCCGTAGACCAGGGAGAGAAGGGCGGTGCTAGTGGGTGTGCAGATTCTAGTTCAATAGGCCCAAACGGAAAGATTAAGCTGCAAATGACAGTCACGACCTCCACCATTGACTATTTTCTTGAAGATTTTTAGAATGGTCTTGTTTGTAGATTTTTCTTGGCCATTTCCTTGGGGATAGTATGGGGTGGAGAAGTGATGCTGGATTTTGAATTTTTTGCATAAGTCATGGACCTCCTTATTCTTAAAAGGTGTTCCATTATCTGAGATAATGGCTTGTGGAACACCATATCGGCAAATGAGATAGTTCAGGATGAACTTAGAAATCATCTTTCTAGTTATATATGTCATAGGTATGGCTTCCACCCACTTAGTAAAGTACTTCATTGCAGTTATTATGAATTTGTGGCTATTAGATGAAGTGGGTGTGATTTTTCCAATGAGATTGAGTCCCCACTACGAAAAGGGCCATGGTGTGACAATAGGATGAAGCTCTTGAGCTAGAGCATGTATGATGTCCCCATGCTTCTAACATTGTAGACACTTTCTAGCATAATCATGTGCTTCTCATTCTATTGTGGCCCAATAATACCCCATCCTTAGCAATTTCTTAGCTATGATCACTCCACTCGAGTGTGAACCACATATATCATTATGTACTTTAGTTAGAGTGGTTAATGCCTCCTTAGTGTTTAAGTAGCGTAGTAGGGTTCCTTCTATGCTTCTATGATAGACAGTATCTCATAGGATGATAAAGTGGGATGCCTTTTTTTACAAAGGTAACTTGTTTTAGGTTTTAGGGTAAGTCGGGGGGTATGAATCCTATACGAAGGTATGTGTAAATGTTGTGATACCAAGGATCATCGGGAACAACAATTTCACACATATATTCTAATTCTGGTACCTTGAATGTAGGTATGAGAATCTACTCAATTAGGAATTCATATTTTGGAATGTTGTGGTGGATGTCAAGCAAGGATCCCATTGTTGCCATGGCGTCTGCTGCTCTATTGTTGGTTCTAGGAATCTGCTCAAATGTAATTTCAATGAAGGATTCTTTGAGATTCTCCACCAATTTCTTGTATGGAGTGAGCTTGTTGTCCTTGGTCTGATATTCATTGTTCACTTGATTTATTATCAATTGGGAGTTTCCGTATAATTTGAGAGCTATAATGTTCCACTGTACTGCTATCCTAAGACCTATGGTTAAGGCCTCATACTTTGCTATATTATTGGTGCAAGGAAACACCAATTTGTAGGATATTGGTATCCAATCCCCTTGAAGGGTTATAAAGAAAACACTAGCTCCTAATCCATGTTGCATGTATGAGCCATCGAAGTATAGTTTCCAGTATTTAGCTACATTGAGATTGAAAATAGATTCATTTGGAAACTTTGAGACAAGAGGATTCTCTGAATAGATTGGTGCTTTTGCAAGTTGATCTGTGATGACTTGGCCTTTGATTGCTTTCCTCTCCACATATTCGATGTCGTATTTTGATAGTATCATCACCCATTTGGCCATTCTTTCTGTGAGCATTACCTTTGATAGTAGATACTTGAGAGGGTTACTTTTGGCAATGAGTTTTATTTTGTGTGCCAACATGTAATGTTTGAATTTCTGTGATGCAAACACTACTGCAAGGCATGCTTTCTCAATGAATGAATAGTTTAGCTCATGCCCTATCATTGTTCTGCTAATGTAATAGATAGCCCTTTCCATTCCATTTTCATCATGTTGAGCTAAGAAAGCTCCAAGGGTTGTTGTTGTTGCTGATACGTATTGAATCAATGGTTTTCTTGAAATTGGTGGTATTAAGACTGGTGGTGTTAGTAGATATTCTTTGATTTTATTGAATGCCTCTTCACACTTGTTTTCCCATTTGTATGCTACTCCCTTGTGGAGTAGGTGAGAATATGGGTTATGCTTGTCTGCCAACTATGCTATGAATCTTTGAATGGATTGGAGTCTACCTTGGAGACCTCTCAGTTGCTTTAATGTTTTTGGTGTCTCCATCTCGAGGATTTCTTTTACCTTTGTTGGATCTACCTCAATACCCCTCATTGACACTATATATCCTAATAGTTTACTTGATTTTATGCCAAAGACACACTTCTTTGGGTTTAATCTAACCTTGTACTCCTCCAGCCTATCAAAAATGGCACTTAGGGTTGTTATGTGATCTTTTCTCTTTTTGGACTTGGCTAGAATATCATCAACATAATCTTCAACTATCTTATGGGTCATGTCATGGAATATCAATGTCATGGCCCTTTGATATGTTGCTCCTACATTCTTTAAGCCAAATAAATCATGTTCCAACAATAAGTCCCCCATGGGCAAGTGAAAGTCATTTTATATTGGTCCTCTTTAGCTATCATGATTTGATTGTACCTTGAGAATCCATCCATTAGTGACAACATTTCATGTCTAGTTGTCATGTCTACTATCATGTCAATGTTGGGAAGCAGGAAGTTGTCCTTTTGACATGAATTGTTCAACTATCTAAAGTCTATGCAGATTTTGATGTTCCCATCAAGTTTTGAAATAGGTACGAAGTTTGACACCCATTCTGGATAATCTATCAGTTGGATGAATCCTACATCTAATAGCTTTTTTAGTTCCGTTTTGACTAATAGGGTGATGTGAGGGTGCATTTTTTGAAGCTTTTGTTTGACAAGCTTTGGTTTTGGATACACTGCTAAGTGATGAACCACAGTCTTTGGATCAAGTCTTGGAATGTTAGCAGAACTCCATGCAAAGTTTATCTATCTTTCTCTTAGGAATGTTGCTATGAGGTCTTGCTCTTCTGATAGTAGTGATTCTGCATAGAATGTGATATGTGGGGTCTCCTTTGTTCCTAAGTTGACCGGATTGCATTTTTCTGCCAAGAATACTGACTTTTCTTGATGAATAGCTCTTAAAGGAAGATTGAATTCCCAATCCTCAGGTGCCTTAGAGAGGTTTTCACCATTGGGTGCATCCTTTCTTTTTACTTTTTTCTGGTCAGAGACTGCCATAGTGTGGTTTTCACTCAAGGAATTGGATATTATTCTTAACTTCTCACTTTTGTGACTAAGGGATTCAATTGTTTCCCCATAATAGGCATGTGTGTCTAGCTCAATTAGGAACCCTACTTTGTGATTTCCACATGGAATGTTTTCTCATATTCCCATGAATTCCAAGAGTGCCTCATCATTTTTTAATGTATCAAGAACTGGTGGTCCTCGTTGGTCATAGTCGATGAGTTGCAGATACACTAGGTGGATGTCATGATTTTGGTGGTTTGTTTCAAAAGATAGGGTGCTAATCATGCAAAGAGTGGTATCCTCAAATAGCCTAGGTAATTTGGGTGTGGGGTCCTTGTCATCACTACTACTACAGACATCTGTTATATCAAATCTAAAGTTATCTATGACACAACCTATAGATATGGGTAGGCATAATTCTGTTGTAGTTGGCTGAGGAGGATTATTAGCCCTTCTAACTAGAGGACTTTTTCCATGTATGGTTATACTCAGAGGGGTACATCCAAGGCCAATATTTGTTATTGGTCGCATCTCTAGAATGATAGGTGTTATAAGCCCATTGTTATTTTGTCCAAGTCTTTGATTTCTATCATAGCCCATTGCGAGGATCATTTGCAAAATCTTGCTTTTTTCATCCATTAGTAAGTCTGATACTAGTCTTTCATCTTGATATAGCATATGAGATGGATTTGCCTCAATAACTTCTCAGCCAAGATCTCCCCAACTTGTGAATTCAGGATAGTCTTCAAGAGACATTTGAGATGCGGAAGCTTCACTTATTTGTGGATGTTCCCATGATCTAGGATATTGTGGTAACTCTCCTACCACAGGGGCATTATTAGGAAGCTTGTAGTTTCCATAGCCGTTATCTTGGATGATCAACTTGATGTTAGAGATGTTGGGAATGGTGAGAGTGGCAGGTGTCTTTGTCGCAAAAGTGGATGCAAGAGTGGTAGGATCGATGTATGCTGTGGATGGGACCTCATTATTTTTTGGTACTTGGGGGATTTTGTAGTACTTTGCTTCAAGATTTTTGTAGTAGGAGAAGGGTTATGGATCTCCATGGATGGTAATTTCTTGTCCCTCATGTGTGAATTTCACACATTGGTGGAAATTCGATGCTATTGCCTTCATTACATGAATCCATGGACATCCTAGGAGAATGTTATATGGCAAGTCAAGGTCCAGGACCTGACAGGTGGTTTCCATGAGAGCTGACCTTACTTGAATAAGGAGTTTGATCGTGCCTTGAGACAATCTTTCTTGATCATCATATGCTCTTATCATGATACCCTTTCCTTTGTCAATGGAATCCTCTGATATCTTTAATTGCTTGATGAGGCTGAGAGAACAAATGTTCAAGCCTACACCTCCATCAACCAAGACCCTTTTTAATTTTCTCTTATGTAATATGGCTTCCAAGTGAAGTGCATGGTTGTGAGATGGTTGAGCGGGGAAATCCTGGTCAGAGAATGTGAGGAGATTAGGTGTGATGATATTTTTGACCATCGCTTGGAATTGATCTGCATCAAGATTTGTGGGGATAGTAGATGAAGCCAATACTTCTTCTAGGATTTTCTTATGGGCTAATAAGATTTTTAGCAACTCCATTATGGAGATTTGCACAGGTATTCTCTTGAGCTGGTCTAGGACATTGTAGCCATTAGGGATAGATCTAGATGTAGGGATTCTATTTGGTTGGGATGATCCTATGATAGTAACTTTTCTGCCTCTTGTTGTGACTCCATAATTGGCATGGATGCCTTTAATGGTGATGACCATGTAGTTTTCATCTAGGGAGATGATGATTGTTTCATACACATGATTTACGTTTGAGTGGTTTCCTTTCCCAATATCATTATTATTCCCTTTGTTGCCATGATTAGGCATCGGATTTGTATATATCTTAAGATCCTAATTTCATGTAGGTTGATCCATGTTTATGATTCTTTTATCGATGTGATCTTGAACTATGTTTTTCAATCTCATGCAACTGTTTGTGGTATGGCCTTTGATTTTATGGAATTCACAGAGTTGATTCGCATTATACCAAGGAGATTTCACATCCGGTTCTTGGTAATTCTCAAAGGTGGGTGATTTGATGAGTTTTTCATCTATTAGCTTTTTCATGATGTCTTCAAGTGGTTCCCCCAAAGTGGTGTACTTTCACATAGGATAACTCTTGTTCCTTTGGGGTGGTCCCCTTTGGTCATTGAGATTGTTGATTGTTGGATTGTTGTTCGGTTTTTGTATTGCATGATGATTGTTTTGGTGTTGGATTTGGTTGTGTGGTATGGGTGTATTTGGTGAGGGGCACTAATGACCACCTTGGCATCAATGACACCATCATTAGTAATGTTTTTTTTCCTTGCCCACGTGCGAGGTTTATCATTGTAATTGGATGGTGGGCAGTTTTTTTTGTTGTTTAGGGTATGAAGTTGATCCTGTGGGTTGAGTCATAAGGGCTCTTTCGATGCTGAGCACCTTGGGGATCAACTGATCATATGTGGTGATGCCCTGAACCTTGAGATGAAATGCCAAGAGGCCTTCAAGGTTGGATATGATGGTACAAACTTGTTGTTCTTCTGGCATGGTCCACTTGCTCTGATTGGCCTTGGATCACCATCATTGTAGGAATGAAGTGAATGATTCACCTTTTCCTTGTTTCAGAGCTAAGAGTTCTTCTAGACTAATATCCATTGCAATGTTGCATGCATAATTTTTAATGAATGCATCTATAATTTCTTGGAATGTTCTAATGCCTGAAAGTAAATGAGAGAACCATTCCATAGTGTAGCCTACCAAACTCCTAGGAAATAGTCGCATTAGATAAGTATCATCGTATGCAACTTCCATGCAATGAACCAAAAAATTCCCTGATGTGATCTTCAAGATTTCCCATCCCTCGATATTTGTCAAATTTTGGGATCTCAAATCCCTTGGGGAATGGTTTCATTACTAGGCTACTATCAAATGGATATGGACACAAGTTTCTTGGTGTCTTTGTTGTTCACCCTGATTGAAGATCTAGCACTTGTTGCGAGAGCAACCTGATTTGTGTGGTTATGTCATTTTATGGATTAGGGGATGGGATGAAGGTGTTTTGGGGTGTTTCAATTGTGGGTTGGATGGTTGGGTTGGTCGGTGTGTTGTTTGATGGCATCTGTATGTTCTACCAAGCTAGGTAGGCTTCTAGTTGTTGATGTATGAACAACGCATGTTGTTGATCTTGTTGTTGTTGTGCTTGTTGTTGGGCTATCAATTCAGCTGTTTCTTGTTCTTGATATTGCTTAATTGATTCCTAATATACTTTCATTTGTGCAACTTGTTTTTATGCAAGAAGTTGTCCCTATGCTTGTGCTTGTTGTGCATGATATTGGGCATTTTCTTAAGCTTGAGCTCATGCTTGTGTTGCTTGTGCTTGGGATTGTGCTTATGTTGTTTTTTATTGTAATAGAATTTTTTCTTGAGCAACCTTTTGTGCTTGCAATGCGGCCTGGGCTACTTGATCAGCTTGCGCAACTTGAGTGGCTTGTTTTTGTTGTTGCAATAAAGTTTGGGCTTGTGCAGCCTGTTGCACATGTAGTGCAACTTGTGCTGCTTGGGCAGCTTGAGCAGCTTGTTGAGAAGCTAGTTGTGTGGCTTTTTGTTTTTGCACTTGTTGGAATCCTCTTTTAAAAGAAACTTGCAATCTCGCGTTGTATTGGCTTGATGTGGTTGAAGTTGGTGGTGGTGGGGGTGGTGATGGATTTGGATTGGCATTTGTGAAGGTGGTGAGTGGTGATGTCGTGTTGGTGTTTTGAGTGATGGATGGTGATGTTGATGTGGTTGGCCCTTGAGAGACCATGATTTTCGATGTTAGGGGGGTTGTTGATGATGTCACGATCACTTGTGTCATTGTCATTTGTTGTTGTGATATCAATGACAAATTTTGAGCATTTGGCATAATGCTTTGATTGCTATTTGGGATATTGGTTTGATTGATACTTGGTAGAGGGGGAAGCCCTAAACCAAGGAGTGATGTGGATGATGATGGAAATGGTGGAAGAGGTGGAAATGTGATGGGTGTGAGTTCTTGTAAAAATGTTGTGGTGTCAAAAATGCCCTCTAGTTCGAACATATCTCCCTCCTCTTGTGAATTTGTGAGGAGAGAAGTTTGAGGTGTTGCATGAAAGAATGATGGTGATGGATCATGATGGAAAGTGAGAGGAACATTCTTATGTAATGGGTTTTTGAGTATGTTTTGTTCTAATGTGGTATTTGCATCCAAGTTTTGATTATTAACAAGGGGGTGTGTTTGAATAGCATTGAGAAATGCATTTCCCTTATTAACATTGGGTTGGGTTGGAACAAAAGATGTCATGATTTGCAAAATGTTTTGGGTGATATTTTGGGATGGGGGTGTAGATGATATGGGGATGGTGGATGAGATGGGATGAAAATATGTCTCCACTATAGTACTCACATTGAAATCTGAAGGTAATTTGGCCCCTTGTTTTGCTAGTTCAAGCATGTATAATGAAGGGTTAAGCCTCATCATGATGTTGATGATTTTATGGTTCTCCGAATTTTGGAGCATTTCAGTTATTTCTTTGTGAGACATCCCAAAGGTAAGATCCTCTCCTTGGGTTTCCTCTTGTGGATTTTGTGATGATGAGATGGTCAAAGGATTGCTTGATTCAATAGGATTCATTTCAACATTTGTTTGGATAAGATTGCTTGAAGTGGGTGTTTCTTTGTTGGCTTCCATGCTCTTCTTGTATTGAGATATAGTTTGAACCATAAAACAAGGATCAATTTTCAATAATACGAGAGATGAAATCTCTTAATTCTTTAGGTTGATCTTTACTTTATTTCCAAAGGAGAAACTTTTTAGGATACCTTAAAGATCAAGAGGTGTGATATGATGATGATGTAAGAGATGGATGATGTGGATGTTTTGGTATTTTGACAAATCTTGAAGGAGATGCTAGGCTTTTGGGACTTTCGGATATGTTTCATCTTTTGATTTTGATTTTCCTTTTAGGGTTGTCCTTGATTGATTTTGAGTGTTTGGATTTTGAACAAATAGACCCTAAGATGTTGGATGATTTATCTAAGGGATAGATTTGATCAAAGGATGATAATTTGAATATGTGTAGGGAGAAGGATGCATCTACCCACACCTATTCAAACAAGATGATAGTTTAACTAAGTATATGAAGAAGGATGCATCTACATATACCAAGCTAAACAAGATGATTTTTATATCTTTGACTAAGCATATGAAAAAGGATACATCTACACATACCTAGTCAAAGATGATTTTGATAAAGTCTTCAAGAATTTAGTCTCAAGGATTTGATGATTTTTTATTTTTCCAAAAATCCTAGCATTAAGGATGATTTCAAGATTTTCCAAAAGGTGAGGGTGAGATGATTTTATTTTATTTTTGTTTTGATGTTTGAAGGATGGGTGAAAAATATTTTGATTTCCTTTTGATCCTAAGATGAACCTAAAAAAGACACTTTGTTTTCCTAGACCTAGGTATTGAAGAGCATGCAATGCTTCTATAGACCTTTGTAACCAAGAAGTGATTTAACTTGAACATTCATTTTTAGATCTTGAACCAATGACTTTTGTTTTGGGATTTGAACTTTTTGAGAATTGTGAGGCTTCAACATACATATAAGTTCATTTTGCTTAGCTTTTCTTAATGGCTTTGTTTTACCACAAACACTTTCTTTGATTAAGTTTTCAAACTAAGATGTCCAATGTCTTAATTTCTTCAAATCCCACAAAATATGTTATGTGGAAATTCGATGAACTCAAGGCAAGGGTTACCTATTGTTTACTCTAGTAGACAAATCGAGATGTAATCCAATGCTTAGAAACCTCTAAGGATGTGAGTTCCAATGGCAAGAAATAACATATGGATTGAGTCAATTGTATTTGTCTCCTAAAGGGTTTGAAATTTTGATGATGTTCAAGTGTTTGTTCTTAAGATGTTTTTGTACAAGCAAAGCTTTTTGTAACCCAAGAATAAGTACAACCCTATGGATGTGTAAGAATATATTTGTTGGATTCCCACTTGGACAAGTCTAGCTATGCTTATCTTTAGCAAATGGTTAGATGCTTGACCCCACTAGGTCCCCTCCATGGCTCATTAACATCAATTGGGCAAGCCAAGCATCAACACCCATGAAATCCCATGGCATGCTTTCCATTTCTACTAAAAGACCATAAAAGTGTGGGGTGGCTTTAGAACGACCGTTCTTGCACCAACAAATAGATCAAAGGATTTTAGAAAATTCTAAAACATGGGTTTTAATAAGGACTTTATGTTCATGGAGATTGACCCATATGGCAAGAATCCCCTTTCGGATCCATCTTGTTAGAATCAACTACGTGATATTGGCGTTTACTCCAATACCCACATTTATATCCCAATTGGAAATACTCTTGGCTTTAGAGTGTTACCGGTTGAGTCATTCCCTTGAGTGAGTACTTTTTCCCCAAGGTAGGCCCTCTAGGATAAATAAAAGTGAGTAACAAGAGTATTCATAACTCTATCAATCTTTGTTGGCAACAAAGAGAGAATTTACACAATAATGCCCCCACTCACAATCGCACAAGATTTTGTTCAATTTTAAAACCAAAATTGAAGTGTGGAGTTGATTGCTTTATCTCAACCTAAAATCATGAAAAAGGCCTTTTGATTCTCAAGATCGCTATAAAGTGCAAGAGAAGCGCATACGCCATTTTTCAATGAGGTTAGTTCAAGTAAGCCTTCACAAAACAAGATAGCACATGTTCATTTTAGATCCTCAAAGTAATTATGAATTATTTTTAGAGCACCAAAAGACAAATGATAGACATTTTGTTCAATTTGTTAACCAAAGAAACAAACTCTAGTATGTTGTGATCCTAATGTTCATTTTAAGCCCTTTGCAAAAAATGAAAAGGTTCTTTTTAAACCCAAATGAAAAGATTCTTTTTAAACCCAAATGAAAAGATTCTAGTGCCAAATGTGTGAACCCCAATCCAAATACCTACAAAACATAGTGGATAAACACATTAAGTTAGATATTGCAAGCATGAACAAGGATTCCCCATGAAATCCATTTACAAACTTCAAATTAGGAAAGAAAACAATGAAGAACACAATGAAACAAGAAAATATGAACAAGGATTGATGTGAAAATTGGCCCTTTCCCAATTCCTAAGATGCAAGCTTGATATGTTGATGATGATTGATCCACTTTGTTGATGAAGGATGAGAGCTCCAAGCTAAAAATCTGCAAAAACCTAGCTAAGAACTCAATGGTGATGGATGAAAAAAATATTTTAGCATAATAACTTTGCATAATTGTGGATGATCAAATGAGGATATGAGCTCAAGAGAAAAGGACATGTAAGATGGAGTTATTACCTTATTGGAAATGTACATGTCCACTTGGAATTTTTGAATTCAAACTTGGAGAATATTCCAAAAGATGTCTTGTGAGGAAAATAGAGATTTAATAAATGAATTAAATCTATTTTCATGTGCAAACTGCAAAATCTAGAGGATGGGATATGGCATGAGATTAAATTAATCAAGGGTTAATTAATTTAATGATAGATTAGATGATGTGACCTATTTGACTCAAATTTATGGATTTATTTAAATCAAATAAGAGAGGAATATGATAAGAGACTAATTAAATAAGGATTTTGATTTATTTAATTAAAAGATATGGTGTTAGATTAAATCAAATAAGGTTTTACTTTATTTAATTTAATAGATAGACTTAAGAGATTTAATCAAATAAGATTAATTATTTAATTAAATAGGGATAATTAGATCAAATTGATTGATTTAATGAACAAAAGAGAGTGACTTAATTAGATAAAATGATTTATTTAATTAAGAGAGGAATATTGATGAATTTAATCAGATAAGGAGATTTGATTAAATGGTTAGACTGAGGGATGATTCAAGATGAAACGATATTAGTAGGTAGGGATTAGATGCACAATGTTAATTGGTATATTTTGCATGTCTACAACATCAAGCTCCAGTTTGTGAATTGCATTTGAATACGTGGCCATCTTGAGCCCCTGATAGGCGAGCTTCTCCCAGGGCTTGTACACCAATACATTAGATTACTATTTGGCATGAAATTTTTTGCATAATATAATGAAAGTTTTAAGTTTGCATTAATGGTTTTATGGAGGAGCCTTTCAATGGATTTTTAATATTTTTGTGATTATCCTTGATCATTTCTCATGATCATCCTATGACGGTTGAATATGAGTTATAACCTCCCAAAGCAATTACTCCTTACCATGACCACTAACTGAACCCCTATCGCCATTTTGGTACAAAATTTTGTTTCCCTATCATTCTCCACATGTGCAATTGCTACAAAAGTGCATCCTAGATTATTAATATCTTTCAGCTTCAATTGTTTGCAAATGATGTAATGACCCTCAGTAAAAAGTATGAAAGAAAATAAATAATTTAGCTGATGAAATAAGATAATCTTCTCACTATGGTAATGCTTCAGATACTTTTATTTGTTGATTTCCTTCTTAAATGCAACACTATTCAATAGTCAAAGATATATCATTTAAAAAATCCAACTGATCCCTGAGTCAAATCCACCATTGAACTTTGGGCATTGATCAGTTATATCCTTCACGTAATATGGATCACCCTTTGGCTCTTTCCCCAAATCAATGCCTTTTGGGTATCTTTCTAGTATAGTTGTGAGTGTGAAATCCTTTGGGAAAAAATAAATTCTTCTCCTAGACTAAGTGAATCTCTACCCTCCATTTATGTAACACCCCTCCAAGGAACCACAAAGGGCAACACTAACTATACCACAATAATGGAACAACTTTTTATTTTTATTTTATAAATGAAATAACAATAGATTGCATAACATATTAATTTAAACCTAGGTCCTCTAAGGTTCCTCAACTATGCTACTCACAAACTTATTAGATGACATGAGTTATCCAATATTCAAGGTTCATTTAAAAACACCACATTATATGTTTCATCATTATTTACTTTCATAACATATCAACTAATAATCAACATTAAATAAAATCATTTCTAGCCAACTAACATATGCAAGATACATCACTTTACAATATCCATAAGAAGAGAGTTCTCCAATATCTATTACATTGTTACAATGTTTACAACAATGCTTCCCTTAGTACATGTGGGAAGAATACATTAGATTACAACAAGAGAAACAACCAATATACAATCCAATGCATATACATAAAAAGGTTGTCTTCTTGAACTGGAATAGGAACTAGAGTCCACAACACCAAGAAAAAAACTCCATGCACACAAACATGCAACAATAATACCCAATGGAGGAAAAAGCACCATCCTCCCGACCATGTGGAACCCTAAGGTCCACCCTCTATGCTAGGAGATAACACAAGGTAGCCCATCACAAATATGAACAAGAAGAAACCATGCTAACATAAAAAAGGTCTATACATGACTCTAACATAGCACTACTACAACACCAACATCACATACAACACTTACATCACTTCTAGAGGCATTCACACAATAGAAGAAGAAAACACAACTAGGGAATGCTAGACTGCAATAGGGAGGAGTGTCATCACATAGCTTGATATGGGTTATCCTAGTAGATCTTCCTAGGCCCTGAACCCATCCTAGGTTATCCTAAAAGCCTCTATTGATCCTTGTCCCCCATAAAAACTTATGAAAAATCAATATACCTTTCATGAGGACAAGGGAGTTGATCTTTCCATTCCAGGCCTTCCCATCTCATCTCAAGCCTAAACGAGCACTTTAGCCATGAGTGAGGAATATCATTATCTTGATTAATGTGAAATCTACCCTTTCCCCCTAATTCATTATTTAGGTTATCACTAGATTAAGAAACTCTCCAATGGGTTATGTTGAACACCACTTTGGGTTTTGACCCCCATTGAGAGTTATTCCCCTTACTTGCAACTAGTAAACCCTACACATCAAGCAAGAAATTTACCATCTTGCATAGTTGATGCAAAGCAGGGAGGTAAAATGCAAATCCACCCAAAAATAACTCAAATAAAACAAGTCTCCAAACTTAGCATTCCAGCTTCATGGTTTTCCTTTAGAAACTCACCACTCTCCTAGTAGGTCAGCATACGCTATTTCCCTTTCATAACTTTCATGTTAGGCCTTCAACCTAGAAACCAAAAGATGTTTTATATACTCATTATTCTCTTACATAACATGTTTGAAAATTTTATAGGGTCACTTTGGACCATCATCCCCAAATCTCTACTGCTACGCTGCCCCTTTAAGCCAAATACGACACTTTTATAAAATAACTATCAACTAAAAACCATCCCAATTACAAATTTTTGTTCCAATATTCTTCATAGGACTCAAATTTCCTGAATCAACAACCTTTGACAAAAGGAATGCCTACAAACTCATCAAAATCACAAACCCTTGTTTAAGCCATTTTCAAGCTTGTTCAAGGAGGGTTTATTGAAACTAAGTGTTGCAAGCCCTATTTAACTTTACCAATACATCAAACACACCCTATATAGTATTCATATGCATCTCAAATCAACTCCCAACCTTTATCATTACATTTTAAGAAAACTTCAACTCTTAGCCATCAATTTCAAGCCAAAACTCATGAAATTACAACTAGGGCATATAAAAAATCCTTCAAACCCTACTCCCTACTCATAAAACCTACCCTAACATGGAGTACTACCTAAATGCATTGATTCCACCAATTTGCAAGCAATTCTACCAATGGAATGGGTCATTAATGCATTTTTTGTACTCTTAAACCCTCCAAACAGGGTTTATTGGCCGCCTTTAGTAAATTGCTTATAAATTGCTTCAAACTCGATGAAATTAAGTCAATCCAATGCCAAAAAATTGCTAACTCATTCCTTCAAAATATAATAAGCTTCCAATCATAATATTCTTGTATAGAACCGTACACACACATGTAGTAGCAAATTTAACTAAGAACACACAAAAATTGAGGGTTTATTATTGCTTTCCTAAACAAAACAATTCTAGAAGAATGCCTCAAATTTTTTGAGGCCTATTTTTTAGAATGCATAACCCAAGATCATCAACTATAGAAAACCTTCTCAAAAAGGCGAGAGAGACACGAGGCCATTTCACCAAATAAGGAGTGAAATAAATGAGATGATTAAATTACATAATGTAACCTTTCAAAGGCATGAAGCAAATGGTAGGTGTAAAACCATCCGATACGGGAAAGAAACCACCCGTGAATAATTAAATTCAAAACTAATAAACACTAATCTGCCTAAGTATACTTAAGCATGTAAATGGTAAAAATAATTTACTCTAAAACCTCCCTTAAGTGCAACTTAGGAAAAATTATTATGCAAAAATGAAGATGCAATATGGATCCCGACTACACAACCATGTTAGGTACCCATTTACAAGGAAAAAAATAAATCTCTTGCAACTGAAGTAAAGGAGAAAAATGTTGTGGGAAAAAACCCCTCTCCGAAAGAGAGAAAAGAAAAATTAAAAAATGATGCATGCACGGAGGACTCAATCACACCCCCTAAGAACTACATACATCATGTATATACAATCAACAAACCCCCAGAAGAGGGAAAGAGAGAGACTATATAGCTCCCACACAATGTGTAATCACCTAAAAAAATGGTAAGTGCCTCAAGACAAAACATGATGCAATGTCGACAAACAACTTGTCTCCCTTTCGAAAGAAACAAAACAAAATACAAATGCAGGTATGCTTCCCAAAGAAGCATGAATATGTATGAAGATGTCTTTGAAATATTCTCATGTGTCACCAAAACCTTGGAAGATGATTACACTAACCAATTAGGAACATGCCCAATCACAATAGAAGATGACAAACAAGGTACCACTAGAAAATGATCCTGAACACTCTCTAGAGACTAAAATGGGGTGACAATAGTTGTACCAAAAATATCATCAATTAGGAGGGATATACCCTCAAATATGTCCTCCAAAAATGAAATATGAGATTCTATGAGTAAACAACCAATGTTCGACAAATATGAATCCCAATCAGGAAGACAATGAAATATTGATTATGATGAATCACTAGACATGTGTGATGGATCATCAACAAAAAATGAATTGTCTTGTAGAATAAGAATGATCAGAGTCTCAATCAATGAATCTGCATAATGAATCACTAAAGGAAAAGGTACATCAATTATATTTGATGGAGAAGAAGCATTTAAATAACCCTCATCATCCTCATCTAAAGACTCAAAGCAATCCAAAAATTCAAACTCTTGCATAGTAGCATGATCATAGGGTATCCTATCTAAAAAATGAAGAGGCACAAGACAATCTGAAACAGGATCATCTGGGAATGGTTGAATATTAGGATCTCCGTGTATTTCCCATATTTTAATCCAAAGAGTATATGAACACTGAAAATGATCAATAGCATCTAAACTGGCATTATCAATATGCATTGTAATAACTCCTAGGACATGATCCCTTTTGCAACTCCACAGAAAATTCTTACTATCAGTACTAGGAAGGGTAACAAGATTATATAGGTATGGAAAAAGATGAAGCCATCTCAAGTGCTTCAATATATCATCTCTCCATTGTGTATAATTCCCCCTTTCCAACATAATCACATTAGAATGCAAAGAAAACCCCATAAAACTATGACAAATCTCCAAAAATGCAAAGACAGTAACCTTGAACAACAAATAGAAACTCCAAAAAAAGCCCTTCCAAAAATACTTTAGGAAGCAAAAAAGAGGGCTGAAAATATAAAAAAAATGAGCAAAATAAGAGGACCTTTATATGCAATCCACAATAGACCAATCTCCATGTATTTCCCATATTTTAATCCAAAGAGTACATGAACACTCAAAATGATCAATAGCATCTAAACTAGCATTATCAATATGCATTGTAATAACTCCTAGGACATGATCCCTTTTGCAATTCCACACAAAATTCTTACTATCAGTACTAGGAAGGGTAACAAGATTATATAGGTATGGAAAAAGATGAAGCCATCTCAAGTGCTTCAATATATACCATCTCTTCATTGTGTATAATTCCCCCTTTCCAACATAATCATAGTAGAATGCAAAGAAAACCCCATAAAACTATGACAAATCTCCAAAAATGCAAAGACAGTAATCTTCAACAACAAATAGAAACTCCAAAAAAAGCCTTCCGAAAATACTTTAGGAAGCAAAAAAGAGGGCTAAAAATCTAAAAAAATTGAGCAAAATAAGAGCACCTTTATATGCAATCCACAATAGACCGATCTCCATGTATTTCCTAGATTTTAATCCAAAGAGTATATGAACACTCAAAATGATCATTAGCATCTAAATTGGCATTATCAATATGCATTGTAATAACTCCTAGGACATGATCCCTTTTGCAATTCCACACAAAATTCTTACTATCAGTACTATGAAGGGTAACAAGATTATATAGGTATGGAAAAAGATGAAACCATCTCAAGTGCTTCAATATACCATCTCTCCATTGTGTATAATTCCCCCTTTCCAACATAATCACAGTAGAATGCAAAGAAAACCCCATAAAACTATGACAAATCTCCAAAAATGCAAAGACAATAACCTTCAACACACAAATAGAAACTCCAAAAAAAGCCTTCTAAAAATACTTTAGGAAGCAAAAAAGAGGGTTGAAAATCTATAAAAATTGAGCAACATAAGAGCACCTTTATATGCAATCCACAATAGATCGATCTCCATGTATTTCCTAGATTTTAACCAAAGAGTCTATGAACACTCAAAATGATCAATAGCATCTAAACTGGCATTATCAATATTCATTGTAATAACTCCTAGGACATGATCCCTTTTTCAATTCCACACAAAATTCTTACTATCAGTACTAGGAAGGGTAACAAGATTATATAGGTATGGAAAAAGATGAAGCCATCTCAAGTGCTTCAATATACCATCTCTCCATTGTGTATAATTCCCCCTTTCCAACATAATCACATTAGAATGCAAAGAAAACCCCATAAAACTATGACAAATCTCCAAAAATGCAAAGACAGTAATCTTCAACAACAAATAGAAACTCCAAAAAAGCCTTCCGAAAATACTTTAGGAATCAAAAAAGAGGGCTAAAAATCTAAAAAAAATGAGAAAAATAAGTGCACCTTTATATGCAATCCACAATAGACCGATCTCCATGTATTTCCTAGATTTTAATCCAAAGAGTATATGAACACTCAAAATGATCAATAGCATCTAAATTGGCATTATCAATATGCATTGTAATTATAACTCCTTGGACATGATCCCTTTTGCAATTCCACACAAAATTCTTACTATCAGTACTAGTAAGGGTAACAAGATTATATAGGTATGGAAAAACATGAAGCCATCTTAAGTGCTTCAATATACCATCTCTCCATTGTGTATAATTCCCCCTTTCCAACATAATCACAATAGAATGCACATAAAACTATGACAAATCTCCAAAAATGCAAAGACAGTAATCTTCAACAACAAATAGAAACTCCAAAAAAAGCCTTCTGAAAATACTTTAGGAAGCAAAAAAGAGGGCTGAAAATCTAAAAAAATTGAGCAAAATAAGAGCACCTTTATATGCAATCCACAATAGACCAATCTAGAGATCCTCCAAACACTTGGGCAGATTGGCACTATGTTGCAAGGAATAATTTTCCCACACAAGTGAGCCTTTTCTTGCATCAAAGTGAGCCTTTGCTCACACCAAGAAATCAAACTACAAAAGTACTTAAATAGAAAAATACTCCTCCACTCTGTCGATGTGGGATTAAAATCCCAAAACAACTTCAAAGGAGAACTTGGGCCCACACCACAGAAGCCCTAAATATGAGATGTTTTCTCGAGACTTTATAAATAATAAAGTCTATTCATAAATATATGGCTAATCAAATCCTTTTAAAAAATTATGCAGCCAATACCAAATTTTAAATGCAGCTTGCCAAGTGCAAATCAAACTTAGGATCTAGAGGAAATTGTGCCCACGAGAGAAAATGACAGTCAAAAGAAATTGCCTCCAATGAATTTCGGCCTACAACTACCAAAAATTGTGCCTCTTAAGGGTCAAGTCATGCATCTAGAGATGAAATTCTAGGCTTCTTAATAGTGATTAGACTCGCACCTTCAATCAGGGGCAAATCTCTTCTCAAAAATAGTAGGCCTCACAAGCATGAAATCAGGCTTCCAATCAAGAAATTTCTCCTTGCAATAGACTCACGGCTTGCAGAAAACAAATTTGTGGCCTCAGAAAAAAGACGTCACTAAGCCTTGACACCTTTAGTAGTCAGTTCCAAACACAAAAATGCAAATTTGAATAGAAATCAGCTTTGAATTGCCTCCCAACATTTTACAAATTACCTGCAATTCAAGGAGCTATCAGCTTGGAAGAGAAAAATAGCTTGAACATGATTTTTGTCTTCTTACGCAAGAACTAATCTCCAAACTCTTGAAACTCACACCTTCGATGTGGATTGCATTCTTCAAAAGCAAGAAAAAAAATGGGCCTTCAATGCAATTCACACCTCTCATGATAGAGAACACCTCCAAACAGATGCAAATCGAGCCAACCTTGAAATTGGTAGTCACAAAGAAATCAAAAATCACACCCTAAGCTTAATTAAAAAAATGTGAAACCTTCAAAGAAAATTTGCACCCATCTATAGACAAAAGATGATGCCTCTCTAGAATGAAATACACTCATAGCCTGAATGGAGGAAAAAAAGTTCCTCTTAAACTGATATCCATAGTTTCTTCAAAGACTGATTGTTGGCTTTTGAATGCCATCCAAAAATCATGCTAGAAACAAAACACCCTTCCTCAAATATATGAATCATGCCTTCTATGATGGTTCCATCACCTTTCAAGAGCTTAAAATTTTCAAAAGATTTCTCTTCAAATCGCTACCTCCAATTTACTGAGATTGCACCACTAGAGAATGAACTCGGGCTTTAGAAAATCACTAGAATTCACCAACAAATTTCAGCACCTTCCAATAAATAGATAAACTAAAAATAATGGCTTCAATGAATAGAAAATCAAGCCCACAGTTGCAAACTCACCAACAACGGAAAAAATTGAAACTAATTGAAATAAGGAAAAAAAGAAATTTAGAAAATTTCAAATGCCGAAAAATAAATTGATCTCAAATACTCTAGTGAAAACTCTCAGGAAGGAGTTGCAGTGGGTGGCTCTGGTACCATGTTAGAGCGAATAACCCAAGATCATCAACTACAAAAAACCTTCACAAAAAACTGAGAGAGACACGAGGCCATTTCACCAAATAAGGAGTGAAATAAAAGAGATGATTAAATTACAGTGTCACAACCTTTTAAAGGCATGAAGCAAATGGTGGGTGTAAAACTACTCGATACGGGAAAGAAACAACTTGTGAATAACTAAATTCAAAACTAATAAATACTAATCTGCCTAAGTAAACTTAAGCATGTAAATGGTAAAAACCAGTTACTCTAACACTATTTTACCCTTACACATCAAAACCAAACTAATCCAATCAACTCAAGCTGCCATTTGAACTTCTTGACTGTTGGGCTTCCACTTTTTTTGCAATTTTGCAATTTTGCATATAACAACTTTTGGAAGAATTGACAACATTTAAAAAATGAACCCCAAATGACTCCAAGTGCATGGAAAATGGTCTATTATGACCTTATTGCACCAAATAAGACTCTAGACACCCAAAAACTATCATATGACCTTATTTACAAAACCTAACAAGAATTAGCATGGTGCCCCTACACCAATAGTTATCGTAATTCACATGAGTCCATACACAGTTCAAGGAATTGCCCATCTTGCATACTTAGCATAATCTAAAGAATCCATACACAGTGCAAGACATTGACCTTCTTGCACACTACTCAAAACATTTCCAAACCACTTCCAAATGAAACCATCACAAGAACCATACATACAAAAATACTCCCTCCTAATCCTTAGGAAGCCAACTTCTTAAACACACTTCCCAATGGCATGAAAAATTGAACATGCTTATACAATTGATAACAATTACTTAAACACTTAGTCCAAGCCAAGACACAATGAAATAATCATAACCATGAAGACATTCACAACCTCATGCAATGAAACATACAAGATAATAATTTGCAATCTAATTACACAATTACATACATTGTTACTAATTAATCCACAAATCACTTAGTCAGATAATCCATATCGTAATAATGATCATAGAACTAACTTTTGAATTAACATCACAAGAGATCAATGTAAATCTAATCAATTTCCTATCATAAAGGTATAATGATTAATTGTGATATCCCTACATTATATTAACTTACCCTTAAAATTTATAATTACATTTCACAATTTTATCTAATTCACTTTATCATTCCTTTAAGTGAACAAGGCTAGGTACATGTAAATTCATTCATCTATTTGTTGAACCCTCACTCTCAATTATATGCAAATATAAAATAAAGCAATTTACTTGATCAATACACAATTCTTTGTCAAATTAAATGCTCAATTAAATAATATCTACCTAATTAAATACTTGTATTAAATAACTCTTTCTTTTATTTTGCACTATTCCATTATCTATTTCATATAAGAAACAAAACTCTCTTTTACTATTAACCAAATATAGTATTATATATAGATAGATAGATAAATGGCATGCCCTACTCAAAAATAATATTTTTAATCCACAATGATTTAATAAAATAGTATGAAGAAGTAAATTTCAAATGAAATGAACATGAGTTAACTATGTTACACTTAATCTAGGGTTATACAAGGTATAAAATTGATATCAATAGAGGCAATGAAATGTCCTCTTACACAGAAACAAGAAAATTCAACAGATAAATGCTCTTCTAATCTATCCTACAATAGAATATACTCTACTTGAAATTGAATTTATATTTAATAATAGAAAGATATAATAATGGCTTCAATTTTTTTTATTCAAGGGGTAAACGCTTTTGATTGGAGCTATGAACTAGAATACAACCATTCAACAATACCACCCCAATGAGGTTTGAACCTTGGTGGCAAGAACAACAATGCCACCTTTAAACCATCACACCATGCCAATACCGGCTAATAATGGCTTCAATTTAATCTAATAAATAAAACCACAATTAAATCCAAGATAAATACTTTCAATAACGTTAAAAAAAATACTTTAAACAATAAACACTTTAAGTTCGACGGTCAATTGATATACCAAAATGTAGCATCCTAAAGTAAAAGGAAAAGGAAAAAAATGATATACATAACGAGCAAGACAACTATTTGATTCAATATGATATTCTTTCAAGGAATTCAAGATTTGGTTCAACTAAATGGGGTCAGGTGGATCACCTATAACTATCATACCATCAAATGTTCCCCTTCCTCATGTCAATTAAGACTCTTTTCTAGTGCTTGAACAATCACTTGAAAGGATGCTCCAAGGTTTTTGTTGAGATTACCAATCTAATACTTTTCATAAGTAATTTTAAGGAACACAAGCATCAGTATATCCATCTTTGATGAAGAGGCACTTTGTTCTACCATGAATCATTCTTCTACTAAAAGATAAGCCAATTTTCTTAGTGTTAATCACAGGGAGTAAATACTTAGTATAATCTCTCAAACTCTAATGGAAATAACATCCCTAGAATGCTCAGGAAACCAACCAATACCGATATCATGCTAGTCACCAGTGATATCCTCAACATGTTGGGCATTAGAAAGATTCATTACACCTATAGCATTTCTGGTTGCCAACAATAGTGTGCCCAATATAAATAGTGCCAAGTCATTATTCCTGACATTTTTATTTGTTTTGAGATCTCCCATCGTATTTTTCTATATTGACACCTCTAAATTTGTATGGTTTGATCTACACAACCTTTACCAGTCTCTTCCCAGACATAGCCAAATTGGGGGCTTAGGAACAGGGTATACACAGGTGATACCATAAAAGTATAAAAAAAAAATCAAACTAGAGCTTGTTTCCTAGCACAATCGCTGCCAAATAGTGATTGGAACACATGTATGATATATTTGAACTAACGAACCCACAACCATAATGGATGACCCTCTATGTTATGGAATGAAATAAATGTAGTATAGCCAGAAAATAGATTTAATAAGAATGGCTTTAAGGTAGAAAATACTCCTGAAATAACCAGCATGCAAGGGAGAAGCATAGATGAGGCACAAGATCTATTTGACAAAAATGCATCTCAGAAAATTGGGTCCTATTTGATCCCAAGAGAACAAGAAGTCACATGAACCACAACAAAAAGGTGGAAGTAAAAACATGAACTGTCTGTTTGATAACCATCGCCATGGTACCTAGATATGCATATGATGGAATCTTAAACAACTCCTCACATATAAGAAGGCATAGAGATGCTAGATGCATGCAATAAGACTGACACAAGACAATTAACTCTAGCTAAGAGGTTATCATAAATTTCAAATGCCAAAAGGCTATAAGCTACATGGCTTCCATATTCTCTATCAATTTTAGATTCTCTATACTTAAAATTCCTTCAATAAAATTCATGAGTTTTCTCCTCATACGATGGTCTCTTCTTCATTCTTGTGTGAGCCAAAGGTGATCTCAAAATCTTGGTTGCTTCCCATCTCAGGTAGACGTGCAGAGACATGCTCTATTTCCTCACATATCCTTCATCATTCTAGTGGCCTTACAATCTCTCTCATTTTTTTTTTTCTATTGCTCTTCACATGCATCTTTTCTTTCTTTTTGTTGTAGTTGACCAAAAGTGCTCTCTCTCTTTTACCTCCCCACAAACAGAACTGAATCCAATTTCCAAAATCCCAAAATATTTGTAGAAGAAAGAGGTTGTTCATGTTCCCAAAGACCAATCAACTTTCCCAATTAAAATTAACTTTTAAATTTATTAAATTATTCTTTCCTTCTCACAATAATAAACTTTTAATTAATTAAAAGTCTTTTGATTTATCATATTATTTTATTATTTACTAAGGTTATTTATGTGTTTTATTTTTATATTTATTTATCAAGACACGCTCCAATTTATTTATATTTAATAATTAACTTTATAACTCATCTTTTATAATATTTTATTTATCTCATAATTATTATTTTTTGACTTCAGCATAAATTATGATTTATTTTATCATAAACTATGATTACATTTAAGCATTTCTATTTACTTGTCAAAAGCACCTTTTAAACTTAACAATTTTATTTTAATGTGACAAATAATAAAAAAGGTTTATCAAGAAGTTTTAAATTAAATAAACCAAATGCCAATCAATACCTAACCAATAAGAAAGGTCGAAAAGAAAGACCATAGACAACACCAACTAACCATACTAACAACACTGATAGGGTGAAAGACCGAATACTCATCCTCTTCAAGGATGATGGCTAGGTTAGGGGACCAAGTGCTATCTCTGATCAACTGATCCATTGGGTTTTGAGGCATGCTCAGACCTACCAATTCATGTGGAGTAGATGCCTAGTACCTGCAAGGTCTACAACACACAAAACGGGTGTGCATATACATATACATATACATATAATCAGGCACAATGTGTGTAGACACTAAAAAATGTCCTAAACGATATCATACACTTGAAACAGGTTTACTAACATCATTTCCTCTTTAACCCATCCTTTTTTTGCTTCATTAATTAAATTAACCTAGCTAATTTAATTAATTGTACCATTTTTTTTCTATTAACCTAATCCATTTAATTGGGTTAATTCACTCATTTTCATGCCAACACTTCATTTCATTAGATTAAATAAATTAGGACATTTAATTTAATTCTCCAAGTTATCTTATTTAATTAAATAATCCTAAGTTATTTAATTAAATATCATTTCATCTCTCCCCCATTAATTAAATCATTTAATTTAATGAATAAACACTTTAATTCTTCTAATCCCCTAATTACATAATTAAACCCTTTTTAATTAGAAATTGATCTAACTTTCCACTAAGCAAAGGGGAATATTCCTTACCCCTTTTTGTACAATTAAAACTTTGTTTTAATTTGTAAATTTCCTTTTTCCTCACCAATGAGAATATTCCAAAAGAATAATTTTATTCCTTCATTATTTGAAAAAGGAATATTTTCACTTGGCTTCCTAGGAAAGTTTTAACATTCAACCTTTTGAAAAAGCCACATTTGACCTATGTGAGCAGGTCAAAAGTGTGTTTTTTTGAGGCAAGTGTGAACCCTTTATTAAAATCCCATCATGCATTCTCATCCGTTGATGAGAATCCATGATCCATGCCTCTCATCTCCTTCATCTTGAACCATTGATTAAACTTTTCAATCTCCACCTTTCATTCCTCATTTGCTCTCCTCCAAATAGGTCACTATTTGGAGATAAATAGATCCATCTTTCAATTGCAAACTTATGTTGTTGAATCTCATATGCACTCACACTCATATTTACTTACTTTTTATCTTATCTTAGTTAATTTTAATTGCATAATAGCTTAGAGAATCCATTAGTGGCTTCCATGCATCCATCTTAGTTTGTATATGAATTAGGGTTTCCATCTTTTAGCATAGCTTTAGCTTAGATTAGCTTAGAAATAGCATAATTAGATCATTTTTAGCATAAAATCATGGTAACTTAGCTTGCATCATATTTATTTTAGCATAAACTAGGTTTTCATACATCAACCACAATGGTTTCATCGATTCTCTTCCATAGAATTGATTGAAACAAGCTCATTGATCACAAGATTGGGAAAGGGACATTGTTTCACATCAACACAATACCAATTCCAAATCACGATAAGTTTCAAATGGGTTAGATTAGGAATTTAATTGTTTTCTTAGTTTGTAGCTTTCAATTTCAGTAAAATGCTTAGTTTAAATTTACAATTTGAATGATTTGGTTTATAGATGTAGGTTTATTTGGCAAATTTATGCTTTGATTCATCATGAATTAAGCATAATTGACCCTCACTAGCATTTCCTCATCTCACATTCTAGTGCTAAAAGGAGGAAACAATTAACTTAACAATTTTTTGGCTCGAACTTTGGTTTTTTGCTATTTTGTAGGTTACAATGAAGCTCAAACTAAAAACAACAATGTTATTTAAAGAGTGTCAGCATATAGTGATGCCATCACAATTTGAAATCCTAACGTCAAATTAATGCACCAACGTTGATTTAAATCTAGAAATGTTGATTTAATCTGAAGGTATCAAAAATTTCAAATGATGACACTAAACTTCACTAGAGCGATGCCAACAAATTTCAAATTTTGATGCTACTCAGAGTAGCGACATCGAGAAAAATTGTGATGTTATCATGCTCACTATTTCTATTGTAGAGCGATGCCCATTTTCATTAGAGTGACACTTGTACTTCAAATTGTGATGCTACTGTGTTTAGTGACACTCAACCAGGGTAAGAAATAATTTTATGCTTTTTTTTTTGACATGTGATTTAATATCTTGGATTTATCTAACCACTAATGTGCTTTTAACTGTGCTCTAGTCATTAGACTAGTAGGGTTTTGTAGGTTCAAAAGATATGGAGCTAAAGTGAAGAAAGTCTTTTCTATCTTAAATTTTATAATTGTAACAAGTTTTTAATGCTTTGGGGAAATTATAACCCAACGTTCATTCTTTCTTCTTTATGGTTTAGGACAACTAATTTTCCATTGGGATTAAAACTTACAATCTTAGGACCAACTAGATTTCAATTGGGCTTAAAACTCATTTTCAAAGTTGGCTAAAATTGAACCCTTGTCATATTTTTTTGGGTTTAAAATGAATGCTCAAAGTTGGATGAAATTGAACCTTCACATCATCATTTTTCTTTTGGCTTAAAACTAAACAAGACAACTTCATATTTCAATTCATGTTTAAAATGAACTCATCACTGCTTTGAAGGGTTAAAATTTATAAATGTTTTCTATGTTTTGTGATTTTCAACATTGTTAGTGGATGCGTATACAATTCTCTTGCGCCTTTTGGCAACCTTGAGAAACATAAACATTTCTTACACTTTTCAAAATCATCTACATCTTTCAATTTGGATTAAAATTGAACTCCCTTGCAAGTGTGAGAAAAAGGCATAGTGTGTGTTCTCTCTTTGTTCACATCAATAAAGATGATCAAACTAGGAATGTACTTGCTCACTATTGTTCATATTTAGAGGTCCTACCTTGGTTGGAAAAAGTACTCACCTCAAGGGAATGAATGACGTAGTAACAAGCTAATGCCAAGCTCTTCCAAACCACCATATAAATTTGTGATTGCAATGAAAATTGTAATCAATGGGATGTAGTACATGATAGCTCTCCACCAGTATCTTTATGATGCATAAATCCCTTGTTCTAAGGATTGGGAGTCTTCTTGAGGGATTTTATCATTACACCCCCTAAACTGGAGGCCCTTATTATGAACCCTTGTGTAGAAGCCAAAAATCGTTACTATTTGTTGATGTCAGGAAGAGTTATTCTAAAGCTGCCCCACATTTGTACTATTCAATTGTAGAAATAGAAAAACTCCTTTTGATCTCTAGATTTTAAGGATTTTGAGATTTGGTGGTCCCAAGAAGTGTGTGTCGTGGAGGGGAGCCAATGTTGCCAAATCTCTAACTGTTCGCATTGTCTATTGTTTAGAGAAATCTGAGTGGGGATTCAATGAATATAGCTATTTCTAACATAGGTTTGTAATGATTACGAGTTATTTTAATTCTTTGCTTGATTTCAAAACAATACAAAAAACAAACATTCACTATCAAATCCTCAAAATTTCAAACACTTTGGCCTAAATATTGGACCTCTTGAGTTAACCTTGATATTACTGCTTGTCCTAAGGATTTATCCTTAGCAATTAGTAAATATCTTGGAATTAATCTCAAATACATATTCCCCAAAGACAACATAGGCAATTATGGCTTTAACCTCATGATTTTTATGAAATGGAGAGTGTGAAAGTTATGATGTTTTGGACATAAACATTTAGTTTGGAAACATAATCTAATCAAGTGTTTATGGTGAAATCAATTCACTTAAGCAAGATAAAATGAAAAATGAACCCCACATGACTATTTTGAGACTAATCACTCCCATTGAACAAACTAATCTTCTAGGTGCTATAATTCAGCCAAACTTCAAAATTGTTAATGGTGAGAAAACTAATCTCATTAGCAGTTTGAGAAGCTTCACTTTTAAAACCAAGGAAACAAATACACAGTCAAGAAACACAAAAACAATTTTAGATGAAGAAGAGGAACAAGATATTATTGAGGCTGGAAGGCCCATATTACCACCACCTACGTGGCAATACATATCTTCCTTTCTTCAATAAACTTAAACTATTTTCACATGATCTCATGCAAAATTAGGATCCCAAATGTAAGGTTCATGTGTCATCATTTTAGACTTAGTCATCTCACTCTAAAAACTCTCAAGAAACACCTTTTAGCACTTCATAGAAATAGAGATAGGTTGGTAGTAAACTTTTATAGATACTCTTCAAGGTATAGTCCAAAATTATATGCATTCTTTTAGAGTCAAAATCTTGATCTTTTTACATGATACCAAACTCCTCTAAATGACCAATCACGCAATCAAAATCCATAGGGGAAGATCTTCATCCCATTATTGCAAACTTGGATATTGTACTACATAATTTAGTAGGAAGTGGGATTCAATACTCTATCAAAACCATTACTACTTGTTGAGAAACTTTTATGCTCAAACTAGGAGAATTCAAACTGGTCTAAACATCCCCATCCATCCTCTTATCTAACTTAGTATTGGGTCTTTAGGATTTGACCATTTTAGAGGTCTAGCATCATTCTCACTACCTTGATCTTGTCAAAACAAAGGTTTAATTTAGGTCAACAATTGGTAAAACATCTCTCACCCCTTCATCAAATTCATCTCTCACTTCACCTATCTTTCCAAAATTTTGAGTACACTAACACTTTGTGACTTAAACAAATTAAATCAAACCAACCTCAAGTTAGCTACTTTGTATGTTAAATGTATCCTTTTCCATGAATTTAGTTAATTTAGTTATCATCCTTGAACTAGTTCATCTTGGAGGTCATGAGTCTACCCTAAAGGTTTACAAGTTCATAAAAATCCTTTATCCCAACATCAAAACATCAAGAGTAAGTCAAAAGTGTTGTTTCAAAATCATTGCAAAGATCACTGTCCACATCATCCATCTTTTTAGCCCCCACCATCATAATTTCTCCCAAAACACTTAGAGTGTCTCTTTTACCTAGATTTGAGTCAACTAGAGAGTTCAAACATCACAAATCATAACAAAACTCTCCCACAGGTGACACAACATTTATGATAAAGACTAGATCACAATAGAAGAGAATCATGGAGAAAACCAAGGTGACATTTACCTCAAGTGATCTAAATACTTTAGATTTTGATCCAAGGAGTCAAGTTACACCATCACAACAAACTTCATCACCATCAAGATCATATGAGAAAGAAGATGTCACAAACAACCCCTTTGAACATACTAGGGAGGAACTTATGGAACATAAAGCCTTTGAAAATGTAGCTCCTATCTCCCCTACATTTGTCGCATATAATTTAACACAAATTTTCATCACCCCATCACTAGGGATAAATTAGACTTACATTCCCAATATTGCAACAATCCTGGCTAAATAATTTGGTCATGCCCTTTCATTTGAAAATAGTACACTTGTGGGAACACTTGAAACCAATCCTCCATCTAACACAACCACTTGGACACCTAGCTTTGGTGCTCCTCCTATTCCTGGAGATCCTAAACAAATGTGCACACCTTTTTTTCTACATTACTCAACCATGACTTCAACATTTCAAGGGCATCCTTCTTCAGCCACATCCATGAGTACCACAAGTGTTCCTACCATTACACAAAGTAGTGTGGATCCAATATCTCAAAAAAATGTGCAAGGGAATATCAATACCATACCATAGATTCAACCCTTGAAGCAAATAGGGACATCCTTACCTAATCCTCCAATGGATTCATCTGTACTTTTGGTTTCACAAAACACATCCACATCATCCACCTTCAAACAATCCCTTGATTACAAGTTTAGTCAATCCAGGAAGTACCTTGATCACAAATCCCTTGTTTACATCTTTAGCACAAGGTAATTCTCAAAACATAAGACAAGGAAATATCTTCAATCAATGGACTCAAGGTCCTAGTGTGTCATTTCCATTGCAAATGACATCATCCTCATCTTTTCCCACAATTCCCTTTATTGTGCCAAATCAATCAGGACGTCAAACATACATTCCTCCACCTCATTATACCATCTTACAAGGAATGTTAAATCAAGGGAATCCTCCAACTCTCACCAGTAATCCATTACCCACTCAAAACATAAAAAACCATAATCTTCCATGGATCTCTCAATAAACACCTAATCCAACATTACAAGCACAAGACTTAGCTTTACAACAAGCACAACAAGCCTATCAACAAGTCATCCAACAATAGCAACAACAACAAGTAGCGTTAGCACAACAATAACGTCAAGATCAACAACCAACCTTAGCACAACGACAACAACAACAAGCAACCTTAGCAACACACCAACAATAGTAGGCCCAACAACAATCTCAAAAAACAAGCCTTATGAGCTCAAAAATATTCCCAACAATAGCAATAAGGTTCTTACTTGAGCATTGTCAATTCAAATGCATTAGGAACATATCCATCAGTACCCCCATTATCTTCACAAAATCTCACACCATCATCCAACCATATGTTCCTCCACCCAACTTGTAAGATGATATAGAATCATATTTGAAAGTATTCTCACAAGAAATGTAGGACCTTCGCATGGGAAAGAAAAATAAACCTCATACACAAAACTTGTGTCCTTATCCATTTGACTAAAACATATCTATGATACCATTCCCTCTTGCTTTTGAAAACCCAAAATTTGACAAATATAAAGAGCAAGGAAGTCCTGTGAACCATAACATAGAATTTAATGTCATGTGTATGGAAGTGGCTTACAATGATTCATATCTAATGTGCCTCTTCCCTTGAAGTTTAAGAGGTCATGTTATTGATTGGTTTTCTCATCTGCCTTCTGGTATCAAAACTTTTAAAGAAATTACCAAAAAAATTATCAATCACTACTCCTTCAATTTTGACATGTATGTCAGTCTAGAAGAATTATACAATCTTAGATAAAATCAAGAAGAAACTTTCACAAATTTCTTATGACAATGGAGACAAAGAGCTAGTAAAAGCAATTGGCCTCTTCCTAACGAACAAGTAGGAATCATCATAGCTAATATAGATCCAAATATGTCATTCCACTTGAAAATGTGGTCCCTTATATCATATGATGAGCTTTTCCATAGATCCCTCAACATAGAAAGATCTATAATCTCACAAGGAAATACTCAAGCTTACAAAGACAACCGTCCTTCAACTAGGTCAAATGAGAAACCTCGCATCTAGGAAAAGAACAACAATGTAGTTACAAATCACCCAATGTGGTAGATTCTAAGGTCATACAAAGTTCTCCTGGGCCTAATAACAATCATTTTTTTAACATCCAACCATATGTACAACAAACAACACCTCCTCAGAAAAATTAGATCAATAACAATAACATGCAACAAAGGTGAAACACAAATAAGAATAACTATCCCAAACAAAAGCACACTTAGTTATCAGAACCCATCAAAACAATCATGAATAAATTGGTAGAGTCAAATATGATAACACTTCCCAACTTTGAAAACTACCAAAAACCACAAGAGAAACCATCTTGGTACAATGAGCGTGACCTTTGTGACTTTCATAAAAGCAAAGGGCATAAAATAGCAAATTGTGTGCAACTCAAGAACATCATCCAAAATATCATAGAAAATGATACCATATATGTTGAAGTACTTGTTTTCACAGGGATTTTCACCCAATGCTAAGCTGAAAACTTAGTAATCATGTGCAACATGGGACTACTCTCAGGTTGTGGGTATCCTATGGTGAAAGTAGACCTTCGGGTTATGGGTTGGATTCCCTTTAGATAACTTAAAAATAATACATGATAGTGAAAAGGGTAAGAAGGATTTTCTGTAATTTTAAAACTATCACTAATAGGTGATACACCAAAGATAAAACTTGACAATGTTGTTGAAACTCACAAATCCACTCAACTAATAAAACTGTACTATCTCACAACTCAGCTACACATGCTTGAAAAAATTATTCTTATGAAAGGTTTTGAATTTTCTAGTGTTCATAAAAGGAAAAAAATGATGTTTTCACAATTCTGATACAATAGAATAATAGACACATTCACAGACCTACACTATAACATGTTCCTTGCATTCAATATTGAAGTAATTTGATAAAAAAAAAGGAAAACACAATATTTCATCATACTATTTATTAAAAATACTAGAACCCAAAAATATATGAGGAAACAAGCTTCTTTTATTGTAAACCAAGAGTTTCTCATTTCAAGGAAAAAATGCTTTATAAAATGACTGTAAATCTCATAATAAATGAGTTACAAAGTATAAAAAATGATACTACAAAAGTCACCAAACTCATAACTGAAGAGAGAATGTGAGGAGAAAAAGAATTATAGGCAAAAGGCTCCAAAAATTTGAATTTTGAATATTGGCTCCAATTGGCTTAATGAATAGTCAAACTGAAACCTCTCCTTCAAATTAGGCACTTGACTAAAACAAAAATCCTCAAAAATGGGCACAAGGAGCTCTAAATTTGAAATAAATCCAAAGGGTCATGCACAACTAAACATCCCCCCAAAATAGGATTGAAACTACTAGAAACATGGATTCAAGTTCCTCAAAATCCTCCTTGACTCATACTCCATCCACTTGGACTCTTAAGTGAAGCAAAATTGATGATGAAGTTATCAAATTTACCTATTCTTCCTCCACAAGTTTGAAAATTTCTTCAACTACCTCCTTGACTCATGAAAAGGCATCAAAGCTCAACTAACCCCTCCTTTGACTATATATTATCAACACATGTTCTCCCTTCTGCATTTAAAATAACATTAGTTAGGTGTTTATAACAACACCACCTAACTAAATTTTTTTACATTCATAATAAAAATGAAAAATAAAAAGGCCAAGGTTCAACCTATGTGGAAAATCAAACATGCAAAGCATAAGTCTTTGAAAGACTTCAACACTTGGCATATTGACTTTACAAGGAAAAAATGTTATATTTGGGTATTAGTTCATTTACAAAAATTAAAATGAAAGGAAAAAAATCGCCTTAGCTTTGTTGGCCTAACTTAGGGTAAAAACCCTAAAAAAACTTAGCCCAAAGAGAACAAATAATTTTATTTCTTATTCAATCCTTTTGGAAACTTGGAGGAGCCATCATGGAAACTTAGATTTTGAGCATTTTATTTCTACATTTTTGTATGGATTCTGCTTTTCTTTGTGTCGAATCCTCTCTAAAACTCCATGGTAAGTTGTTTTTTCATCATTCTATGGCATTTTGACTCCATTTTTAAAGGGTTTTGAGATCTCTAGGCTACAGACTTTGTAATTCTTCTAAGTCATTTTGTATGCTTTTTTTCTCTATTTATTTTTCACTTCGAGTCACCATGGAGAGCTTGAATTTGAGTTTCTAAAAGATATGGCACACAAGCTTTTAATGGTTTCCCTTCACAAAAATCTTGGGTAAGCTTTATGCTCTCATTCTTATGCATTTCCCTCTTAAATAAGCTTGATTCAAGCATGATTTAAAAGAAAATGTTTGTCTTCTATGTGTTAAAAAAATAAAATGTATACTCCTCTACACAGGTCATAGCCATACCACATTTATTTCTCTTTTTTTTGCAAATAGGATTGATTCTGAGCTCAACCCATCATAGAAAACAAAAAAATCTTGTGATGGAAGGAATTTTATGTATTTGTTTGCCATTTTCTAGGTTTCTAAAACCCTTCATGTCCCTATCCATTCACCACATTGCTAACACTTTCTGAGAGCTCAAGAACTTGCACAAGCTTAAACTCTTTGTTATCTTCTGTAGTTGAACTTTTGGAAGAAATCCCAAGTGGGTTTGTGCTTTTGTGAAGAAGAATGCTTCTCCCAGGCCATGGCTTAAAAGTACCAACTAGACTTTGATGTATCATATATCTCTAGCTAATTTTATGAATGTGTAGAAAGCAACATTGTTCTTCAATTTTTCTGAATGGAAACCAAAACAAATGCCTCTCTAAGAAAGGCTGAGGCTTAAAAAAAATTAAGATTTCACATTTCTGAATGGAAAATTCATGTTATTGTTCACTTTCATTTTGAAACCTTGGCTTCATATCATTTGTCCGTTTTATTTTGGAAAAAAAATTGCTTCATTTTCTTCACGTATATCACTATAGTTTTTTTTCTCTTTGTTTCTAGAAAACACCATGTTGCTCCAATGGGCTTGCCTTTCACAGAAATTTATTGGGTACACTCCATGTGTATTTTCTCAACACCAATAGTCATTTTCTCTTGCTTTGAGTTTTCATTCTTGTAATTCCACCATTTGTTTTGAAAAATAAAACAATGGAACTCCTTTAGCATTAGTCTCCTCTTTTGTCATGGCTTTCAAATGCATACATTGTTATCAATTGCTTTCCTCCCATTTTGCTAGCTTCAGGAACTATGAAGCTTTTCACTGTTTATTGTAGCCATCCATTTTTCAGGCACTCTTTACCACAATTTTGTTCTTATTGTGAAAATAGAACCATGTAATGCAACAAGACTTGAGTTACATGTTTCACTTCACTTCAGTGATGCTAATCTTTGCTTCATTCAACTCAAACCTTTTGTGCATTGTATCTGTAGTTTGTAATGGCTTCTTTCCCCTTGATACCTTTTCTTTCATATTTCACTTGTAGCCACTTTATACTTCCATTTCATGATACAAACAAATTTTATTTTCACTCTTCATGCATTTTTATATTTCCTTGGATAGCTACACCTAGCATGTGCATTGATCTTTAGTGCATAGAATATTTTGAAATATGTGACACTTGATGATGATGTTTTGAAGCTTCTCCAATTGATTCAATTGTTACTCTTGATTTGTAGATTGGCATTGTGTGTGCCTGTTCACTAATACTCCATGACAATGAATCACTTGTCATATAAATGTGAACATCATGTTAATGAAACATGGTAGTAATGTAATGCTACAACAACCCTATTTAGTCAATCAATGATAACATGACATACCTGTACATGCAAATGGAAATTTCCAATGGAGGATAATGTAATTTTATTTTTTTGTATTGCATGTTAATTGATCATTTTGAATGAATCGTTGTTCATCCATGATTCTTAATTCATTGCACATTCAGAGTTGATTGTCATGTATGATCAATATATTGAAGCTCTTGCAATTACTTAATGATTTAATCCTTTAGTTGAATGTTTTCATTGAGCATTATGAATATCTTTCTTTCTCAAACCCCTCTTGAAGTTAAAGGGAAACATGTTGGGCTCAACCCTTGTGGGAGCCACATTTTTTCCCACATGTCATAAATAGATGAAACAAAACAACAACAAAAATTGACCTATACCTACACAAGAAGATAACATGTTAGATAAAACAGAGCATATGATAGACATGTTTGAAAACTTTCTAGTTTTCCTGTACATCTATGGTATGTTAGCTATTTGAATGCACATGAGGATCAAATTATATGTTTATGGATAAGTGCACATGTATTGATTGGTTATCCTTCATTGCTCTAACAACACTTTTCTTATAGATGCAAGGAACCTAGGAGCAACAAGGGGAGCATCAACTAGAAGCAAGACAAGTGAGAGGGACCGAAGATGATGTAGAACAAAGCAACTGAGATTTGTCATTCAAGCAACGATGGGTCCTCTTTCTCTACATATGCATTATTTTCATTTATCTATAAATGTAAAGTCTTTTCTTTTATTTGCATTGTAATAGTTAGTCCCACGGCTTATGTGGGACACCATACATTCATGATATCAATAAAGACTAATTTTTCCAAATTATTGTGATTATTTCTCTTCACGGTTGTATGCATATGTATAATTTGATGATGTAGTCTTTAGACGTTCTCCTTTATGCATATGAATATGACATGGTAGGTAATAGATGTACCTTTTGTTTTCACTTTGTAAAAACATAATCACTTCTACCTATTTGAACTAGGAGAAAAAATAGGTAACAATACCAGTTGGGAATCATGATCTTAAGATATACAAGAACCCTTTTCCAAATCATAACAAAGAAAAAAACAAAGCTAAGGATTACACCAATGTGCAATATACCTATTCCAACATAGTGGCTTCCTACAATTTAGTGTTACTACTATTGTCGCCATCAAAGGGGCTAGTATGGAATGTGGAGTCACCACACAACATGGAAAAATAACTATTCAAGGTGTCTCATCTCAATCTAGGGCACAACCTACTTTTCCCACATCTAATCCTAGCAAGTACAATCTTCTAGATCAACTTAAGCACACCCCCACATAGATATCTATCCTAGAAATCTTAAGATTTCCCCCCACAGATAGGGAAATATTAGAGAAAGCCTTGTTTGAATCATCTATTCCCAAGAACATTGATACAGATCAGTTTCAAGCTATGGTAGGTCATATCACCAACTATCTTCTTACCATTTATGAGAAATACCTCTTGTCACAACCATCTCATAACCATGCTTTACATATTAAGGTTGTCATTCACAAAAAAAAAAAGGTCAAAAGAGTCTTGGTAGATGGAGGTGTTGGTTTGAACATTTGTACCTTATAGTTGATAAAAAAATCTAGGCTATTCAGAAGATACTATTGAGAAGA
Organism: Sequoia sempervirens; assembly: GCA_007258455.2. NCBI lineage: Eukaryota > Viridiplantae > Streptophyta > Pinopsida > Cupressales > Cupressaceae > Sequoia > Sequoia sempervirens. The sequence goes on from VDFB02193867.1 coordinate 436,136,901, forward strand.
AAAGAGTACCACCATCGAAGCATATGATGATCAAGAATGGGTATCATAAGGAATCATTGCAATTCCCATCCATGTGGGATCTCCTTGTAGACATGAAAAATATCCTGATCAAATAACTTCAATTCTTCCTTGATCATTTCTCTACTAACCAATTAATTGAATAATCCTTATTTATTTAATTCATTAGGATTACTCTGTTAATTAAATAAATCAATTTTATTTAATTAATCCTATTTCCTTTTTCAATTAAATAAATCATTTTATTTAATTGAATCCTAAGTTCATTTCATTTAAATTGAATAAATTAACCCTTATTTGATTTAATTCTAACATCATATTTTTAATAAAATAAATCAAACTTTATTTAATATAATGTTGATTATTCCTCTCATTTGATTTAAATAAATAGTCAAATGTCAAAATCAACTAATCTCCATTTAAATTAATCAAATCATGATTAATCCTAACTCTAATCCATTAAATCCTCTAGGTTTTGCAACTTGCACAATAAATCAATTTATTTGATTCATTAATTCATCTATTTTCATTCAAAATGGAATCACGTTGGAATATTCTTCAAATTTGAATTGTCCCTCCCAAATTTCTTATCCTCCAACTTGGCATTTATGACTCTTACAAGTCCTTTTTCTTGATACAAGTGGCAATAACTCCTCTTTCACATCTCCCTCCACAAGCCAACTTTCAAATTTCAAATATCCACCTAATGGCATTTATGTGCACATTCATCAAAATGTGCCCCACCTCTCTCCATTCACATGTTGAGAAGTGGAATTTTGCTATTGGTTGATGTTTTGTCCCACATCCATCATGTTTTGCATTCTTCCATCCTTCATTCCTATAAATGGAGGATTCTTTTATTGATTTTGGATCCACAATCATATGCACAAGTTCATTCACAAGTTTATGCAAGCCCATTATCCACAATCTTAGGCATTTTAATCCACAACTCATCCAAGTTAGCATTTTATCACAACTCATAGCATCTTCAAGGCATTTTCATCAAGTTTACTTATCAAGGGTTGGGAAAGGGCTACCTTCCACATCAAATTAGCATCAATCCACTATGGGATATGTTTGATCATACTTCATGCTTTTAATTAGTCTTTTTGGTATTTTAGTGCTTTGTTTGCATTATTTAGTATGATTCAATATTTCATAGAGATGCTAGTTTTACTTACTTCAAACAGACTAACAATACTAATACGGTTCATTGTTTGAAGTTTGTGGAAATTAGTGTCTATAAAATGGCACTAGAAGGAGGGTAGTAGAACATCAGTTGGTGTATAGAAGTTCTATCATGCTTATAAATATAATCTTGTTGTCTAATTATCTTTTGGAGGAAAACCGTGCTATAATTGTCACTTCTTTTTATTCAAATTTTGAAATTTAAACGTTCAACTATAAACAAATTCTTAGGAGCTGTGATGGATTTTTCTTAGTATGATGTAGCTATAATTAGAAAGTGATCAATTAAATACTGTAGCTGTAAAATTTCTTGCAATACGATCAAAGTCTTTTGTTACACTTGTTTTATTTGGAGATTGAAACTTTAGAACAAGTTTTTTTTCAACTTTTCAAACAACACACCTCAAGGACAATAGTACTTAATAGAGTAAGGAATTGGAAATATTTTCAAGCCATGCCAACAACTTTTCCTCTGGTTGACAATGTTATGAATATGGGATAACATATATTTGACATATCCGTGAAGTTTCTCTTTTTTCATTTTGTTTTCATTGAAGAACATGCAATAAATGATATCACTGTCATGGTGGCATCCACTTGAAAATATTATTCAAAAAAGCAATCAAAAGCTAAACATCTTTGGGCGCTGATGTCTTCAAACTCAAAAATTTTAAACCTCTATTTGAGATCATTGATTGCCTTAGATTCTCACTTGTGTTTTAGATCTGTAAAATTTGAAGGTAGTCATTGGGAAGCATGGATGGTTTTACTACTATTTCTAGCTCTTGATCACTCAATCATAGAAGGATTTATCCTACCTATGATTTTTTTTTTAAATTTGAAAAAATAATCTTCTTTGCAATGATGAATTGATATTAATACCAATTTTTTTTTCTATTCGGCTCTTTTATTTAAATATTGTTGCATTGCTTGTTATCTTTGTTAATGTTTGATTGGGATCATTTCCAAAAGCTTCAATAGGTGAAACTATTTTTCAACTTGATTTTTCCACTTGTTGCAATCTTGGGCTCACTTTTTCTAGAAGGGAACACGTTATGACAGTCTATTCTGGGTATTATATAATGCTTTTGAATATTTGAGTAAATTTTTATTTTTGCACATAGGTATTCTCACTTTGTCGTGCAATTCCTCATTCTTGGTTCTTCTTTGGTTAGTGGTAAAGACTTCAAAAATTCATTCATAAGAACTGATATGTTGATATCAAAATAATTTGTAATTTGTCATCAGATACCATGCAACAACTCACCAAATTGAAGAAGTGAAAGTTCAATGAGCATACAAATAAACATTGATATGAAAATTGATGATATAGGTGGAAAGGTTGTCTCCATATGTTTGAATAAACAAATAACAATCTTTGTCAAATAGTAAGGAAGGTTGTCATGTCAAATAGTAAGGAAGGTTTTCTTTTATTTTCAGTCCAAGTTTTGCGGCACTTTCACTATTTTTGGTCATCCATGCATTGATTTTTTTTCCATATTAGAACTTTGACAACTATAACACTCAAGAAACTCAAAATTCAAGACACAAGTGGAGAAAAAAATCTTCTTCCCTAATCTTGCTTAGTCTCAGCTTTAGCCGCTATGTTATCAAGTGTTGTTGTTTTGAAGTAATTTTCCTTTCAGGCTAAACATAGCGATGTGAAATTGGGTTACACTTCTCTATTAAATAAATCCATGCACAAAAATAAATGGAACAAATCGACCACATTTCTTTAAGGAATTTTTTTATCAATTCACATGCCTTGTCTCATTTCTTTGAGGCATTCTATCAAAAGGAACTCATTCCTTTTCTATGCTTTCATATTTTGTAGACTTGTCTATGAGGGTCATATGCTATGGAATTCAGTTTTACACCTACCAATTGCATTTTCTCGAAAGTGTCTAAAGAATTTTCATCAAATCCCTGTTGTGCATGAGACCATCTCTTTTAGGAATTTTGTCAAGAAGTTTGTGTGCCCTCTCTCTACTTTTTGCATGGGCATGGGTGTCTATTGTTTCCATGCCATTACAATCATAAGAGTTACTCATTTTTCAACTATGAGTTAAAGGCACATCATTCACTCACTTTGAAGAACTCAAAGCTTTCCCTATGGGCCATTTGAGAGGCAGAAAAATATGTATTTCCCTATCCTAGACAAAATCCATTCAACACCTATCCCAATCTATTGCTTTTTTATCTTCTAGCAATTTATTTTTTGATTTCTTTATGCTATTGCTAAAAATTTGTTTGATTTTGGATGCTACAACTATGCAAGGAAGTCCCAATGAATCTCTTGGTATCTAGTTTTAATTCTCCAAGATCCGATTCAATCTTTGTCAACACTGGTACAAGTTTTGAAAAGTATACAGAGGGAAAGTGCAAAATAGTCAAAACTAAAGATTTTTCATGCATTTATTTTGTGTATATCATATGTATCTCTTGTGATTTTTTAATTTGTTGATTCAAATGCTGACATAAATAGACATTGAAATATTAAATGCACTATGTAAAAGAATCAAACATTTTTTGGAGACTCACTGTTGGTAGGTAGGTAGCCTATGGATGGGAAGGAGTAGCACCTACAAATTTTATTTGGTCTCTTCTAACTGCTTTATGATCTTTTCTTAATTGATATTGAATGTAGTGCTTGGAGGATTACTAAATCAACAAATACATAGTCAATGTGTTGAAGGCTACACTTTACTCATTTATGCCTTGTGCATTGAATATTGATTGGAGCATTAAATAGGCAACCAAAGTTGGTGTTTTTCTTTGTTTTTTTTCATAAAAACTTTAAGATTGCAAAAATACTTTGTTGGAGTGATATCATTATGGAGGGTAATTTTCCTAATATCGATTAAATTAGCACTTAAAGTATTTATTTCTATTTTCACAAGCTTCTAGCTAGTTATTGTCATGCTTATCTTACTATCTTTGATCATATGGGGTTCCTTCAAATTTTATTTTTAAACATTATAACCATTTTAATTTTTTTATTTGAAAAGTAATTTGCATGAGTGTGGATAAATCACAAGCAAAATTGAGCTAGAAAAGTGGACATTGAGCTTGAGACTTGAAAGAGCCTTTTTTAATGTTTGTTGTAATCACTTAGAGCATCTAATTACTGCATTTATTTTTTATTTTAGGCCAACTCCCTTCAGTTTTGGGTATAAAATTGACTACTGATTTAATCTCTTCAAGTTGGGATAAAATTGAACCCTAGAAACTCACTAGCTCTTGGATTTGGGTCTTAAAAATTTAATAAGAAAATATCACACTTTAAAGTTGGTGCTTAAAAAGAACTCATTTCCACTTTGGAGTTAAAATGAACATGTGCTTTCATGTCTTGTAATATTTTTTGCAAAGTAATATCATCTAAAAAGGCATATGTACTCTCATGCTTCACGGTGATCTTGAGAATCAAAATTCTTTTTGGTGACATTAAGTTGCATAAAATATTGACTTCACATTTCAATTGGGCTCTTAAAATTGAAATTTTTTTGTGAATGTGAGTTAGGTATATCATGTGTATTCTCTCTTTGTTTCTCAATGAAGTTTGATCAAACTACGGATGTTCCTGCTCACTTTTGTTTACCCTTAGAGGGCCTTCCTAGTGGGAAAAAGTAATCACCCTAGGGAACAACCCAACCAGGAACACACTAAAGCCAAGCAACTTCCACCTAGTATATAAGTGTGGGTACTTGAGGAAAGTTCAAGTATCATGAGGATTGTTCAGACAAGAAGGGAAGAAATGGTCTCTTATCATATGGATGACCCCCAATGAATGGAATTCCTATACTAGAACCTTTTGTATAAAGGCCAAAATCCTTATCTATTTGTTGGTGCAAGAACAGTTGTTCTGAAGTCATCCCATGTTTTTACAACTCTTATTAGAGATGAGAAGTATGCCATGGGAGTTTCATGGGTACTAAAGCTTGGCTGATCTAATAAGTGTGTGTCATGGAGGGGAGCCAATGTATTCAAGCTTCTAATCATCCGCTAAGAGTACACATAGTTGGATTTATCCAAGTGGGAAATCAACAAATATTGTCTCATTCTATCCTAGGGTTGTGCATCATTTTGGGATCAAAACACTTTTCTTGGATCTAAGACATTGGAAAACAAACATTCAACATAAACACCAAATTTCAAACCCTTTAGGAAGAGAAAATACCTTTGAAAGATCCAAGTGTTGCTTCTTGTCCCATGGGATTTCATCCTTAGAGGCTTCTAAGTATTTGGATTTATATCTCAATTTTCCCTCACTAAAGTCAATGTTAGGGAACTATTACCTTGATTTTCTTCATTTCCACATAATGGACCTTGTGGGATGAAAAGAAATTGAGACATAGACATTTAGTTTGAAAAGCTAAGCAAGAAGTGTGGATGTGGTAAAATCAATCCATTAACCAAGATTAAATCAATTGAACCTCGTACATGTGCTTGTTATCATTTGTCTTATGGCTTTCCATGCAAACATTGGTCTTTTGGTTTTAACTACTCTTAGGGAAAAGTATGTTCTTCACTATCTTGGTCTTATAAACAAGGTTCGTCTTAGGTTCATTTAGGATCAAAACAAACAATCATTTCATCCATCACAAACATCAATCAAATCCCATCTCACAAACAACTTTTGAACCACTAGAAAAATAATTCATACTACATTTTTTGGTAAAATCCTTCAAATCAACATCAAAATCACCTTGTTTGGCTAAGTGTGTGTGGATGAATCCTTCCTCATAGATCTAGTTAATTTATCATCCTTGTGGACACATTTATTCCAAGATAATATCCAACATCTTGGGCTTTATAAGTCCATTATCCAAATCAAATTAAATCCAATACAAATCAAAGAATCCAAAGAATCTTAAATTCTAGTGTTCCTCCAAGTGTCTTAAAAGTGCAACACCCATATCATTCACCCCTTTCATCCTTTATCTCATCATTGGAACTGAACACCTTAGAGGTTCACTTTTACAACAAGGTCAAAACACAAGAATAACATGGAATATAAACTCGATTCATACATCATGAGTAATCTAAATCAACTAAACTATCAAAGCCTTATAATGCCTATAGATTATTGAAACTCGCATTTATAAAACCCATGAATGGGATCATTATCTCCTACAAACCTCAATGGTACAACAAATGTGAGTATTCCCAATCAAAATTTTGGAACACCTTTCCTAATGGTAGATTTAAATCATGGTCCAAACCTACAAATCAAAATCAACTAAACACTCACTGCATGAGTCTTCCATAAAAAAAAATCATCACACCAAATCAATACATATCATCAAAGCACACTTGGAAAACTTTGGGATAAATATGTTTGTGAATCATAAAAATGTTATTCAAAGTCCAAACAAGATGATAACAACTCCATGTATTAATCCAAGTCAAGGTAACACCATGCAAAATCAAGGAAATGTGATTCCCAAACACAACAACATTCAATTTCAATTTATTATGCCAAATATAAGCACCATCCCAAATCAGAACATTTTCCAAAATCAATTTGTCCATGATCCCATGCAAACACCACAAGTGTACATTCCAAATCTGCTTGAACAAAAGCCAAATCAACTATATCAAGGGAGTCAAAATCAAGATCAAATTTCACTAGATCAACTTGCTTCACTTGCCAAACTAATTCAATTATTGAGCCAAGATACATCTTCACTCTAGAATCAATACACTCTACCATTGGTTCAACCATGTCATCAAAGCATTGAGTTGTGTCCACAATCACATCAAGTACAATATCTACAGTTTCAAGAGATTAGCTATCAAGATCAACAACAACAAATTCAATCATCCCATCTTTAAGATCATCCAACACATCTCCATGATAAAAATATATCCATCAATGGGCACCTACAATATATTTCTACCCCATCTAATGATCAAATCAAAATGCATCAAGAGTCACTCTTTAATCATGATCAAAACCTCTTAACAATATTTGGCAATGATCTATTTCATGGGGTTTTACAATTATTTGATTCTATTAATATAATCCATGATCCATCAACCAAATATCCTATTGAAAGTGTCTCTACATCACCTAAGGAGTTAGAGGACATATCCCAAGAATTTATTCCAAAGCATGATCAACATCTTTCACCAAAATCTAGCAATGGTCATTTCCAAGACATATTGAAATCCTTTCACCTCATGGTTATAGATACTAAAGGGATCCTCAACTCAACATTTGTTCCAAGTCCACTCAAAGCTTAGGAGGATGTTAAGCCACTTACTATGCCTAATGAATATATCCAAGAACCCCTTATAAGCAATCCATCCTTTGAAACTGACCCATGTAGAGAACTTGATCCAAAGCAGGTCGAAAGCAATTCCAAAATTAATCAAGAGAAAAGATTCATATCTCCAAGATACTACATTGATCTAATTGACACTCTCTTATCTATACAATATGTGGAAAATGATGATCCTATCCATATAACACATACTCCTCCATCTACCCATGAGATGATTTTTGTGGATGGACACATAAATGATCTTCATTCAAAACAAGATTCCTTTACTCCTCACATTATCACACAAAAAGAGAAGGTTATTGATTCCCACAATCAAACTAGGTTGTCAACATCAAGATTATATGTATCCCAAATTTACATTGAGGACATCAAGTATGAAGATATCTAGCATTATCCACTCAAGGAAACAAGTCAGATAGAATAGGATATTCTAGAGTCAATAGAGCAGCAAATTGAAATAATGTCATTTGCAGTGGTCATTTATCAAAGAATGCTTACTGAACAAGACATCTCAAAATATTTAGAATCAAGGAACAAAGGTGCCACTACCACCATATTGGGGGCAACTATGTCTCAAACAAACATAAACATAGGGAGAATGAAGAATCCTTACAGTGAAACTAATGCCAATACTACAACCAACCATGTCATGAATATTCATCCACCCATTACCCCATCCATGAGTTAGGATCAATATCAAAAGAAGGATGTGAATCAAAGCAAGAAGAACATTGTCAAAGAAAAATAAGCTAAGAAGCATAAAGGAAAAATCAAATACACATGGATACCAAAATTACAAAGAAATATTAACTCTATCAAACTCCACTAGTCAATGAAACTATGGAGCGAAAAAAAAAAGAAGGAAAATTATCCATCAAATATGTCCACAAAGGAAAAAGAAATCTTCTCAAGAAATGCACAAAGTATGCCAAGCAATTGGTCCTAATTCCAAGCACACTTTTGTATCCACCCATCGTTGCTCATCTTCCTGAGTTTGGAGAGTCAAAGATGCCAAACTATCAACCAATCCATCTCCTATTCCTAAAAACACTCCATCCACACCTCCACACATGATATCCAATTCTCAAATTGACCATGTGTTGGAAATGACCCTTCATCATAAGGATTTAGAAGGAAATTTTTCATGAAGTGCACACAAAGATAGAGTTAACTCTGGTAGCAACAAAGCTGATCAGGAATCTCAAAAGTTACATTCAAGTGCATGTATCTTGGGAAAGAAACTTCTTCAATCAAGATATCAATGGCACATTATGATAGAAGCATCTACATTGACACTACCAGGTGGTACAACATGAGCTTAAAATCTTTTAGAAAAAAAAATCATGAAAATAGTAAAGAAAAAAATTGTCCTCTAGTGAAAACCACTATGGTGACACTTTGGACAAGTACCATGATGAAAACTTGAAAAATAGGCATCATGTGTAGAATCGAGCATCTACGTGTGCTAGTTCAGGTGGAAGCATCTCATCCCATCCATAATAAATCCAACATTCCATCCATCTTATCCATAATAAATCCATTCATCCATAAACCATTTATTTGATCCATATACTTCCATAGTCCTAATTATCTTGATCTTAGTAAAATTTTGGTGTACACTTTCAGATTGCATATGGTAAACATCTTGACATGGGTCATTTTCATTGATCCTATCCTACCCAACATTATCTGATCCATGAAGCATTATCCAATGAAGCATTCCTCCATTCAAACACCTTATCTTATTGCAAGATAATCCTTGTCATCCTTTGTGTGCTTACCGTATCCACCCATCCATACATTTATCCAAGCATCCACCCATGGCATTCCATACATTGCTAGACACTAGGGTAGGTATTTACATCTTTCTTCAAGAATAAATCTTGATCTATATCTTCCAACTTATGTGGTGATCCAAACATTTGGAAAACATGAAATAAAATTGGTCAAAGCATTTATGATCCAAAATCGAAATCACTAGCCCATGGCACATTTTGATGAGTAGATGTTCCTTTTAAAGCTTCATCTTTCATTGAACATCAATCCAAACATTCACTATTAGTTGCATCTAATTTTCACTTCAAACGTCACATCAAATCATTCAAACAATTTTGTTTCAAAATAAAGCTTCAAAATCCTGATCAATCAAATCCAATCAATCCATCATCATCTTGGGATATCCTTCCCAATCCTCATGTTACATAACACTATCCTTGCATTGTTGTGTGTCTTCAACAATTTTATCATCATCAATCCATTAGATCAAATCTAATCAATCCCTCATCTTCTTGGGATATCCATCCTAATCCTCATGTTGCTTAACACTATCATTGCATTGTTGTATATCCTCAACATTTTTATCATCATCAATCCATCAATTAGATCAATCAACCCTAGCCTGGCTTTCAACAAAGTCCCAAAATAGAGCACTAATATAGTCACAAATATCCATATCCAAATCATCAAAATCATGCAAAAATCCAAAAACATCCAAAAAATATCAAAATCCAAAAACATTAATAAAATTAGAAAATCCAAAAAAAAACCAGTTGAAAACCTAAAAAATTAAAAAACATTGGTATCCAAACTACGTCGTCTCTGAGCTTAAACATAGGCAAGGCTAATCTTTGATCAACCCTTGGGAAACAAAATCCAAAAGAATTCACAAAATCCCATAAAAACACAAAAACATTTGAAATTTAGGAAAATCAAAACATTTGTAAAATCTCAAAAAATACTAAAAATAGCCTCATAACATTTCAAAAACATCAAAATATTTAAGAAAATATCCACCCATAATATTTCACTTCACCCACAATAATCAATCATCCATAATAAATCAATTTCCAACTTCATCCTTTGGCAACACAAACAAAAACAACCACAACAATCAACAAAAGCAAGCTTCAAATGAAAAATCAAAATCGAAGCAACAAACCTTTAAACACAAAATCAAACTCTTGATCATTCACAAACATGTTAATCAACATTATATCAATAGCCTTTCAAACAACCTATCAACTTGCCACCATCCACTAACATGTCCTAGGATGTATCCTTCCTACAATGGGTATTATTTATTGCAAAAACACTTTGGAGACTTATCCTAAACAAAACAAATCCCTTTAGCTGAAGGTATGAAGAACATTATCTTGTTTGTGTACTTAATATTTTCTTTTGATTTATCTTATTGTGCTCATTCCAATGACCTCTCGATGATGTCTAAAAAAAATGATTTAGAGAGAAAGGAATGGAGCAATGATCATTATCTTTTTTCTATTGTGCTTGTTGGATGTTCTTGTAATATAACTTGGTGAATACTTGCTTTGTTAGGAATGTATGGAACATGTTTTGGATAGCTTTTTGACTATTGCATTGATAGGTTATACCTTTCTTTGTTTTGGTCTAAGATGTTTGAAACTTTAGAAGTGCACCCTAGCAAGGTTTTCGTATGTCAGGTGTGAACAAGAAAACTCCTATCTATTTGTCGAGTCAAAGTCCATCACACTAGGTAGAATGCCATCCTAGTTCTTGATACCTTGATGCATCGTATCTAGTGTGTTATCAAACATAAGGTAAGAAAGCCCTTTTAAAATCCCAATCCTTGGATAAGCAACACATTATCATCATCCATCATCATATCTAATAAAGTATCAATGATGCATGGACTTGTTGGATCCTCTTTCCATCATCTCATTTCTTCTTTCTTCTCTTTGCACTAACATGTTATCATGACATGCATCCATCCTGCATTGATAAAACGTCATACTCATCCTACATACGCATACATATCATCGCATCATCCATCTCACATACATTGGATAATCATTTAAGTTGTTTAGGATAATATAGATTGGTTTTTCTAAGCATCTTAATCCATCTCATTTGCATCATCATCATAACCATCCATACATCCATCTTGAACCTCTTTGTCATGAGATCAACCTTCAAATCAAAATTTTCACTCAATCTCTCGATCTAGGGCAGTGTACTAGTATACTTCTTTCCATTGGGGCATCTGAAAAAATCATAAATTTTTTGAATTTTGATCTCAGTAGTATTATTCTTTGAACCAACGTAGTAGGTACTTTGCTTCAAAGAGGGGAAAAATGTAGAGATGAAAAATATCTTGATCAACTAACTTCAATTCTTCCTTGATCATAATTTATCTACTAACCAATTAATTAAATAATCCTTATTTAGTTAATTCATCAGGACTCCTCTGTTAATTAAATAAATTAATTTTATTTAATTAAATCCTAGTGTTCCTCTTTTAATTAAATAAATCAACTTTATTTGATTAAATCATTATCTTTCTTTAATTAAATAAATCATTTTATTTAATTAATCATATTTCCTCGGTTAATTAAATAAATCACCATTTTTATTAAATTATCATCTTCTTTTAATTAAATAAATCATTTTATTTAATTGAATCCTCAATTCATCTCCTTTAAATTCAATAAATTAACCCTTATTTGATTAAAATTTAACATCATACTTTTAATTAAATAAATCAAACTTTATTTAGTCTAATATTCATTATTCCTCTCATTTGATTAAAATAAATGGTCAAATGTCAAAATAAGCTAATCTCCATTTAAATTAATAAAATCATGATTAATCCTAACTCTAATCCATCAAATCCTCTAGATTTTACAACTTGTGCAATAAATCAATTTATTTGATTTATTAATTCATCTATTTTCATTCAAAAGGGCATCAAGTTGGAATATTCTTCACATTTGAATTCTCTCTCCCAAATATCTTATCCTCCAACTTGGCATTTATGACTCTTACAAGTTCTTTTTCTTGAGCCAAGTGGCAATAACTCCTCTTCCACATCTCCCTCCACAAGACAACTTTCAAATTTTAAATATCCACTCAATAGCATTTATGTGCACATTCATCAAAATGTGCTCCACCTCTCTCCATTCACATGTTGACAAATGTCATTTTTCTATTGGTTGATGTTTTGTCCCACATCCTTCATGTTTTTCATTCTTCCATCCTTCATTCATATAAATGGACGATTCTTCTATTGATTTTAGATCCAAAATCTTATGCATAGGTTCATTCACAAGTTTATGCAAGCCCATTATCCACAATCTTAGGCATTTGAATCCACAACTCATAGCATCTTCAAGGAATTTTCATCAAGTTTACTTATCAAAGGTTGGGAAAGGGCTACTTTCCACATCAAAGTAGCACCAATCCACTGTGGGATAGGTTTGAACATACTTCACATGCTTTTAATTAGTCTCTTTGGTATTTTAGTGATTTGTTTGTATTATTTAGTATGATTCAATATTTTATAGAGATGCTAGTTTTACTTACTTTAAATGGACTAACAATACTAATATGGTTCATTGTTTTACATAGAGGTGATATTTTTAGTATGATTCAATATTTTATAGAGATGCTAGTTTTAATATGGTTTATTTAGTATGATTCAATATTTTATAGGGATGCTAGTTTTACTTACTTTAAACTGACTAACAATACTAATATGGTTCATTGTTTGAAGTTTATCGAAATTAGTGTCTACAAATCAAAAATGTGAAAGGTGATCCTAGACCTACACAAACTCATAATTAGTCCAATATGCAAGTTAGAAACAAAATTCCCCATGAAATTCATTTGAGATATCAAGAACAAGAAATAAATGAAGAATAAAACTATCAAATCTTGCTCAAAATAAACAAACTCTCAATCCTATGGGTGAATTGGTGCCATTTTGATGTGGAAAATGGCCCTTTTCCAATTCCTTGCAAGTTTGATGATCAATGGTGAATATTTGATTCTCCTTGATGAAATTTTCGTATAACCTTGCTATGAAATCATGAAAATTATGAAACTTGATGAAATGGATGAAAATGGCTCTAAGTGTGAAGATAATGACTTTGTAATGAAGTTGTGGATCCTCAATTAGTAAAAGGGTCTTCTATTTATAAGAGAGAATGAAGGAGGAAGAGGCAAAAGGGATGAATGTGGGATTAATCATCAACCAATGGCCAAATGCCACTTGTCAAGATGTGAGTGGAGGAAGGTTGAGCACATTTTGATGAATGTGCACAATAAATGATATTAGGTGGAATTTCAAATTTATGAAATGACAAGTTGGAGGGAGAAAGGAATGAATTAAATGCCACTTGGCTCAATGCAAAGGACATGTAAGATGACTTTAATGCCTTGTTGGAAGGGACAAGTCCTTTTGGAGGGACTTTTCAAATTTGGAGGAATATTCCCATTTGATGCCATGTTGAGAGAAATTAGAAGATTTAATAAATCAAAAGAAATGATTTATTGTCCAAGTTGTAAAATTTAGAGGATTTGGAGGATTAGGATAGATTTAATCATGATTTGATTAATTTAAGTGGAGATTAGATGATTTGACAATTTGATTTAGATAAATCGAAATGAGAGGAATAATGATTTTAGACTTAATTAAATAAAGTTTGATTTATTTAATTAAAGAGAATGATGTTAGTTTTAAATAAAATTAAGATAAATTTATTTAATTTAAATGAGATGAATTTAGAGATTTAATTAAATAAAATGGATTATTTAATTAAAAGAGGAATTGTAGGAAAAATGATTTATTTAATTAATAGGAGATGATGACTTAATCAAATAAAATTGATTTATTTAATTAAGAGATGAAATACAACTAATTTAGTCAAATAAACGTTATTCGATTAAATTATTAGTGAAGGAGGTGATTTAGGATGAACTGGTGTTAGTAATTTAAGATCACGTGTATAAAATTAATCACTACATTTTCTGTGTCTACATTTTCCCCCCTTTCAAGCAATGCACCTATTGCATTGATTCAAAGAATAATAATGTTGTGATCAAAATCCAAAAGTTTTTCGTTTTTAAAAATTCCCCAATGCTTCCCTAACAAGAGAACTACAATGGTATACTATCTCCTTGAGAGATTGGTTTGTATACACCTAAAAACGGTCATCATATTCAATTAAGTAAATACAAGTTATTTGATTAATATTTTGACTACATATAAATAAAGTCTCACTTTGTTTATATTGTTCACTCTTCTATTTATTCTTCACTAATTAAGAATTAGAGCACATTTCTACTACTTTTTCTTGTGCCACCTCACAAAGGTCACATGAAAATAAATAATCCTAATTATTAATTAGAATTATCCTCACACACTTCCACCAATTGGAAAAAGCACATGGTCTTTGTTTCACACACTTGGGTCTCCCATCCAAATGGCATGTTTCCCATTGGTCAAGAGATTCTTCCACACACATGGCATGTTGTCTGTGGTCAAGGGGACAACATCTTGATTCTCTCCATCTCCACTATCTATTCTTTTTGCTTTGAATCTAGACCATTGATAGGTGCCAACTCACAAGATGCTTGAGAAACCTTATAAATACACCCCTTTTCCTTTGCATTTTCATCCAAATTTTGAATAGTGTTATAATTCTATTTTGAAATCCGCATTTGAAGTGAAGTTATCATGCAAGTTTCTCATAGGACCTAGGAGCATTAATGGAGTCTTAGAGTTAGCTTTTACATCATGTTTTATGTTGCATTCTTATACTAGATTAACATATTGCTTCATAGTTTCATTTTATTATCTCCATTGCATCATAGTTGCATTTTAGATTAGTCTATTTCATGTTTTCATTTATGTATATGTAGAATCATGCTTAGGTTATTATAGTTTTGTATCATCTCACTCATCTCCACTTGTTCATTTATCATCAACAATCATCCTTCATTTATCATCGTATCCATTATCCTTTCCATCATTTTGTTTAATTTAGAAGCATACCACTAATCCTTCCAACACACGTTTGCACACAGAAATCATCTTAGCTTGCATCTTAAGCATTAAATCTCATTTTCTAGGTTGTCATTTTAACAACCATTATGTTCAAAGAAATTTAAGGGCCAAATGGTTTAATAAATCCTTCTAAATAGAGGACAATGAGGCGTATTTGAAGGTTTTGATTGTATTACAAAATAGAGTAGTTTACTTGCATTCAAATCTTTGAATATAAACCATTTCATTAAGGTTTTTGTTGACATATGATCTATCCACATTCGACACATGCACAAAATGGTGCCCACTGTGGGGCCTTTGTCTCACTTGTTTCTAACTTTTATGGAAATTTTGTGGTCGCATGTTCAGATTTGAGACTTGAGAGCCTTTTACACCTATTCCAAGATAATTCTAGGCTATTTCTAGAGTTTTGGCACCTCTTTCAAGTTATCCTGAGACCATTTTTCACTGTTCTAAGACCATTTTGGGCTATTTTTAGAGTTTTGGTGCCTCTTGCAAGTTGTTCTGAGACCATTTTTCACTGTTCTAAGACCATTATGGGCTGTTTTTAGAGGTTTGGATCCTCTTTCACCTATTTTGGCACCTCTTGTAAGTTGTTCTAAGACCATTTTTTCCTATTCTGAGACCATTTTGGGTTGTTTTTAGAGATTTGGCACCTCTTGCACCTATTTTGGTGCCTCTTGCAAGTTGTTCTGAAACCATTTTTCACTATTCTGGGACCATTCTAGGATGTTTTTAGAGTTTTGGTGCCTCTTGCAAGTTGTTTCAAGACCATTTTCACCTGTTCTAGAACCATTTTGCACTGTTTCTGGAGTTTTAGTGCCTCTTGCACTTGTTTTGGCACCTCTTGCAAACTATTTCAAGGAGTTCTGGCATCTCTAACTCTATTTTTGAACCTTTTGTCTCTGTTTTAGTGCCTCTTGCAATTTTTCACCAAATCAAAAAACTCACATTCTATGTTGTGATTTGTTTGTTTTCCCAGATTTGTTGTCAAATACTCAAACATAAACTACTGACATATTGTAGGGGTTGGACGTTATTTACTTGTTTCCTTTTGGTTAAGTTAGGAACATAGCATAATTAAAGGAAAATGAACACCATGTCTTTTGTATGTGATGGATGGTAGGCATATGCCCTCCCCTTAACTGGGTGATCCAAAAAGATAGACCTATTCTTGTTTATGTGTGATTTTAAGTGGATTATATGGTGTGTGTTATCTCTTTATTCATGTGAAATAAATATTGATTGAACTATGGGTATACTTGCTTTCTTTTTTTTATCCTAGAGGGCCTACCTTGGGGAAAAAGTAATCACCTAAGGGAATGACCCAACCGGTAACACGCTAATGGGTGCTTTCTTTTTTTTATCCTAGAGGGCCTACCTTGGAGAAAAAGTAATCACCCAAGGGAATGACCCAACCAGTAACACGCTAAAGCCAAGTGACTTCCAACTAGGATATAAATGTGGATACTTGGGGAAAGTTCAAGTATCACACAAGTGGCTGTGACAAGATGGATCGAAAGGGACTCTCACTGCATGGTTCATTCCCTAAAAATGGAATGTTTGAATTAAAACCCTTGTAGATTTTCCAAACTCCTTTATCTATTCTTTGGTGCAACAATGGTCATTTCCAAGGCATCCACATTCTCACAATTTTTAGTAGAGATTATCAATTTTCCATGGGAGTTTCATGGCGAATGGAATCTTGGTTAGCCTAAGAAGAGAGTGCACTGTAAGGGGGAGCCCATATAGCCAAGCTTCTAAATTCATCTACTAAAGATAAGTGCAGTTGGTGTAAAACCCACATGGAATCCAAAAGAATATAGACTTACACAACCTTAGGAGTGTATATTCTGCTTCATGTGTCTTCAAAATGAAACTCAAACAAAACACTATCAAAACATCAAATTTTGAAAGTGAAAACCTTGATTCAAAAGTATATTCATTGAGGTAAAGAAGTCTACAATTGAAAAATCCAAGAAATCAGACCTTTGGGGGGTATTTTTGCTATTTTGGAGTCATTTTGGGGTTTTTTGAGAGTTTTGGTGCCCTTTGTATCTATTTTGGAACCTTTTGTGTCTTAAGTGGTGCCAAAATTCCTTCACCATTGTATATCTTATGAAATTCTACCCCATTTCAAAAAAAAAATATTTGAAAAATACCTTTGTAAGACCAAGATACGACCATTTTAAGATTGACTATAAAAGTGTTTTGACATATAACTCTGAAGTGGCACCTTTGGGGTCCCAAGCGAAACCTCTTGTAAGCTTATTTTTCAAGTTTTATTGAGTCAAACACTATTTTAGTGCCTTTGGGGTCCCAAGTGGTACCTCTTTCAAACCTAGAAATCAAGTTTTGGAGGTGCAAACTCTATTTTGGTGCCTTTGGTGTCCCAAGTGGTGCCTCTTGCAAGGCTTGATTTTCATTTTTTGACATGCTTACTCTGAAGTGGCACCTTTTGTCTCTATTTTGGAAAAATTTTCTTCTATTTTGGCACCTCTTGTTTCTATTTTTGAACCTTTTGCAGACCACAAAATAGTGACCTAGGTTCATCTTCCATCTGACATTCAGTCCTTTTAATAGTTTTCAAGCTTATCTTAGCCAAAACAAAATCTAAACATGTGGTTTACCCAATTATTTCATGAAATATTACACAAAACATTGAAACTCAACACATAGAAACTCAAAAAAGGGAAATCCAAACCACCATGGCTGAAATAGATGAGGATCAATTGAATTCTTTAACTCAGCAGATGCAAAACCTTCAACAACAACTCCAAGACTTACAAAGGGAAACAACCAAAAAAATACATTGTCTACCACACATCTTCCATTCTCCATTTGAAAAAAATTGGACATGACACCTTCTCCACCAACAACTACATCATCCAACTTCAATGTCTTTGAGTTCTTGAAAAATTTAAATGAGAAAACCAAATCAAGATCCTCAAACATGAATGATATTGAACAATCTTACCATGGCATTCATCTATCTTCATCTCCCATAAGCCAAAACAAATCTCAGTATTCTTTCACCCAAGTTAACAATTCCATCCAACCACCTTCTTCTATCATACCTCATACATCCAATGATCCATGTCAATCTCTCAATCCAATACATGCTATCATAGACTCCTCTACACCTCAAGATCAAAGCATTATTTCCACTTCATCAGATGATACCAAAATTCCACAAGTTCTTCCAATCTTTGACCAAGACAAAATTTCTCTAGAATTATATGATGATCCCCTCCTTTCACTTTTCATACACAATGATTCTCTTCCATCTCAAGAGAAAATTATCTTTCTAAGTTCTTCTTCCACCACATCTAATGAATCCATACCATCTCATGATTTTGTTGCATCCCAAGAACATAACAATTCTTCCAATTTATCTAATGATGTCCTACCTTCTCATGATCAGGATATTTTTTCTATATAATCTCATGATTCCCTTCCTCATCAAGATCAAGATATGCTTCCATTCAAGGCTACCCTTTCATTCCATGAAGATTTTCATCTTTCTCAAGATCAAGATATTCCTTTCATATCACTACATGATGATTCCACATCTAATGAAGAGCAAGCTACTCGATCTTCTACACCTTGTGATCCTCTTCCAAGTCAAGATAAAAGTACCCCACCATACCCATGTCAAGATCATATCACACCTATACAAGCTATCCATGAACCCCACACCCACAAATTGGGATCCTCCCTTTATTCGATCGGGTTTACTTCCAACACCTATCCTTTCATCCATATCATACCCTCCCCAAAATGGACTTTCATCTTGTTTAACAAACAATACATATCCCATTGGTAAAAAAATGTGTCAAAGTATGAACTACAAAGGAAAAGGATTAGACCTTCATGAACAAGGTATCCTAGAACCCCTTTTTGCTCAAGAAAACTCATATTACAATGGCCTTGGTGATACACCTAAGTTTCCTAGTCCATCAAACCTAGCACCTATCCTAGGTCCATTACCTAATCCACCAAACCTTCCATCTATCTTAAGTTCTCATCCTAATCCACCAAACCTTCCATCTATCCTAGGTCCTCATCCTAGTTCATGAAACCTTCCATCTATCCTAGGGCCATATCCTATTCCTCAAGAACAACAAAGGAACACATCCTTGATTCCCTTTCAAAATTCTACCTCCAACAACTCATCCATGATACCTCCATACCATTCATCTCAATCAACCCCTCCCATTGCTCTTGGAAGCAACTTGGGTGACAAATGTCAAAAGCTTCCATATCAAAATACACATGTATCAAAGGATCAACATGTCCCCTCGAAGAGGCATGCCAAAGAAAAATAAAATTTGATCCAAAATCAAAGGAAAAATCAAAAAGGCCACAAAGGCCCATCAAAGAAAAAATAAAAATTTCCAAGACTACAAAGGTCTATAAATCAAAGAGAAAAATCTCAAAGGCCACAAAGTCCCACAAAGAAAATATCAAAATCAAAATTCATGTGGATTCCAAAAAGTCTCATAGAAGCAATAAAACCTAAATTAGCATCCAAATTTTATGATCCAAAAGCTTCCTCAAATATTCCATTTAAAAACCTTTCACCTTCCAAATGTGTTTTTCCTCCATCACTCCACCACCCTTCAAGGTGTGTGCCAATGTTGATCTTGCTATCCTTTCCATCTATCCATCAACAAGCCTTCCCACCTCCTATCCATTATCCCATCATACCCTAAATCTACTGACATTTATGAGTTTAATCCCCATTACCATGGTTTATTAGAGGGATATTTGGTTGTGAAACTTGATGCTTAAGTCCTTCCATTTTCCTATCATGCATATATTATCTTCCACATTTTCACCTTTGATCTTGAAAAAGTTAAGGATCTCCTTGAACATCATATATCTTATCATTTTTGCTTTTTCCATATCTTTTGTATCATATCCTTTGCCTTATCCATATTCCATCATTATTTCTAAATACATCCTTTCTTCCCATCCTTGGTCTTGATGAGGAATAGGGGAAAAATACTTGGACCCTGTGTCTATATCTTATCTAGTTGATCTTGATGGGTAAAAGCAAGAAGTTTGGTACATGAAGAGGGTAAGTTTTGGCCAAAAAAAAATTCTCATAGAAAACGTGTACGCATTATTAAAAAAATGTGTATGCATTATGCTTTGGGTACCTGAGCCTAAAAAATGCATACGCTTTATAACATGTATGTGTTATATAATGCATACACGTTTGATAACATGTAAAAATTGATTATTTAAAAAAAAAAAAGTTAGAAACGGGTACTCATTTTAAAACGCGCACCCGTTTTGTAACACAAAATGGGTACCCATTTCTTAAATTTTTTTTAAATTATCAAGAAAATAAAGAACACATATGGATTTTTTAAAAACGTGTATGCATTTTTAAAATTCAAAATTTCCAACTCACATGCTACCTCGGTTGTAGGCTTGGGAAAGGCTTGGTAATCCGAGCCTTAGCCTTTGACCTACAACTAAAAAACTAAGGTAGATTGAAGAAGAATGTCCAACTTTGGCATTATGGTTGATGGACTTTTTTTTCTAAATCAATCTATAAAAATAAAACCCATTAGAGAACATGATGTCTATTTTCCAAATATATAATTTTTATTAATATTGGATTATGTTTTCTTTTTTTTAATTAATTTCTAAGAAAACTATTCCTTAAACTTGAAATATCAGGCTTTTTTTGTCTTTTAATAAATTTTTTTTGGTTAAGTTTCTTGTAAAAAAAACTATATGGCATCAAACTTTAGACAATTCTCTACAAAATGAAAAAAAATTCAAAAAATGTTTAGTTTAGGTCCAATTATGCTGTCCGTACATGTTGATTTTTATAAACAACAATTAAGGCCAATAAAAATTTAATTAAAAAAAAATTCAACCAAAAATTACAAAAAAATTCTAGATCAAACTTCATGTTGTTAGATCTCTTTTCCAAAAAGGAATTAGCAAAATACTTTTATTAGGGTCAAAAAGTGTTGTCCGTACACTTGCTTGGTATTGTAAAAAAAAGGGACTTTTAAAAAGTGGTTTTTATAGATCCCTATCAATATTTAATTTCTATAATCTAGGTATTTGAATAATTTACATATTTGAAAACTACATTCAAAATGCCAAATTTCATATTACTAACTTTTTTAAAGATTCATTGTGTAAGTGCCTAAAATTTTCAGTCCAAGTGTGACAAATTCTAAAAAATAGCAAAAAAACTTCCACTTTTTAAACTTTTTGTGTACCCAACTTCTTGCATCAGCCCTGATCATCCCATTCATTATCTTTATCCTTGCTTTCTTCCATTCTATATCTCCTAGCTTATCAAAATCCATGTCATCATGTCCCTTTGTAACCTTGAATCTTATCATGCAAATCATATTTGAGCCTAGCTGTAAAACATTATCCAATCATCATATCTCTTGTCAATCAATCATAAATGATCATCAATCTTATTGTACTTGTAGACACATAAAATGTACTGATTTACATTGTGCATCTGATCTTGACCACTAACATTGTTTCATCTTGAATCATCCTTTGGTCTAACCATTTAATCAAATACCCTTATCTGATTAAATTCATCAATATTCCTCTCTTAATTGAATAGATAAGTTATCTAATTAAGTCACCTCTTCTCAATAATTAAATTAATCAGCTTGATCTAATTATCCTATTTAATTAACTAATTTATTTTATTTGATTAAATCTCTAAATTCTATCTATTAAATAAAATAAATTAAAACCTTATTTAGTTTAATATAACAACCATCTCTTTTAATTAAATAAATCAAAATCTTTATTTAATTAATCCCTTATCACATTCCTCTCATAAGTTATTTAAATAAATCCACAAATTTAATTCAAATAGGTCACATCACTTAATCTCTTCACTAAACTAATTAACTTTGATTAATTTAATCTCCTCTCATGTCCCATCCTCCAACTTTTACCACTTGCACATGAAAATAGATTTAATTGATTTATTAAATCTCTATTTTCCTCAACAAGGCATCTTTTAAGGAATAATTTTCAAGTTTGAATTCAAAATCTAAGTTGACATGTACATCCAACAAGGAATTTAATCTCTCTTACATGTCCTTTTCCTTGAGCCAAGTGGCATTCAATGCATTCTTTCTTCCCTCTTGCATGTCATTTCAACAAATTCAAAATTCAAAAATAGGCATTTATTGGAACAACCCTCAAAACTTGCACATCCTCAATCCACTCATAGGTTGAGAAGTGGCATATTTCCATTAGATGAATGTTAGTCTAACATTGCTCTATTTTGGACATTCATCCATCTTGCCATTCTATAAATAAGAGGCTTCATTCCTCATTCTATCATCCACAATTTGAGTAAACTTACTATGCTCAAATTAATAGTGAATTCCATTCATTATCATTGAATCTTAGCTAGGTTATGCAATTTTTTTCCATTGGAGCACTCACTATTCTTCATCAAAGTGGACAATTTATCAACATTCATCAAGCATGCATCATAGGAGTTGGGAAAAGGAAAAATTCTACATCAAATTGGCACCAATTCCCCCATGGGACCAAGAGTTTGCTTGTTTAATTAGGATTCAATCTCTCTTTTATTGTTTTCTTATTTTGTTCTTCATTGTTTTTCCTAATTTAAACTATGCTAATGGATTTCATGGGGAATCCTTGTTCTTTCTTGCATTTCACCATATAATGTGTTTCTTCTTATTGTTTTGTAGGTACTAGGATTGGGGTTCACACATTTGCACTAGGAGGGAAATCTCACTTTTCAATCACATTTTTCTAAAAATTTCACATTTTTGTTTTGTGCATAGGAAAATTCCAACACTGGAAGCTTAGCGTCGCCATATAGCACCGCTAGAAAGTTCAAATTGTGATGCTTTAGCCTTCCCACCTAAAATTTTTGAATTTTAATTTTAAACAGTGACGGTGAAAAGGGCGACGCATTTGAGCTCACTAGTTTGGGTACAAAGCACTACTAACTAGTAAGCGATGCTATATAGCACTGCTGGAGAAATCAAACTATGACACAATCATGGGTTAAACTGCTGACAGGGAGTAAAAAAATTGGAATTTCATTTTAGCATGTGCCTTTTGTCAAATGATAAGTTTATCTTCTATTTTTCTACTTTTTAACCTATGTGTTTTGTAGAATCTGACTAATTTTCTTTCTTGTAGCTTGGATCAATTAAAAACAAAAGAAAGAGAAGCATGATGATGGTATTTCACAAAATCAATTTTTTTAAAACACTTTAGTGTTTTTTTAACACTCTTAGGAAACTATTATCTCTTCTTGCTTAGGATACTAATTTTGTTTGGGTTTTTAAAAATAACCTTTTCAATTTTTTGCAAAGGTTTAAAATGAACATTAGGACTGCAACTTACTAGAGTTTGTTTTTTGGTTAACAATTGAACAAAACAACTCTAATTTGTCATTTGGTGCTTTAAAAATAACTCACAATTGCTTTGTGGCTCTAAAATTAACAAGTGCAACTTTTTCTTCTTGATGGATTACTTAAACTAACTTCATTGAAAAAGGGCATATGCACTTCCCTCGCCCTGTAGAGCGATCTTGAGAATCAAAAGGCCTTTTTTGTGATTTTAGGTTGAGATAAAGTAATCACCTCCACACTTCATTTTGGATTTAAAAATTGAAAAAAATATTGTGTGAGTGTGAGTAGAGCATTATTGCATACATTCTCTTTCTTTGTGTTGCAAACAAAGATTGATCAAGTTAGGGATATTGTCTTTACTCGCTTTTGTTTATCTTAGAGGGCTTGCCTTGGGGAAAAAGTACTCACCCAAGGAAATGACTCAACTGGTAAAACTCTAAAGCCAAGATTATTTCCAACTAGAATATAAATGTGGGTATTGGAATAAACGCGAATATCACATAGTTTTCTCTGATGAGATGGATTTGAAAAGGGACTCTCGTTGTATGGGTGAATCTCCATGAACAAAAATTCCTAATTAAAACCCATGTTTTAAAATTGCCAAAAATCCTTGATCTATTTGTTGGTGCAAGAATGATCGTTCTGAAGCTTCCCCACACTTTTACGGTCTTTTAGTAGAAATGGAAAGCATGCCATGGGAGTTTCATGGGTGTATATGCTTGGCTGCCTCATATAAGTGAGTGTCATGGAGGGAAGCCAGTGGGGTCAAGCATCTAGCCATTCGCTAAAGATAAGCATAGATGGACTTATCCAAGTGGGGACTCAACAAATATTGTCTTTCATATCCATAGGGTTGTACTTATTCTTGATTATGAAATGCTTTTCTTGTTCGTAAACATCTTGGAAACAAACACTTAAACTTCATCATCAAAATTTCAAACCCTTTAGGAGACAAATAAAATTGACCGAATTCATGTGTTATTGCTTGCCCTTGGTATTCTATCCTTAAAGGTTTCTAAACACTTGGATTACCTCTCAATTTTTCTACTAAAGTTAAACAATAGGTAAACCTTCCCTTGAATTCATCAAATTTCCACATAACATACTTTGTGGGATTCGAAGAAATTAAGACATTGGAAATCTAGTTTGGAAACCTAATCATAGAAGTGTTTGTGGTAAAATAAAGCCACTAATCAAATATAACAAAATGAACTCTCACATGTGTTAAAACCTCATGATTTCCAAATCCCAAAATGAAAGTCCTTAATTCAAAATCTGGAAATGTATACTCAAATTGAACCACTTCTTGGTTATAAAGGTCTATAGAAGCATTGCATGTTCTTCAATATCCAGGTTTAGGTAAACAAAGTGTGTTTTTTAGGTTCATCTTAGGATCAAAAGAAATCAAAATCTTTTTTCATCCATCCTTCAAACATCAAACTAAAAATCATCTCACCATCACCTTTTGAGAAATCTTGAAATTATCCTTCATGCTAGGCTTTTTGGCAAAAATCAAAATCATCAAATCCTTGAAATCTTTATCAAATCATCTTTGGCTACGTATGTGTAGATGAATCCTTTTTCCATATACTTAATCAAAATTTATCAAACCATCTTGTTTAGCTAGGTATATTTATATGCATCCTTCTTCATATGCTTGGTTAAATTATCATCTTGTTTGAATAGGTGTGGGTAGATGCATCCTTCTCCCTACACATATTCAAATTATCACCCTTTTAGAAAATCCACCCCTTAGATAATCATCCAACATATTAGGGTCTATTTGCTCAATCAAAGCAAACCAAAATCAATCAAATCAAGGACAATCCCAAAAGAAGATCAAAAATAAAAATCCAAAACATATTTGAAAGTCCCAAAAGTCTAGCATCCCCCTTAAGATTTATCAAAAGATCAAAACATCCACATCATCCATCTCTTGCATTATCATCATATCACCTTTTGATCCTCAAGATATCCTAAAATTTTCTCTTTTGTGTATAAAATAAAAATCAGTCCAAAGAAATAGAGATTCATCTCCCATATTCTTGAAAATTGATCCTCATTTTATGGTTCAAACTAGATCTCAATACAAGAAGAACATGGAAGCCGACAAAGAAACACCCACTTCAAGTGACCTAAGCCAAATGAATGTTGAAATAAATCATATCGAATCAACCAACCCTTTGACTATCTCATCATCACAAAATCCACAAGAAGACGTTACCTTTGGAATGGCACATGAAGAAATAACCGAAATGCTCCAAAATCTGGAAAACCATAAGATCATCAACATCATGATGAGGCTTAACCCTTCACTATACATGCTTGAACTAGCAAAACAAGGGGCCAAATTACATTCTGATTTCGACATGAGCTCTATAGTGGAACCATATTTGGAGGTTATACTTCTAATTTCATCCACACTCCCCATCTCATCTACATCCCCATCCCAAAACATCACTCAAAATATTCCACAAATCACAACATCTTTTGCTCAAACTCAACCTAATGCCAATAAGGGAAATTCATTTCTTAATGCTATTCAAACACACCCCCTTGTTAACAATCAAGACTTGGATGCAAATACCATTTTGGAACAAAAAATACCCCAAAATCCATTACATAAGTATGTTCCTCTCACTTTCCATAATCCTAATGATCCATCATCATCATCCTTCCACACAACACCTCAAACTTCTCTCCTCACAAATTCGCAAGAAGGTGACATGTTCGGACCTGGGGGAATTTTTGACACCACATCATTTTCTCAAGAACTCACACCCCTTACATTTTCACCCCTTCCACCATTACCACCATTATCCACACCTCTACTTGGATTGGGGCTTCCACCTTTACCAAATATCAATCAAACCAACAATCTAAACACCAATGAAAGCATCATGCCAAACTCTCAAAACTTGTGATCAATATCACAAAAATAGATGACAACTACATAAGCAATCACAAAATCATCAACCACCCCCTTAACATCTCAAAACATGGTCTCTCAAAGGCTAATTACATCAATATCACCATTCACCACTCAAACCACCAACACAACATCACTGCTCACCACCACCACAAACACCATTCCAAATCCACCACCACCCCCACCACCACCAAACTCCAATTTATAAAAACCAATACAGCATGGCATTGCAAGATGCTCACCAAGCTGCTTATCAAAAGGAATTCCTACAAATGCAAAAGAAAAAAGTTGCACAAATAACTTCTGAACAAGCCACACAAGTAGCACAAAATGCTCAAACCACCCAAATTGCATAGCAAGCGCAATAGGTTGCACAAGCCCAAGCCCTATTGCAACAACAAAAACAACAAACCACTCAAGCTACACAAGTTTCTTAAGCAACCCAAGTCACATTACAAGCACAAAAGGTTGTTCAAGCCCAAATTATTTTGCAACAACAAGTGGCACAAGCACAAGCACAAGCACACGCATAACCAACACAAGCACAAGCTCAAGCTCAGGTGCACACCCAATATCAAGCATAAAAAGCACAAGCACAAGCACAAATTCTTGCACAAAAATAAGAAACACAACTACAAGCATATCAGCAAGCAATAAAATAATATCAAGAGCAGCAAGAAGTAGCCCAATTGGCAGCCCAACAACAACAAGCACAACAACAAGCTCAACAATAGACAATATTAGCACAACAACAAAAAGCGTTGTTTATAAAATAGCAAGTGCAAACATACCTAGCTTGAAAAAATGTGCAAATACCACCAAAAAACACACCAAACAACCCATCCATCCAACCCACAATTGAAACACCCTAGAATACATTCATCCCACCCCCTAATCTGCAAAAAGACGTAATGGCACAAATCAAGCTACTCTCGCAACAAGTGCTTGATCTTCAATCAGGGTGAACCACAAAAACACCAAACAACTTGTGTCCCTATCCATTTGACAAGAGCCTTGTGATGAAACCATTCCCCAAGGGATTTGAGATCCCCAAGTTTGACAAATATTGAGGGACAAGAAACCCTAAAGATCACATCAGGGAATTTTAGGTTCATTGCATGGAAGTCTCATACGATGATACCTATCTGATGTGGCTATTTCCCAGGAGTTTTCCTGGCCACACCATGGAATGGTTCTCTCACCTACCTATAAGCATTAGAACATTCCAATAAATTATAGACACATTAATTTAAAATTATGCATGCAACATTGCCATGGATGTTAGTCTAGAAGAACTCTCAGCTCTGAAACAAGGAAATAATGAATGATTCACTTCATTCTGACAACAATGGTGATCCATGGCTAATCAGATCAAATGGACCATGCTCGAAGAACAAAAATTTTGCACCATTATATCCAACATTGATGACCTCTTAGCATTTCATCTCAAGGTACAAGGGATCACCACATATGACTAGTTGATCTCCAAGGCACTCAGTATTGAACGAGCCCTTATGACTCAACCCACAGGATCAACTTCATACCCCAAACAACAAAACAATCGTCCACCCACCAATTACAATGATAAACCTTGCACATGGGCAAGGAATTTTTTTTTTACTAATGATGGTGTTTTCAATGCCAAAGTAGTCATCAATGTCACTCACCAAAATAAACTTACAACACAAATCCAAATCCAATACCAAAACAATCATAAAGCAATACAACAACCAAACAATAATCTGGCAATTAACAATCTCATTGATCAAAGGGGACCACCCCAAGCGAAAGTACACCACTCTTGGGGAACCACTTGAAGTCATCATGAAGAAGTTGATAAATGAAAAACTTATCAAAGCACCCACCTATGAGAATTACCAAGAACCGAATGTGAAACCTCCTTGGTATAATGAGAATCAACCTTGTGAGTTCCATAAAATCAAAGGGCATACCATGAACAGTTGTATGAGGCTAAAAAACATAAGTCAAGATCTCATCAATCAAAGAATTATAAACATGGAATAGCCAACAAGAAACCAAGACATTAAGATATACACGAATCTGATGCCTAACCATGGAAATAAAGGGAATAATAACAATAATAAGGGGAAAGGAACCCACATAAATGTGAATCATGTGTATGAAATTTTTGTCACCTCTCTAAATGAATATTGCATACTCATCACCATCAAAGGAACCCATGCCAATTATGGAGTCACCACAAGAGGCAGAAAAATTACCGTTGTAGGATCATCCCAACCAGAGTCCCTGCACCTAGATCTATCCCCAATGGCTACAATGTCCTAGATCAGCTCAAGAGAACACCATCACAAATCTCCATCATGGAGTTACTAAAAATATCATCTACCCATAGGGAAATCCTTGGGGAAGCATTGGCTTCATCCACTATCCCTGCAGATCTTGATGCAGAACAATTCCATGCTATGGTTGGAAATATCATTACACCAAATCTCCTCACATTCTCTAACTAGGATTTCCCCACTCAACCATCTCACAACCATGCACTCCACTTGGAATTCATAGTAAAGAAAAGAAAATTCAAAAGGGTCTTGGTGGATGGAGGTGTGAGCTTGAATATTTGTTCTCTCCAGCTCATCAAACAATTAAAAATATTAGAAGATTCTATTGACAAAGGAAAAGGTATCAAAATAAGAGCATATGATGATTAGGAAAGAGTGTCCTAAGGCACAGTCAAAATCCCTATTCAAATAGGGCCATATATCATGGAAACCACTTGTCAGGTCTTGGACCTTTACTCACCATATAACATCTTCCTAGGACACCCATAGATTCATGTGATGAAAGCAATAGCATCAACTTTCCATCAATGTGTGAAATTCACACATGAAGGACAAGAAGTTACCATCCATGGAGATCTCGAACCCTTCTCCTATTGCAAAAGCATTGAAGCAAAGTACTATAAAATCCCCCAAGTACCAAAAAATGGTGAGGGTCCATCTACACCATACATTGATCCCGCCACTCTTGTATCCACTTTTGTGATAGAGACACCCATGACTCCCACCATTCCCACCATTTATGACATTAAGGTCATCATCCAAGAAAACAGTTCTAGAAACTACATGATCCCTAAAAATGCTTTTGTGGTAGGAGAGTTACCACAATCTCCTAGATCACAAGGACATCTACAAATAAATTAAGCCTCCACATGCCAAAAATCTCCTAAAAACTATCCCAATTTTACAAGTTGTGGAGATCTTGGCCATGAAGTTATTGAGGAAAATTCATCTCATATGCTATATCAAGATGAGAGACTAGTAGCTGATTTACCAATGGATGAAAAAAGAAAGGGTCTACAAATGATACTTCGTAATGGGCTATGACAAAAATCAGAGACTTGGGAAAAATGATAATGGGTTTATAATACCTATCATTCTGGAGACGTGAGCAATAAGAAATCTTGGTCTTGGATGTACCCCTCCAAGTATAACTATACGTGGCTGAGGTCCTCCAGTTAGAAAGGTTAATAATCCTCCATAGTGAACTGCAACAAAATTACGCTTACCAATATCTATAGGTCACATCATAGATAACTTCACATTTGGCATAACCAATGTCTATAGTAGTAGTAGTGATGATGAGGATCCCATGACAACCAATGTCTGTAGTAGTAGTGATGATGAGGATCCCATTACCAACTTACCTAGGCTATTTGAAGATACCACTCTTTGCATGATTAGACCCTTATCTTTTAAATCAGACCATCAAAACCATGAGATCCACTTAGTATACCCCTAACTCATCGACTACAACCAACAAGGACCACCAGTTCTTGATACATTCAAAAATGACGAGGTGCTCTCAAAATTTATGGGACTATGGGATAAACATTTCATGTGGGGATCACAAAGCAAGTTTCATAACTAAGCTAGATACACATGCCTATTATGGGGAAATGATTAAATCCCTCAATCACAAAAGTGAAAAATTAAGAATAATATCTAAGTCCTTGAGTGAAAACCACACTATGGCACTCTTCGACCAGAAAAAAGTAAAAAGAAAGGATGCATCCAATGGTGAAAACCTCTCTGAGTTGCCCAAGGATGGGGGATTCAATCTTCCTTTTTAGAGCTATTCATCAAGAAAAATCTGTAGTCTTGGAAAAAAGGTGCAATCCAATTAATCTAGGAATAGAGGAAACCCCACACATCACATTCTTTGTGGAGTTAATACTATCAGAGGAACAAGAGCTCCTAGTATCCTTCCTAAGAGAGAGACAAATAAAATTTGCATGGAGCTATGTTGACATGCCTGGGCTTGATCTAGAGATCATGGTTCACCAGTTAGCAGTATATCCAGAAGCAAAGCCTGTTAAACAAAAGCTTCAAAAAAGGCACCCTCAGATCACCTTATTAGTCAAAATGGAGCTAAAAAATATATTAGATGCGGGATTCATTTGACTGATAGATTATCAAGAATGGGTGTCAAACTTGGTACCTGTCTCAAAACTCGATGGGGGCATCAAAATCTACAAAAAGCTCAGAGATTTGAATAAAGAATGTCTAAAAGATGACTTCCCAATTCCAAACATTGGCATGATAGTGGACATGACAGTCATACATGAAATTCTATCACTAATGGTCCATGGATTCTCAAGGTATAATATGATCATGATAGCTAAAGAGGACCAACATAAAACAATTTTCACTTGTCCATAGGAGACTTACAGCTAGAATATGATGCCATTCGGCTTAAAGAATGCAAGAGAAACATACCAAAGGGAAATTACCTTATTCTTCCATTACATGATCCATAAGACTATCGAAGATTATGTTGATGACATTGTAGCCAAATCCAAAATTAGAAAAGATCATATAGCAACCTTAAGTGCCATTTTTGATAGGATCAAAGAGTACAAGGTTAGATTAAACCCAAAGAAGTGTGTCTTTGGTGTACAATTAGGAAATTTGCTAGGATATAGTGTCAATGAGAGGTATCGAGGTAGATCCAACAAAGGTAAAAGAAATCCTTGAAATGGAGGCACCAAAAGCATTAAATCAATTGAGAGGTCTCCAAGGCAGGCTCCAAACCATTCAAAGATTCATAGCATAGTCGGCAGACAAATAGAACCCATATTCTCACCTACTTTACAAGGGAGTAGTGTACAAATGGGATAACAAGTGTGAAGATGCATTCAATAAAATCAAAGAATATTTACTTACACCACTAGTCTTAATGCCACTAATCCTAAGAAAACTATTAATTCTCTACGTATCAGCAACAGCAGCAGCCCTTAGAGCTCTCCTAGATCAACATGAAAAAAATGGAACAAAAAGGGCCATCTATTACATCAACATAACAATGGTTGGGCATGAGATAAACTATTCATTCATCAAAAAAGCATGTCTAGTAGTAGTGTTTGCATCACATAAATTTAGACATTACATATGTTGGCACATAAAATAAAACTCATTGCTAAAATTGACCCCCTCAAGTACTTACTATCAAAAGCAATGCTCATTGGAAGAATGGACAAATGGGTGATGATACTATCAGGATATGACATTGAACATGTGGAGTGGAAAGAAATCAAAGGCCAAGTCATCACAGATCAACTTGTAGAAGCACCAATCTATTAAGAGAATCCTCTCATTTTAGAGTTTCTAGATGAATCCATTTTCAATCTCAGTGTAGCTGACCATTGGAAACTGTACTTTGATGGCTCATACACACAACATGGATTAGGAACCGGTGTCTTCTTTATCACCCCACAAGAGGATTTCATACCAAGGTCCTACAAACTAGTGTTTCCCTGCATCAATAACATTGTAGAATATGAGGCTTTAACCATAGGTCTCAGAATAGTAGTGCAGTGGAACATTATAGCTCTCAAAATATACAGAGACTCCTAATTGATAATAAATCAAGTGAATGATGAATACCACACCAAGGATGATAAACTCACTCCATACAAGAAATTGGTGGAGACTCTCAAAAAATCCTTCATTGAGATTACATTTGAGCATATTCCTAGAGCCAACAATAGAGTAGCTTACGCCATGGCAACAATTGGATCCTTACTTGACATCCCTCACAACGTTCCAAAATATGAATTCCTAATAGATTAGTTTCTCGTGCTTGCATTTGAGGTACCAGAATCAAAATTCATGTGTGAAATCATTGGTTCTGGTGATCCTTGGTACCATGACATTTATACATACCTTTGAATAAGAATCATACCTACCGACTTACCCTCAAACCTAAAATGAACCTTTTTCAAAAAGGCATCCCAATTTGTCATCCTAGGAGATACCCTATATTATAGAAGTAGAGAAGTAACCCTACTATGTTGCTTAAATGTTGAGGAGACATTGATCACTCTAATTGAAGTACATAAAGGTATCTATGGTTCACACTCGAGTGGAATGACTATAGCCAAGAAATTGTTGAGGATGGGGTATTATTTTCCCACAATGGAAAGAGAGGCACATGACTATGCTAGAAGGTGTCTACAATATCAGTAGCATGGGGACCTCATCCATGCTCCAGCTCAAGAGCTTCATCCCATCATCACACCATAGCCCTTTTTGCAATGGGGACTTGGTCTCATTGGAAAAATCATGCCCACTTCATTTAATGGTCACATGTTCATCATAACTACCACAAAGTACTTTACTAAGTGGGTGGAAGCCATACCCATGACTTATATAACTAGGAAGTAGATATCAAAGTTCATCCTGAACTATCTCATTTGTCACTATGGTGTTCCGCAAGCCATTCTCTCAGATAATGGGACACCATTTAAGAATCAGGATGTTCATGACTTATGCAAAAAATTCAAAATCCAACATCGCTTCTCCACCCCATACTATCCCCAAGGTAATGGCCAAGCAGATGCTACAAACAAAACCATTTTGAAAATCCTCAAGAAAATAGTTAATGATGTAGATCATGACTGGCATCTACAGCTCAATCCCACCCTTTAGGCTTATTGAACCAATATCTACACACCCACTAGTTCCACCCCCTTCTCCATGGTCTATGGATCAGAAGCAATACTCCCCACTGAGATCAAGCTCCCATCACTCATCATATCACTACAAAACCTCATCACGAATGAAGAGTATTGAGTATCAAGACTAAATGAGCTAGAGCTACTAGATGAGTGGTGTATAGACACTTTAAATCATTTGTAAGTCTATCATAATAGACTCAAAAGGAGCTATAATAAGAAAATCAAAAGCAGGACTTTCCAAATTGGAGAATTGGTATTAAAGGAGAATCAGAAGAATGTCCCATACCCAAGTAGCAAAGGAAAATTTGAACCCAATTGGTTGGGACCCTTTATTATCATAGCAAGTTATAAGTCAGGGGCATATCAGTTATCAACAATCAAAGGGGAACCTCTGCAAGAGCCTATGAATAGCTCCCATCTCAAAAAGTTTTATGCCTAAGGCATAGAACCAAAAATTTAAAAAATTAAAAAATGTCCTAAAGAAATGGTTACTTTGGAAAAAACACAGCAAAGAGGCATCTTGGTGACAACGAAAAAAATAAAAAAAGCTAAAAATTAAAAAAAAAACTAAAAAAAAGAATTAAAAAAATGTATATATAGTAATGAGAAAAATCGTCCTCTAGTGAAAACCACTTTGGTGGCACTTTGGGAAGGTACCTTGGTGAAAAACTAGCAAACAGGCACCTTGTGTAAACAAGCACTTTCTATCCACCAAGATCTTTATGGATTTTTTTGCATCATCCATCCATTATGCTTACATCATCCATCGCATTCAAATCTCCATCCATCACTCATCCACCTGTATCTACATCATAGCTTGGTCCTATGTTCGTATCATGATCTCTTCTAGTACTACTCGTCCCATCCTCAAGGTTAGTTTGTCTTGCCTCTATTAGAGTAGTCTATTGCATCACACTCGGGGCATGTTCTCATCAAATCGCATTTGTGTATTTCTTAAAGTCCTAAAAATCAGAAAATCCAAAAACATCAAAAAATTAGAAAATCCAAAAGCATTCAAGACATATCAAAATCCCAAAATAGGTCAAAAACTTATTCAAAAAGTCAAAAACAAATTCATCTTGATGAACTATGAGTCTTTGAGCCTTGAACAAATGCAAGGTTAATCTGTGATCATCCCTCGAGATAATTAGGTCAGTCCTTTAGCAGTCTATCATAATAAACTAACATCTCATCATGTATATCGTCATCTGTAAATCGGTCAACTCATCAGTCGAACTACATGGTCTCTACATGTATAATGTAGGAAAGGATAATCTATTGATCAACCCCCGAGGCCCCTAGGATAGGTCCTTAGGTTACTCTCTTGGTCAAAATCTCACAAAATCTCAAAAAATTTGGAAAATCTAAAATCAAAACATTTGAAAATCCCTAAAAACACCAAAAACATCCAAATATTTGAAAAAATCCATTTGTCTCATCTAGTTTACACCTGCAATAACACCACTCATAATAAATGATCATCATCTTGAATCTTTCGTAAGATAATTAGAAACAAGTCTAGTCGGTGAAAAGTGAAAACTCAAAATGACAAGTCTTAGGTCTAAGTTAGTACGTAAGCAAGCTGGTCAACTCTTTGTGTTGATAACCTATCATCCAATTGGTCCCATATCAATCATTCGAAAGAACACTTAACATAAACAAAATGGTGTGTCAGCATCCACTCACATGTCCTAGGATGTATCCTTCCTACAATGGGAATTATCTTTTGGCAATAGTTTTGGTTCTTATCCTTAAAAACACATCCCCTTTTGGTTAGCGGTATTGAAGAACATCAACTTATTTATTTACTTTATCTTTATCGCTTTGAGTTATCTTATTGTGCTCATTCCAAGGACTTTTCAATGATATCCGAATAGAGGATTTAGAGAAATAGGAATGGGGCAACGATCATTATCTTTTGTCTACTATGCTTGTTGGACGTTCTTGTAATATAACCTTGGCGAATACTTGCTTTGTTAGGTATGTATGGAGGAAGTTTTGGCCAACTTTTTGACTATTTCATTGATAGGTTATACCTTTTTGTGTTTTTGTATGAGGTGTTTTAAACTTATAAAGTGCATCCTAGCAAGGTTTTTGTATGTCAAGTGTGAACAAGGATACTCCTATATGTTTGTCAAGTCAAAGTCCATCATACTAGGTACAACACCATCCTAGTTCTCTATACCCTGATGCATCATACCATGTGTGTTATCAAACATAAGGAAATTGGACCTTTGAAAATTCTAATTCCTCAACAAGAAATCATCATCATTTTGCATATTCATCATCTCATGACTTGTTAAAATGTCTTTCTTTTTCATCCCTTTTTTCTCATTGCACTAACAAGGTACTATGATAGTTAGTTATCATCGTCATTGATCTTGCATCCACAAATCATTAGCATATTGCATAAACATATCATATAGGAAACATATCCATTACATTTCCATCATCATATAAAGATAGTATTATAAGCATTTTCCATAAATTAGCACATCCCTTTCTCATTAAATTGCATCACATTACATTCATCATATAAATCATCACATAACATTCATGTGCATAACATTTCATAATCATTTTAACACTACCACCTATTGCATAATCATACATAATAAGTACATAAACATTATAGATAATCCATTGCACACATACTCGCATAACATTATAAAGTCATCTCCCACATTATGTTCATTTTACATTAAGCACCATCATACCACTTTACATTAGCATATCATTTCATATATTACATCACATCACATTAAATGCATCACATAAATTGCATGTTTAGGATAATATTTGTTATTTTAAGCATCTTAAAAAACCATCTCATTTGCATCATCAATATGCATCATATAAAACAAAACAATTACATTTGCACCACATTATATCATCCATTAATCATCCATATCATCTCATAAATAGCATCACAATCATTTTTTAACATTTCATTGCATAAAACATTCCACATCATTATAAACATAAATAGGAACATAAAAATCCATTACATGCAAAGCATACATCCATCCATAATCATTTCATATATAAGCATGATTCACATCATTTTGTGTATACACCATAGATCATTTCCATATCATTTTTCATATTGCATATTACATATCATATCATTTCAAATCATCATATAGATTGTAACATCATTACACATCACATAAATACATCTACATATCATAAGTCAACAAAATAATATAGATCTGATAGTCATAATCATTACATAATGCATATATCATCAAAAGTAAATGCATCCATAAATACATCATATAATGTACCATAACATCATTGCACAACATATAGAAATAGAACCATCCATAAATGCATAAATAAATGACACACATTACATGACTTCAAAATCATCATCTGATATATATATAAATCATCGGGTAACTATCATAGTACAAAATAATCAAATCACTATAAATATATGTCAATCAGTACCAAAAAAGGCCCATCAGGCTATCAAAAAGGAGCCCATAGGACACAAAAAGTATCAACTCAATCAAAAGGAGACCTGACCCTCTATCTGCTGCCCTCACCCCTATCACCATGACCCTCTTCTGGTTTGTGACTAGTCCACTGCAAGTACTCCAAGATCCGTGCTGCTCTAGGTACAACCTAATGATAGTGCATGCGCTAATAATTTTCCTCCCAAATGGACTCCCTATAGGACCTAATAGACACTATGCTCTGAGAGGAGGTTGCCATGCTCTCCAACTACTATATCCTACCCATCTATGTGGCCGCTTGTAACTCTACAGCTTGTCTCTGCAGTATGGCCTCATCCCTCTTGGTCCGTGCCTAATCTCTCTCCCCTATCAAAGTCTACACCTGGTCCTATAGTTGTGCAATCAATGCATCTCGAGGATCCACCTACCCTACTAGCTGCCTTGCTAGTTGTGCTCGTGGAGGTTGTACCTAAGGTTGATCCTTTCCCCCAACCTATGGTGGTGCACCTGCCTACCCCTACTGCCTAGCCAACACCTATTGTTGATCCTGCATCTACACATCAGCCTAAACTGGCTAAACTGGTTGAACTAGTTGAATTGGAAGCCCAACCAACTAGTCCTATCATACACCATCTCTTTGTCCTCATCCTCCCACTCTACCTCTCATCCTCTGTTGATTGAGGATTTCTCTTGGAACTATCAAACATAGGGGAGGGTGGAACCACTCCTTGTATGCCTGTGTGACACCTAGATCTATAAGCCCCTAATCATAAGCCCATGG
Source organism: Sequoia sempervirens (assembly GCA_007258455.2). Lineage (NCBI taxonomy): Eukaryota > Viridiplantae > Streptophyta > Pinopsida > Cupressales > Cupressaceae > Sequoia > Sequoia sempervirens. The sequence goes on from VDFB02193867.1 coordinate 436,174,789, forward strand.
CTGAGCCACCAAATGTCTAAAGTTTTCCACAACCTTGGAAGTAGGAATGTATCACCCCCATGAAACCTATGACATGGTGTGGGAAAATACGGCCACATAATCATCATTGATCGAGCTGGTCTTGTGGCTCACTGAACTGGTATTGAATGTGCCCAAGCAGATATCTCTCTATCATCATGTGCTCTCACCCCTACATGAGGCAGTCTTGGTAGGCATAGAAAATATAATCTACATCATTGGCCCATCCAAGGCGACCAAGGTATGGACATCATATAAACACCTACATCTCATCTAGGACCCTCCTCCAATAGGGAATTCCATGCTCGCTTGTGTGTGTGAAGAACACACCATCTTTGTAGCTCCATATGAGAGGATCATCAAGCCCCATCGAAACTACAACAATCCATGGCCAAAAGATAGAAATGTGCTCCCACATCCATACATGGAGGAGTGTGACACCTGCTTTAAGTGCTCTACCATCTAGGTAGACGTACTCATGAATATCTTCTTATAGTGGTGCAAAAAGAACCATCCCCCAAGAAAAATGAGTAGGCATGTCACGCATCACCATGCGCTCCCAATAGAGTCCCCAACTGGGATTGAAGTACCGGCCTCATCGATCTGGGGCAACAATACTCAAAAACATCACCACAAAAACCAAGTGGAAGGGAGGGCCCAAAGCCTTGTGACACTTAAGCTCGATCTACTCCTTGCAAATGACAATGTCCTATATGGTGAGGACTATGTGATAGGCATTCTGTCCCTCATCTATATCAAAAATAACGTGCTGACCATGAATTGGTAATCTCAAGATGTGCCAAACATCCTCCAAGGTGATGGTAGCCTCACCTTTGGGAAGGTGGAAACAAGAGGTCTTGTTGTGCCATCTGTTCGCAAGTGCTGACATCATCCCAAGGTGGGTATGAATGGGCATTGCATAGGTGATGTACCACAACCCCATGTCTCGTAATCGATCTTGATCTCTATCACTGAGTTATTTCAAGTAACTGAAGATATCCCATGACCTATGCTCTTAGGAATAGAGCTCCCTAGCCATGTCCTGCATCAGGAAAGGTCATAATGTTAAAAATTTTGAAATGCCAAAAGTACACCACCACGGTGCACTTTCCTTTCGAGCAGCGTAGTTTGAAAAGATTCTTGTCATTAAGGCACCACCACATCGCACTTTGGAAATGACCCCACGGGCCATGGCCTCAACATCAGAGTTTGGAATTTATTTTCAAACTCAAAACCCCACCACCATGGCACAATATAACACTAAGTGGCACAGTTTGATTTTTGAGCAGTGTTATATAACACCACTACAGAACGACTGACTCTGAAAGCAATAAATGAATGCTAAGAACAAAAAATAAAGCTCAAGTAAGGATCACTTACCAGTGCCCCAATGTTGGGTGGCCACTAGTATGTCTAGACTCGGTAAAAAATGTGCATCAAGAGTTGTCATTGTGCCATATTGTCAGGAGGTCAGAGCTCAAATCTCAAGGTTGTTAGATGGTTTTGTGTGAAAATGAATTGAAAGTGACCCCTAGAATCCTTTTTAAGATTAAAAATTAGGGTTTTTTCATCCTAATTAGCTATCCTGCTAGGGTTTTGAAACCTTAAGCCTATTTTTTCTAGTTGAGCCCTATTTTACATTGTTTTATTGCATTTAGACACATTTTTGGTCTCCTAGAGCCTTTTTGGACCTGTTGGGTACATTGTCCTCTTTTTTTGCGAAATCACCCAAAAATGGAAATTTTCATCCAATCTCTCAAGGGGGCAATATATTCACATTTTTTCTCTTTTCGAGCAGTAGTGGGGCAAGATTTTAAAAGATTTTTTTTTACTTTGACCTAGATCTTTTATTCTTTGAACCAATGCAATGAGTGCATTGCTTCAAAGAGGGGAAAAATGTAGACAAGTAAAATGTACTGATTAATATTGTGCATCTAATTATGACCACTAACTTTGTTTCATCCTAAATCATCCTTCATTCTAGCCATTTAATAAAATACCCTTATCTAATTAAATTCATCAATATTCCTCTCTCAATTCAATAAATAAGTTATCTAATTAAGTCACCTCTTCTTGATAATTAAATTAATCATCTTGATCTAATTCTCTTATTTAATTAAATAATTTATTTTATTTAATTAAATCTCTAAATTCTATCTATTAAATTAAATAAATTAAAACCTTATTTAGTTTAATCTAACAATAATCTCTTTTAATTAAATAAATCAAAATCTTTATTTAATTAATCCCTTATCACATTCCTCTCATATCCAGTTTAAATAAATTAATAAATTTAAGTCAAATACGTCACATCACTTAATCTCTTCATTACACTAATTAACGTTTATTAATTTAATCTCCTCTCATGTCCCATCCTCAAGCTTTAACCACTTGCACATGAAAATAGATTTAATTGATTTATTAAATCTCTATTTTCCTCAACAAGGCACCTTTTAAGGAATATTTTTCAAGTTTGAATTAAAAATCTAAGTTGACATGTACATCCAACAAGGCATTTGTAACTCTCTCTTACATTTCCTTTTCCTTGAGCCAAGTGGCATTCAATTCATTCTTTCTTCCCTCTTGCATGTCATTTCAACAAATTCAAAATTCAAAAATAGGAATTTATTGGCACAACCCTCAAAACTTGCACATCCTCCATCCACTCATAGGTTGACAAGTGGCATCTTGCCATTGGATGAGTGTTAGTCCCACATTTCTCTATTTTGGACATTCATCCATCTTGGAATTCTATAAATAAGAGGCTTCATTCCTCATTCTATCATCCACAATTTGAGTAAACTTACTATGCTCAAATTATTAGCAAATTCCATTCATTATCATTGAATCTTAGCTAGGTTATGCAGATTTTTTCCATTGGAGCACTCACTATTCTTCATCAAAGGGGATCATTTGTCAAAATTCATCAAGCTTACATCATAGGAGTTGGGAAAGGGCCAATTTTCATATCAAATTGGCACCAATTCCCCCATGGTATTAAGAGTTTACTTGTTCAATTAGGATTCAATCTCTCTTCTATTGTTTTCTTATTATTTTTTTCTTTTCTTTTCCTAATTTAAACTATGATAGTTGATTTCATGGGGAATCCTTGTTCTTGCTTGCATTTCACCATCTAATGTGTTTCTTCTTATTGTTTTGCAGGTATTAGGATTGGGTTTCACATAGTACTTAGAGGAAATCAATGATTCTAAGTACTTATCATCATCATGCCTTTTAGAATCAATCATTCCTAGCATCTTAATCATTCAACCATTATCATCTTTTGACAAAAGATAGGTTGCTTGTGAGACATGTTTTGTAGTGAATCTTTAGTTTTGATCTATCATTTAACCATGGTTGCATTATCTCTATTGTGGGACATCTTATTTGTTCAATTGGTCATATCATATCATATCATTCATCCATCTATATCAGGCTATGTGACTTGCTCAACATCATATATCCATCATGCTTCTATCTCTGCATGCATCACACATCCATGTCTACTTCATAGCTTAATCCAGTGTTTGTATCATGATATCCCCTAGTACTACTTGACCCATTATAAAAATTAGTTTGTCTTATCATATCACACTAGGGGAAAGTCCTACATTGGATAAGATTCTTGTATATTCTTGAGGTCGCAAAATCAGAAAATATATAAAAAAAAAACATATCAAAAATCCCAAAAACATTCAAAACATAGAAAAAATCCCAAAAACATTCAAAAAATTGGTAAATACTGAAAGCATTCAGAAAATCAGAAAACCCAAAAAACATTTAAAACATATCAAAATCCAAAAATAGGTCAAAAATCCAAAATTCAAAAACATTTTCATCTTGTTAAACTACATGGTCTCTGAATGTATAACGCATGCAAGGCTAATTTGTTGATTAGCCCATGAGACCCCTAGGATAGGTCTTTAGGTTAGGTCTAGGTCTTCATGGTCATGTCTCACTCTAGACTGGGTGGAAAATCGTGCACTTGCTAGGAACAAATAAGCTTCGAGCTTGAACCAACAGGAAAACAATTGTCAGACAAACATCAAAAACAAAAATGTCAAATGGATGATGTTCTTTCTGAATCAAGAGTTTATAATGCTAAACACAAATTTTCAAACATCACTCTACTTTGATTTTTGATATCATATCTCTCGAGTCCTTGATGATGTATTGAACTAGAGGAGCAAGGAAGGAGTATTATTTTTATTTTGTCTGTTCTCTATGAATTGATCACTATTACTATGCAAGCTATCATGGGATGTGCTTTACAAAGTATCACTAATGACATTCTAAATTTGCATAGGAAAATGATTAACTCTTGTCTGTTTACACAAGAAATTCTTAGGTCATCTCGGTTTAATCATACTTAGATGCTTGTGTTAACTTGCAATTTTAAAACATCATGGAAGTAGTATTGAGGTCATCTTGGTCTAAAACATGTCATCGATGCTTGTACTCACTTTCAACATTTTAAAGGCCCAATGATGATAAAGAGCACAACAAATTGAAAGACAACTTTTGAATATGAGATTTGCAAAATTAAGTTAGATTACATTCATGTTACATCTTGCATTTGTATTTATGGGATTTCTCGAAGCTAAAACAATTTGACAATGGTGTTATCTCTATTATTAATGGATTGAGTACACTGGAATTTGATGAAAAACACATCATTATCATTTAGTTGCACAACAATTGCATCATCATTCACAGCATATCAATTGCATAATCATCACGATCATCATCATATAAACATCATAACCATATAGACACGTAGATCACTCATCATCATTGTTGAATATCATATATATCTCAAAATAATGTCAAGTGTACAATGATATCCAAATATCACGAGGTACATCATCAAAAATAGTAGTGTATATCATCAAGTCTTAGTACATTAATCAATCCTATGCTAGGGAATATCAATCAAAGATGATAGACCACATCGGCCAATCAAATTTGAATCCACCTACACTAGATGCAAAAATCCTCCTATGATCATAACATGTCACAAATAAACAATCTTATCAATCAATCAACATCATGTAAGGAAAGCTTAGGAGTGGAACAAACTCTCCTAATGTCAATACCTTGGGGAAGAATGTAGAGATGACTTTTAAAACTTTTAATTACAATCCAATTAAGATAATCATGAAAGAAATAATAGAAATATAGAAATGAACATACACAATTTGGACACTAGATTTATGTGGGAAAACCATTACGAGAGAAAAAATCACCACACCAAGAAAAGTATCTTTATATTATAGTAAAAGAAATTACATACAACTTCACTTTCTAATGTCAATTTATAGCAGCATAATTTCCTAATCAAACTTGTACAAAAGATGCTCTCAAAAACATCCAATGAATTTACATAGAACAATTTGTATTCAATTGAGCAACATTTCATTATCTCACACACGCTGTTACTCATCGAACTAAACATTATCATCCACCATTTCCCCACATAGTCATTCTAGTAGGAAACTATTCATCTCCTTCACAAGAATGGTCACAACAGTCCAACTACTAACGGTTCATCTTTTGCTTCTCTGATTGGCTCATAACAGACCATGTAGGATAGACATTTGGTCAAGGCATTCAAACTATCTCGCATGTCGGTGAGACACTAAGCCACATCTCCCCAATACCACAATACCCAACTATTGTTATCAAACAGAGTTACCACCATCGGAAATATTCATATCAAGTTCAAACCTATCACTTAGACTCACTCTATCACTAAGACATCACATCGATATCCACTGCAAAACCATCATCTAGACCATTGCTATCGGCGAGAGGTCATACTGAATGCAAATCCATCTTATGTAGATCTATCAACAAGAGTTCCACCATCACTAAGAGTCTTATAGATCCTCTATGTCATACTGATGTTCATACCCATCAGCGAGAGGAAAACCATCAGCAAGATTTCTTATCGAAAACACCTAACTATCAGTGAGACCAATAGTCATCAGCAAGAGATCACACCAAAGGTATACCTAGTAGCTCATATCACTTTGATTAGTCTATCGGCAAGAGGTTACACCAAAGTTCATCATGTGGAGATCCATCAGTAGTGCATAAACTAGTCTGTCGACAAGACTAACACTCTCAGTAAGAGTTCATACCAACTACAAAATTGTCATCCAAGAGTCTTCTCGATGTGTTCCACCCATCACCAATGTGTAAAACCTTAGCAAGACATCCTCGATCAGAATGAGTTATTCAAAATGTTCATGCTTGTACTCAATGAATTCTATTGCCACAAGTCTCTCCAATTACCATTAGAAACCAATCTCTCAACAAGAGATCTTCTCGGGTGGAATGAGCTGGGAAACTCATACTGATCAACATGTCTTGTCGATGACTCTTGCCGACAAGTCAGAACCAAAGTCTCAGCAACCTAAGCACTTCAAAGGTTTAGAACATAGTTGCTAGTTGGTATGACTTCTAGAGGGTCTCACTGACTTTTCTCATTCAGTAGTTTACATGCTAGTAAGACTAAGGCACATTTTCCAACATTCTCTGACTTGAAGATCTTACTAATACCTCCAAGGCATATCAAAACTATTGAAATTCATGGGAACTAAGGCCCATCGAACTAGCACACCACCTAAACTTTTCTATGCTCACTAGTTTCATCAATGCATCTGTAGCATTTTCCAAAGTATCCACTTTTTCTAAAGAGACCTTTCCATCCTCCACCATATCTCATATAAAATGATACTGCACATCAATATGTTTCGTCCTGGCATGGAAAGTAGTATTTTTAGCCACACAAATAGCACTCTGACTGTCATAGTAAATTGTAATTTTTTCTGCATCAAACCCAATGTTAGAACACAAACATTTTAACCAGATTGCTTCTTTGCAGGCATGTGTTGTTTCCATATATTCTTCCTCTTTAGTGGACAAAGCGACTACATCCTATCGCTTACTCATCCAACTAACTACACCGCCATTCATTATGAAAATATATCCATTGGTGGATCTTTTGTTGTCAATGTCTCCTGCCCAATAAGAATCCGCATAGCCTCAAATGTTGAGTCCTTTGTGATTCAACCAAATTTCCATGGTAACACAAAACATATTTTGAAGTGCCCTTCAAATATCTGAACACTTTTTTCATAACATCCCAATGTGTCCTTCCAGGATTTTCCATAAAATGACTTAGTACTCCCACTGCTTGGGTAATGTCTGGCCTTGTACAGGCCATTGCATACATGAAACTACCAACTGTACTAGCATAAGGCACTCTGGTCATGTACTCCATCTTAGTAGGAGATTTTGGATAGTCTTCAATAGATAGCTTCATTCCTTGCAAAACTAGAACAACTAGCTACTTGCAATTAGTCATACAAAATATCTTCAGAACAATTTTAATATACTTACTCTAATTGAGCCAAATTTTTCTATTCTTCCTATCCTTGGTTATTTCTATTCCCAGAATATAGCTAGCTACACCAAGATCTTTCATTTCAAACTTTGCAAACAATTGAGATTTTAGATCAGAAATCATTAACTTACTATTGCCTATGAACAACATATCATCAACATAGAGAACAATAATAAGAATATGATCACTTTCAGCTTTGAAGTACACACAGTGATCAAACTTCGATCTTACAAATCCCAATGAAAAAACATAAGTATCAAACTTCTGGTACCACATTCTAGGGGATTGTTTTAATCCATACAAAGATTTTTTAAACTTTTAAACCATATTTTATTTACCTTTTTCCACAAAGTGCCTTGGCTAGGACATGTAAATTTCTTCTTCAAGATCACCATGAAGAAATTTTGTCTTCACATCCATCTATTCAATCTCTAAGTCATAATCTCCTACAAGTGAAAAAAGAAATCTGATAGATGTCAGCTTAGCTACAATAGAAAAAATTTCCCCATAATCAATTCCCTCTACTTGGGAATACCCCTTTGCAACCAGCCTCACCTTATACTTTTTCCACACTACCATCCAGACCTATTTTCTTTTTAAATACCCATTTGTAACCCACAACTTTTCTACCTTCAAGTAAGGGTACCAAACTCCAAGTATCATTCTTTTCTAATGATGCCATTTCTTCATTCATGGCTTCCAACTAAGATTTTACATCAGACATTGTAAATGCCTCTTTCACAGTCCTAGGCTCATTAGTGCTAGAGATTAAAGCATAGGCACGAGTAGAATCTAACATAGAAAACCCATACCTATTAGGTTGCTTTCTTTCACATGTTGACCCTCATAGGCTGAGGCTGAGGTGGTTCTTCTTCTTTAGAACTCTCAGAACTACTTGAGCTCTCCTCATTTTTAGGTACACTATGAATTTTCAATTCCTCTTTATCTGGTGTTGGAGGAATTTCAACTACATCCTTTTTATCTTTTGATTTTGTCTCTAACTGTAAATCCAAAGTAGAAGGCTTCATCTCAAGAAAGATAAAACTTCTATTGTATAAAACCTTCTTTGTATTAGGATTCCAAAGCTTGTATCCTTTTATGCTAGCACTATAGCCAATAAAAATACATTTAATAGCCTTGTTCTCCAATTTAGATCTTTTTTCATTTGGCACATATGCATATGCCTCATAGCCAAAGACACGAATGTGCCTCAGAGAGGGCTTCTTTCTAGAGCATGATTCTAAAGGTGTTTTCTCAACAAGAGTGGAATTAGGAGAATAGTTTATTAAGTAATATGTTGTCGCAACTTCCTCAACCCAGAACTTCTCCTCCAAGCTAGCATTACTCAGCATAATCCATGCTCTTTCCATCACTATCCTGTTGAATCTTTCTGCAACTCCATTTTGCTATGGAGTGTAGGGTGTAATTTTATGTCTTTTAATTCCATGATCTTTACAGTACCTCTCAAATTCATCAGAACAAAACTCACCACCATTATTAGTCCTTAAACATTTTATTTTTCTTCCTGTCTGATTTTTGACAAGGTTTTTAAATTCCTTAAAATAACTGAACACTTCTAATTTACTTTTCAAAAAATAAGCAAATGCTCTTCTTGAATAATCATCAATAAACGATATACAATATCTTGATTTAGACAATGAAGGAACATTTACTGGATCAAAAACATCAGAATGTATGTAATCAAGTAAACCAGAATATTTGTGAGGATTGGAGTAAAAAGAAACATGGTGTTGTTTACCATATATACAATATTCACAAAACTTGAATTTGAGGTTACAATCATCAAGCCCTTCAACTAGGTTTTTATTCTTCAAGGTTTTTAAACCTTTTTCACCAATGTGGCCTAGCCTATGATGCTAGAGCATAGTCTTTTCTGCTAGAATTTTAACTTCCATAGAGTTTTCACTATCAAGAACTATTTTCTCTTTTTCTCCACGAGTAGCTTTTTGTGACTTTACAAAGACACTATTGGATTGAACAACATGTGCATCCAACTTATATAGGGTACCAATTTGAGCACCTTTTTCTAGCACCATTGAGCCTCTAGTCATCTTACAGCCATTTTAGAGAACATGACTTGCACTCCAACATCATTCAACTCACTAACATAAAGTAGATTTTGAGCTAGACCTGGTATATGCATTACATCATTAATTCCCTTTACTCTACCATCAGGGAACTAAATTCTAACTCTTCCGTGACCAACTATTTCTAGAGATGAATCGCTTGCCAAATACACCCTTCCACCATCATATTTTTCATACTTAATGAACCAGTCTCTATGAGATGACGTGTGGAAAGATGCTCCAAAATCAATCAGCTAGACATCATTTGATGCCTGAGTTTCCAAGGCTGCAATGAAGGCATCTGCATCACTCTAAGAAGAATCATTGTCAGAAGAATTCTTCTTATTTTTCTCCTTTTTTCAATCCTTATGAACATGACCAAGTTGCCCACAATTTTAGCACTTTACCTTGGATTTCTTTCCAGGAGACTTTGATCTCCCTTCTAATTTCTATTTGGACTTCTTATCCTTCTTTAATTTTTCTTTTGATCTCCCTCGAACAACAAGAGCCTCCTTCACCATATTAGAATATTTTCTTCTCATCTTTTCTAATAACAAAGAAGCAACAACATATTCCTTCTTAAAAGTGGATGTTGTACTCCCAATAGCCATCACCAAGTGATCCCAAGAATTTGGCAAAGAACATAACAATAGCATATAGCGATCTTCTTCATCAATCTTCACATCCATAGATGCTAACTAAGCAATCAACATGTTGAAAGCATTCAAATGATTAGCAACAGATGCTCCTTCCTTATTTTTCAAAGAATACAACTTCTTCCTCAAGAACAACTTATTCACCAAGGACTTTCCTTGATAAATAGCTCCTAGTATTTTCTACAAAGAAGATGCAATCTTTTCTTCATGAACATTCAGAAGAACGGAGTCTACTAAACAAAGCCTTATCAACCCCTTTGATTTTTGATCTGCAAGGTCGCAATCCTCTTGCTTCATGCTTGTAGGCTTTGTTCCAAACACAGCAAGCCACAAATCATGATCAACCAACAGATCTTCCATTTTGAGTTTCCACAACTCAAAATTGCTACCATTGAATTTCTCAATTTCAATCTTTCCTAATTTTCTTGCCATCTTAATCTATAATTTGAATTACCAGACTTCTACAAGACTCCCATTGAATAAAATTGACACAAAAAACCCAACCTTCCCACAAGGATAACACAACTGGCCAGACTCTGATACCACTTATAAGGAAAGCTTAGGAGTAGAACAAACTCTTCTAACATCAAAACCTCAAGGAAGAATGCAAAGGTGGCTTTTAAAACTTTTAATTATAGTCCAATTAAGATACTCATGAAAGAAATAATAGAAATAGAGAAATGAACATACATAATTTGGACACTAGATTTACATGGTAAAATCCTTACAGGAGGAAAACCCACCACACCAAGAAAATTCTCTTTGTATTACAGTAAAATAAATTACATACAAAGTACAAACTTCACTTTCTGATGTCAATTTACAGCAACATAATTTCCTGATCAACCTCAAGTATAGGAGATGCTCTCAGAAACATCCAATGAATTTACAAAGAACAATAGGTATTCAATCGAGCAACATTTTCTTATCTCACACACACTGTTACTCATCAAACTAAACATTATCATCTGTCATTTCCCCACATAGTCGTTCTACTCGCAAACTATTCATCTCCTTCACGGGAATGATCACAATAGTCCAAATGCTAATGGTTCATCCTTTTCTTCTCTGATTGGTGTAGAATAGACCATGTAGGATAGACATTTGGTCAAGGTGTTCAAACTATGTCGAATGTCAGTGAGACACTAAGCCACATCACTCTGATGCCACAATACCTGACTGTTGTTATCAGCTAGAGTTACCACCATCGGAAAGAGTCATATCAAGTTCAAACTTGTCACTCAGACTCACTCTATTGCTAAGACATTACATCAATATCCACTTTAGAACCATCGTCCAGACCATTGCTATAAGCGAGAGGTCATACCGAATGCAAATCCATCTTATGTAGATCTATTGATAGGAGTTCCACCATCACTAAGAGTCTTATAGATCCTCTATGTCATATTGATGTTCCTACCCATCGGCGAGAGGAAAACCATTAGAAAGAGTTCTTATTGAAAACACCTAACTGTCGGTAAGACCAACAACCATCAACAAGAGATCACACTGAAGGTATACCTAAAAATTCATATTACTCTGACCAGTCTATCAGTAAGAGGTTACACCAAATTTCACCATGTGGAGATCCATTGGTAGTGCATAAACTAGCTCGTCAGCAAGACTAACACTCTCGGCAAGAGTTCATACTGACTACAAACCTATCAACCAAGAGTCTTCCTAATGTGTTCCATCTATTGCCAATGTGTAAAACCTTGATGAGACATCCTTGGTCAGAATGAGTTATTCTTAATGTTCATGCTTCTCCCCGATGACTTTTGTCACCACAAGTCTCCCCAATTATCATCAAAAACAAATTCTCAGCAAGAGATTTTCTCAAGTGGAATGAGATGGGAAACTCATAGCGATCGACATGTCTTGCTGATGACTCTGTCGGCAAGACAGAACCAAAGTCACGGTGACCTAAACTTTAAAGATGTATAACATAGTTGCTAGTTAGTAAGACTTCCAGAGGGTCTCACTGACTTTTATCATTCAAGATTTTACATGCCAGTAAGACTGAGGCACACTTTCCAACACATCAATCAATCAATCAAATATAATCAGCTCTAGTGAGACTTTGATAAAATCTCGTGAGATTCAATCTATCAATTCAACCTCACCTATCATGAGGTTCATCTATCAATTCAACCTTTCCTATCATGAGGTTCATCAATCAATTCAACCTCGTGTATCATGAGATTTATCAATCAATTCAACCTCACCTATCATGACATTCATCAATCAATTCAACCTTGCCTATCATGAGGTTCATCAATTAATATAACCTCACCTATCATGAGGTTCATCAATCTATCCAACCTTTCCTATCATGAGGTTCATCAATCAATCTAACCTTACCTATCATGAGGTTTAGCAATTACTTCAACCTCACCTATCATGAGGTTCATCAATCACTTCAACCTCTCCTATCGTAAGGTTTATCTATTTATCTATCTATCATTGATCCTCACCTTTCATGAGGTCAACCATTAATCACTTCAACCTTTCCTATCATGAGGTTCATCATCAATCAATCATTGATCCTCACCTATCATGAGGTCAATAATCATCAATCAATCATTGATCCTTGTCTATAATGAGGTCAATCATCATCAATCAATCATTGATCCTCACCTATCATGAGGTCAATTTTTCTATCAACATCATCAAATCAAACAATCGGCTAAAGCGATTATTAAACATCAAACACAAGGAGGCAACATCAAGCATCAATTAATCAATTTGGTAGGCTCAATCTTCTTTTTTGGGAAATAAACCATCTTTGCATTATATCATCATCAAATCATTGAAAAATCATAAAAAAATCCAAAAAATCCAAAAAGTTCCAAAATTCACCAATTTATCTCCCAAGGGGGCACATATCTAACATCACCTACAAATCATCGTTTCGGGCATTGTCTGGGGCATCAAAAACTTTTCTGAGCATTGGTATAAAAATTTTCTTTGAAGCAACATGTAATCACATCACTTCAAAGATGGTCAAAATGTATACACCTAAAAATGGTCATCATATTTAATTAATTAAATACAAATTATTTGATTAATATTTTGACTACATATAAATAAAGTCTCACTTTGTTTATATTGTTCATTTTTCTATTTATTCTTCACTAATTAAGAATTATAGCACATGTTTACTAATTTTTCTTGTGCCACCTCACAAAGGTCACATAAAAACAAATAATCCTAATTATTAATTAGAATTATCCTCACACACTTTCACCAATTGGAAAAAGCACATGGTCTTTGTTTCACACACTTGGGTCTCCCATCCAAATGGCATGTTGCCCATTGGTCAAGAGATTATTCCACACACATGGCATGTTGTCTTTGGTCAAGGGGATAACATCTTGATTCTCTCCAAATCCACTGTCTATTCTTTCTCCTTTGAATCTAGACCATTGATAGGTGCCAACTCACAAGATGCTTGAGAAACCTTATAAATAAACCCTTTTCCTTTGCATTTTTATCCACATTTTGAATAGTGTTATAATGCTATTTTGAAATCCACATTTGAAGTAAAGTTATCATGTAGGTTTTTCATAGGACCTTGGAGCATTCATGGAGTCTTATAGTTAGCTTTTACATCATGTTTTATGTTGCATTCTCATACTAGATTAATATATTGCATCATAGTTGCATTTTATCATCTCCATTGCATCATAGTTGCATTTTATATTAGTTTATTTCATGTTTGCATTTGTGCATATGCAAAATCATGCTGAGGTTATTATAGTTTTGTATCATCTCACTCATCTCCACTTGTTCATTTATCATCGTATCCATTATCCTTTCCATCATTTTGTTTCATTTAGAAGCATACCACTAATCTTTCCAGCACACATTTGCACATAGAAATCATCTTAGCTTGCATCTTAAGCATTAAATCTCATTTTCTATGTTGCCATTTTAACAAACATTGCATTCAAAGAAATCTAAGGGCCAAATGGTTTAATAAATTTTAGAAATAGAGGGAAATGAGGTGTATTTGAAGGATTTGATTATATTACAAAATAGAGTAGATTAATTGCTTTCGAATCTTTGAATATAAACCATTTCATTAAGATTTGTGTTGAAATTTTATCTATCCACGTTTGGCACATGCACATGAACAAAAAAAATTGGATTTTTGGGTGATCTCATGAAAAAAGAGGACAAGGTGCCCGACGGGTCCAGAAAGGCTCGAGGAGGCCAAAAATGTGCCAAAATGTGACAAAATGATGCCAAACGAGCCTTGATTGGGCTGAAATGAGATTAGGGGTCCAAAACCCTAGTTGGATGGCTAAACAGGATCAAAAAACCCTTACTTTCAAGCTTAAATAACCCTTGAGAGTCCACTTCCAATTCATTTAAACATTGAACTTTCAAAGATTTTGCAATTTTGAGCTTTGACCTACATGCGGGATGGCACAAAGACCACTTCCTTGACACGTTTTTGAGTGTGTGTGTGAGTGTACTAGAGGATTCTTGGGACAAGACCACTGATATGTTGTCTTGTCCCAACCTTTCATTTCAATTTTCAAGCATATTAATTAGGGTCCAAAGTGAAACTAAGTCAAGTGGTGTTGTTTGGCACCGCTAAAACCTTAGAATCAATGTTGCATGGCCTTAAAGTGCACCACTTTTGAGAATAAAAATGCAGCATCGTAGTTTAGAAATTAGGGCTAAACTCCAAAGTGCATCACATATGTGAATAGTGTCATAGTGGGCCAGTTAGGAAATTAGGGTTTAGTGTCAAACTGATGCATGACCAAACTATGTCATAGTGGCGGAGTTTGAAACTTTGAGGTCTCTAGCAACACAATTTGAAACTTTCAAATAGTGACACAATTGTAAACAATGACACATTTGTTGTTTCGGTCGTGAAAACTCCAAACAAGATCCTAATTTTTTATGAAAGTTGATGCTGTGACTTTATTGATGCAGGAGGACACCAATATTTTACATTGATGTGAGCATAGATCGTCGATCCTCAATAGACTAGAGGGTATTAGGACACACTTGGGTATGATTCCAGCCTTGGTCGAGTGATGGCATACTGAGATGTCATCATTTCACTTCCCTATAGGTGAGGCGACCATGACCCTAGAGGATGTCAGGCACATTCTTCGATTGCCCATCCATGGAGAGCAGGTGAACTATGACATAGTCATAGGCACTAATTCCTATTAGGAGGTGATGGTTCTAGACCAAATCATTTTTTTTAAGGGATAGATTGAGTTGGAGTAGTACAGGATTGTGGTGTCACCATTCCACTTGATTGTAGAAGTGATTATTTTCAGGATTTGTGGCCCCAAATCGATGTGACTGATATTTCAATCTAGGATGGGGTCTTGCCTAGGAGAAAATGCTCTGACAAAGAGAGTGCTTTGTGTGGGGACTAGTGATGGTGGCCTCACTCTACTGAGATTTGCACAAGTTTGCATATTGCAACAATAGAGCCATCGAGGCTGGAGTTACCCTTCTACACATTTGGGCCTAGGAGCACATCACAGTGCTTCGTCTAAGAGTTACAATGGTTGATATTGAGCTAGATGATCCAATTTTTTGTTGGTACAGAGGTTGCCTTTCCTTTAATCACACGAGACAACATGGCATCCCTCACTGGAGGAGGTTCATTGATGAGATGATAGTCTTTACCTGGTGGCCATATCTTGTGATGTTGGCCTAGTGTGATAATGCTCAGCAACTATTTTTTGCTAGACAAGATAGGATGATGTAGGGTAGGGAGCATACCATGGTCAAGCATTACTTACTCAATGAGGTGCCTAGATAGTTTGGAGAGCCACAGGATAGGCCCAATGATAGTACATGGGCATATTTTCCTACACTATGAGGGAGACTACATGGGGTCACCGATTTGATGCAGTCAAGAGTTTTAGGAAGCTGGTGGTCAAGCCATGACCATACTATCAGGGATAGGTAGATGCTAGGGTGACACTGGCATACAAAGATCAGTTTCATCCTCCACTTAGATTGACATTGCCAAGGGTGGTTGTAGCATGATGGAGATCTAGATGCTGAGTAGTAGGGTAGGAGTGGAGCCAAGAAGGCTGAGGATATGAGGATGAGATGGAGATGTGGGTAGGGGAGGAGGAGGACCTCCACACTAGCTTGAGTAGCAGCCTAATCAACATAAGGTTCAGTAGGATGCCCTGAGAGATGGGGACCAGGATTAGGCAGGGGATAGTATCCGGATAGAGAGATCAAGGGCCACTGTAGCCCCTACCACCACCACCACCTTAGCTAGACCAATGAGATCCATTGATCCAATAGCTCTAGAGGTAGGTTCAAGGTTTGTAGGGGTAGATTTCTACCTTGATAGTTAAGAGAGAGCAGGCCTGCATAGAGCAAGATCATGCCATAGAGTAGAGATAGGCTATAGAGCTAAGGGAAACATAGGAGATGGGCCAATGACAACAACTCAAGAGCATGGCTGCATCCTCCTCCCAGAGCATAGTATTCATGTGGTCCTATAGAGATGTAGTTAGAGAGGCTAAGTATTATTGGCTACACTACCATCAGGCAGTGTCTCGAGTGGCTAGGGTTCCATATTTTTCACAGTAGACTCAATACATGCCCCCAGAGGATCACAAGGAGAGGCAGGCCGATGAGGGGAGCAGCCAGCGGGGATAGCTCATAGTTTTTATTAGAGACAACATTTTTTTTGTGATCCATGAGATTGTTTTTGATAGCCCTGTGGGAAATTGTATACCTTGATACTTACACATTTGATCCTAATTTGTACCATGACAATTACATTACTAATGATATATATGATATGATTTGATCTGATGAGATGATTTGTCCTATTTTATTTATGCATGGTGGATGGATGTTATTTAATTTTATATATGTGATTCTTTATATGTGATGCAATGTATGATTCTATATTATGTAATGCAATGCAAGTATAATTATGCTCATTGATGGATGGATGCGTTTATCTTTTTTCAATATCTTTTCTATGCACTTTTCATGATCATTGATGAATATGGATGCAATAAATGTATGGATGCAAATGTTTGCAAATGATTATGATATGTAAATGATATTATTATGCTTAGAATAACATATCTATATTATGCCCTAAATGATAATGCAAATGTGATGATGATTTATTTCATATCATGATTATGCGATGGATAATATGATGATGTATTCCTTTTCTTTTTTTAATATCTTTTCATGTATAATGATGCATGGATGGATAGATATTATGATGATACTTATTATGATATTATGATGCATATGATGATTCCTATATGATCATGCAATGGATGATATGATGATGTTTATGTGGATGATATGATGATGATTATATGACTATGCAATGGATGTTTTATGGAAATGTATGGTTTATGAGATGCTTAGACTAATACATCTATATTATGATGATTAAATGCAATGCATATGATATTATTAGTGTTTCCTACATGATATGATATGCATTATGTTGATGGTTTGTGGATGTGGGATGGATGCATTAGTGATATTTTTTATTTAACTGTCATGGTACCATGTTAGCGCGGAAAGAAGATAGAAGAAAAGTGATGAAGATGAGAGGATCCAACAAGCCCATGATTTGAGATGACCTTATTGGAGATGAATGTATTGCAAGAAATTCTATAGCTACAATGTTTAACTAATCACTTTTTAATTACAGCTGCATCATACTAAAAAGAAGCCAACATAGCTCATAAGAATTGGTTTATAGTTGAGAGTTTAAATTTCTAAATTCAAATAAAAAGAAGTGATGGTCATAGCACTATTTTCCTACAAAAGATAATTAGATAGCAAGATTATATTTATAAGCATGATAGAACTTCTATACACCAATTGATGTTCTATTTCCCTCCTTCTACTACCAAAATGTGAATGGTGATCCTAGACCTGCACAAAAACAAATAATAAACACATAATTAGTCCAATATGAAAGATTAGGATTAGATTTAATCATGATTTGACTAATTTAAGTAGAGATTAGATGATTTGACAATTTGATTTAGATAAATCAAAATGAGAGGAATAGTGATTTTAGACTTAATTAAATAAAGTTTGATTTATTTAATTAAAGAGAATGATGTTAGTTTTAAATCAAATAAAGATAAATTTATTTAATTTAAATGAGACGACTTTAGATATTTAATTAAATAAAATGGATTATTTAATTAAAAGAGGTATTGTAGGAAAAATAATTTATTTGACTAATAGGAGATGATGACTTAATTAGATAAAATTGATTTATTTAATTAAGAGATGAAATGCGATGAATTTAATCAAATAAAGGTTATTCAATTAAATGTGTGAACCCCAATCCTAGACTTGCACAAACACAACAAACAAAAACATTAGTAGATTCAAATGCAAGCCAAGATCAAATTTCCCCATAAAATCCATTAATCAATGCTCAAAATAGGAAATGAAAGCAATAACACTGTAAATGAGAAAAAAAGAAAATAGATTAATCCTATTGAAATCAATTCAAACTCTTGATCTTATGGGGGAATTGGTGCCAATTTGATGTGGAAACTGGCCCTTTCCAAACTCCTATGCAAGCTTTGATTATTTGATGAAGATTTGATCTACTTGGTTATTTCTTCAAATGAGCTTCATGGAGAAAACCTACTATAACCTAGCTATGACTTGATGAAATTAATGAAAACATGGATGAAATGTGGATGAAAATGCAGCATAATGATCTTACATGGATTGTGGATGATCAAAACAATAGAGAAGCTCTCTATTTATAGAATAGAAGGATAGAAGAATGAGAAACATGAAAGATGTGGAACTAAAGATAAACCAATAACAATGTGTCACTTGTCAACATGTGAGAGGATGAAGGTTGAGCACATTTTGATCAATGTGCAAGTTTGAAATTTGAATTTGATGAAATTACATGTTTGGGGGGGATGAGAGATAGTTAAATGCCACTTGGCTCAAGCAAAAGGACATGTATGATGCTTTTTAATGCCTTGTTGGGGAGGACAAGTGCTTTTGGAGGGACTTTTTGAATTTGAAGAATATTCCCTCTTTTATTCCTTTTTGAATGAAAATGGAGATTTAATAAATCAAATAAATTGATTTATTGTGCAAGTCGCAAAATCAAGAGAATTTGACTGATTAGGATTAGGATTAATCGTGATTTGATTAATTTGGATGAAGATTTAGCTGACATGACATTTGACTTAGATTTCAAGATTTATTTAAATCAACATGGGAGGAATAATGGATATTAGTTTTAATTAAATAAATTTTAATTTATTTAACTAAAGAGGGATGAAGTTAGTTTTAAATCAAATAGAGATAAATTTATTTAATTTAAATGAGATGACTTTAGATATTAATTAAATAAAACGAATTATTTAATTAAAAGAGGGACTATAGGATTAATTAATTAAAATGATTTATTTAATTAACAAGAGATGATGACTTAATCAAATAAAATTGATTTATTTAATTAAGAGATGAAATGTGATGAATTTAATCAAATAGAGATTATTTAATTAAGTGACTAGCAAAGGAGATAATTCAAGACAAACTAGTGTTAGTAATTAGGATCAAGTGTGCGATATCAATCAGTATAATTTCCATTTCTACATTTTTCCCCTCTTTGAAGCAATGTACTTGTTGTGTTGGTTCAAAGAATAACCTTGCCATGATAAAAAGTAAAAAAATCTCTGATTTTTCAGATGGCCAACTATTTCCCCAGTGAGAAGAATTATGCTGGTATACTACCCCCTCGAGAGATTGAGTGGAAATGCTAATTTTTTATTGAGATCAAAATAAAATGTGAGAAGAGTGATTCTACTTATCAGAGGATGAAAGATAATTCTTTAGAAAGATTAGATATTTGACATAGACAATTTTAATGATGTATAGATAGTCATCGGCCATGGGTAGCCTCATGTATATTTTGAGATATCACATAAATTTGGTTATAAATGTTAGTAAAGATAGAAGAATAAGAAGAAACAAGATGATGAAAGGAGGATTTAACAATTCCATGAGTCATTAAACTTTATTAGATATGGTGATGGACATGACGATGATGATTTGCTTGCTAAGAGTTGGGATTTTCAAAGGGTCAATTTACCTTATGTTTGATAACACACGTAGGCATAATGCATCAAGGTATAAACAACCAGGATGGCATTGTACCTAGTAAAATGGACTTGGAATTGAAAAAAATATAGGAGTATTCTTGTTCACGCCTAACATACAAAAACCTTGCTAGGATGCACCTAACAAAGCAAGTATTCATCAAGGTTATATTACAAGAATGTCCAACAAGCATAGCAGACAAAAGATAATGATCAATGCCCCATTCCTTTCTCTCTAATTTTTTTTGATTAGACATCATCGAAAGGTCCTTAAAATGGGAATAGTAAGATAAATAAAAAAAGAATAGATCAAGCAAACAAACAAACATTCTTCATACCACTAGCCAAAGAGATGTGTTTTGATTAGGATAAGAATCCAAAGTGATATCCAAAATTATGCCCATTGTTGGAATGATATATCCAAGGACATGCATTGTATAGGATGATGATGGGTTGATAAGTTGTTTGACATGTTTGCGAATGATCAAGACTATGATTTTGCATTTAAAATTTTGTTGTTTCAATTTTGATTTTAATTTGAATTTTGTTTTTGTTGATTGTTGTACTTGTTTCTATTTGCTAAAGGATGTAGGTAATGATGATTTATTATGGATGACTGATTAATGTGGGTGAAGAAAAATGGGATGGGTGGATGTTTTCAAATATTTGGATGTTTTTGGTGTTTTTGAAATGTTTTGAGGCTGTTTTTTGGTTTTTTTGAGATTTTACAAATGTTTTGATTTTCTAATTTTTCAAATGTTTTTGTGTGTTATGAGATTTTATGAATTTTTTTTTATTTTTTGTCGCAGGGGCTGATCAAATAATAGCCTTTCCTATGTTTAAGCTCAGAGACAATGTATTTTTAATAGCATGTTTTTGAGATTTTCTATTTTTCTAACTTTCATGAGTGTTTTTGGATTTTGATATGATTTTTCTAAATGTATTTAGATTCTTCATTATTATTTTGGAAATTTCGATATGGATATGTGTGATGATATTAATGCTCTATTTTAGGATTTTTTTGAAAACCAAGCTAAGTTTGATTGATCTGACTGAGGGATTGATGATGATAACACAATGACTAGGAAGGATATCGTGAGATGATGATAACAGTGTTGAGGATACACAACAATGCAAGGATTTTATTGATCAAGATTAATGATGATAACATTGTTGAGGATGCACAACAATGCAAGGATGGTGTTAAGAAACACAAGGATTAGGATGGATATCCCAAGATGATGAGGGATCCATTAGATTTGATTGATCAAGATTGATGGTGATAACATTATTGAGACCAATGCACAAAAATGCAAAGATAGTGTTAAGCCACTTGAGGATTAAGATGGATATCCCAAGATGATGAGGGATTGATGATAACATTATTGAGGATACACAATTCTAGACCTGCACAAAAACAACAAACAAACACATTAGTAGATTCAAATGCAAGCCAAGATCAAAGTTCCCCATAAAATCCATTAATCAATTCTCAAAATAGGAAATGAAAGCAATAACACAAATGAGAAAACAAGAAAATACATTAATCCTATTGAAAGCAATGCAAACTCTTGATCTTATGTGGGAATTGGCGCTAATTTGATGTGGAAATTGGCCCTTTCCCAAATCCTATGTAAGCTTTGATTATTTGATGAAGATGTGATCCACTTGGTGATTCCTTCAAATGAGCTCCATGGAGAAAACCTACAATAACCTAGCTATGACTTGATGAAATTGATGAAAACATGGATAAAATGCGGATAAAAGTGAAACATTATGATCTTACATGGATTGTGGATGATCAAAACTATAGAGAAGCTCTCTATTTATAGAATAGAAGGATAGAAGAATGAAAAACATGAAGGATGTGGGGCTAAATGTAAACCAATAACAATGTGTCACTTGTCAACATGTGAGAGGATAAAGGTTGAGCACATTTTGATCAATATGCAAGTTTGAAATTTGAATTTGATGAAATGACATGTTTAGCGGGATGAGAGATGAGAGTTAAATTCCACTTGGCTCAAGGAAAAGGAGATGTAAGAGGCTTTTAATTCCTTGTTGGAGAGGACAAGTCCTTTTGGAGGAACTTTTTGAATTTGAAGAATATTCCCTCTTTGATTCCTTTTTGAATGAAAATGGAGATTTAATAAATCAAATAAATTGATTTATTGTGCAAGTTGCAAATTCTAGAGGATTTGAGTGATTAGGATTAGGATTAATCATGATTTGATTAATTTAGATGAAGATTTAGCTAACATGACATTTGACTTAGATTC
The DNA here is from genome assembly GCA_007258455.2 of Sequoia sempervirens. NCBI lineage: Eukaryota > Viridiplantae > Streptophyta > Pinopsida > Cupressales > Cupressaceae > Sequoia > Sequoia sempervirens. The sequence goes on from VDFB02193867.1 coordinate 436,197,370, forward strand.
ATGGATTTATTTAAATCAAAATGGAAGGGATAATGGATATTAGTTTTGTAGACATGTAAAATGTACATACACTTGATCCTGATCTACTAACATCATTTCATCCTGAATTATCCCTTTGTCTAACCATTTAATCAAATAGCCTTATTTGATTAAATTCATCATAATTCTCCTTTTAATTAAATAAATCCATCGATTTAATTAAATAATTGGATCTGTGTAATTAGCCAGGTCATTTCATCTTCCTATCTTTATTTAATTAAACAATCTATATTATTTGATTAAATTTCTAAAGTTCATCTAATTAAATTAAATAAATCAAACATTTATCTAATTTAATCTAACATCACCCCTTTTGGTTAAATAAATCAAAATATTTATTTAACTAAGTCTTAATCATTTTCATTTCTTTTTTATTTATTTCAATCCTAAAATCTAAATCAAATAGTCAAATCAGTTAAATCTCCTCTTAAATTAATCAAATCCTGATTAATTTAATCATAATCACTCAAATCCTCTAGATTTCGCAACTTGCACAATTAAATCATTTATTTGATTTAATAATTCCCTATTTACTTTCAAAATGGCATCAAAAAGGGAATATTCCTCCAAGTTTGAAATCTCCCCCCAAATTGACTTGTCCATCCAACAAAGCATTTAAAACTCTTACATTGTCTCTTACATGTCTCCCACTTGGCATTTCACTCATTTGTCATCCCCCCTAAACATGTCATCTCATCAAATTCAAATTTTAAACTTGCACATGGATTAAAATGTGCTCAACCTTCATCCTATCAAATGTTGACAAGTGGCATCATGCCATTGGATGAATGTTAGTCCCACATTGCTTAAATTTGGGCATTCATCCATCTTGGAATTCTATAAATAAAGAGCTCATATCCTCATTTTATCATCCATAATCCAAGCAAAGTTACCATGCTAAAATACTTAGCCATTTTCACCCATCATTTGAGTTCTTAGCTAGGATATTGCAGATTTTAGGCTTGGAGCTCTCACCTTCATCATCAAAGTGGATCAAATATCTTCATCAAATCAACATTGCATCATTGGAGTTGGGAAAGGGCCAATTTTCACATCAAATTGGCACCAATTCCCCCATGGGATCAAGATTTTGCATTGCTTTCAATAGGATTTAATTTACTCTCTTGTTCTTTCATTACTTTCTTCTCTTCATTCCTATTTTGAGTTTTGTAAATGGATTTCATGTGGAATCCTTCTTTTGGCTTGTAATTCCTTGTCTAACTCATTTATTCATGTTGTTTTGTAGGTACTAGGAAAAGGGTTCGCACATTTGGCACTAAAAAGAGGGCAATGGATTACAAATCTAACACATTTTCTTAAAATTTTCATCATTTTAGCACTTATTTTCACTGTTTTAGCGGTCTTTAAGGTTCTTTTAGCGCTCTCACAGGTTCTTTTAGTGCTTATTCACACTATTTTAGCACTCTTTAAGATTCTTTTAGCACGTATTTTAACTGTTTTAGCACTTTTTAATATTTTCTTAGCGCTCTTTAATGTTTTCTTAGCGCTCTTTAAAGTTCTTCTAGCGCTCTTTAATGTTTTCTTAGCGCTCTTTAAAGTTATTGTAGCATTGTTTAATGTTTTCTTAGTGCTCTTTAATGTTTTCTTAGCCCTCTTTAAAGTTCTTGTGCGCTCTTTAATGTTTTCTTAGCGCCCGTGAAGTTTTAGCACATATGATCACTGTCTTAGCGCTTTTTAGAGTCAGTTTTAAAATGACCATATCTTGGTCATACAAAGGTCTTTTTTGATGATTTTTTTTTTTAAATAGGGTATAATTTCGTAAGCTATCCAATGGTTTGGGTTTTTCTTAATTATTAATGAGTTAATTTTCAAATTTTCATCTAAAGTCAAAACACATGATAACTTGGCTAAATTTTAGGGTGTTTTGGTTAATGATTCATCTAACCCCTATATCCTTTTATTTTTTTGATCTCATCTAACGTTTTGAATACTTTTGTAGGTTGGAAATCAAAATCAAAAGAATGAGAAGTGTGAGAGGATATTTTGTTCAATCAAAGTGTTTTTAAACACTTTAGTGTTTGTTTAACACTTCTTTAAGAATTTGTTACCTTCTCCTTCTTAGTACACTATTTTTTCTTTTGGGCTTAAAAAGAACCTTTTCCATTTCTTTCAAAGGCTAAAATGAAATTTAGGATCACAACTTACTAGATTTGGTTTATTGGATTAACAATTGAACAAGGAAATTTCTCACACTTCATTTGGTGCTCTAAAATGAACTCACATTTTACTTTGAGGATCTAAAAAAAATAAGTGTAGCTTTGTTTTTCATGAGGGCTTACTTAGACTAAAGCCATTGGAAAATGACATATGTGCTTCTCTTATGCTTTATAACAATCTTGAGAATCAAAATGCCTTTTCCATGACTTTGGGTTAAGACAAAGCAATCACCTCCACACTTCGATTTGGGCTTAAAATTGAACAAAATCTTGTGCGAGTGTGAGTGAGGGGCTTTGTTGTGTACATTCTCTCTCCTTTTTGCCAACAAGGATTGATCGAGTTACAAATATTGTGCCTCATTTGCTATTGTTTATCCTAGAGGGTCTGCCTTGGGGAAAAAGTACTCACCCAAGGGAATGACTCAACCGAGAACACTTTAAAGCCAAGAGTATTTCTAGCCTAGATATAAATGTGGATATTGAAAGAAACGCCAATATCACACAGTTGACTCTGACAAGATGGATCTGAAAGGGGACTCTTGCCACATTGGGTCAACTCCTATGAATGGAAAGTCCTTATTAAAACCCATGTGTTAGAATTTTCCAAAATCCTTAATCTATTTATTGGTGCAAGAACAGTCGTTCTGAAGCCGCCCCACAGTTTTATGGTCTTTTAGTAGAAATGGAAAACATGCCATGGGAGTTTCATGGGTGTTGATGCTTGGCTGCCCCGTATAAGTGAGTGTCATGGAGGGGAGCCAGTGGGGTCAAGCATCTAACCATTCGCTAGAGATAAGTGTAGCTGGACTTGTCCAAGTGGGAATCCAACAAATATTGTCTTACACATCCATAGGATTGTACTTATTCTTGGGTTACAAAATGCATTTCTTGATCAAAAACATCATGGAAACAAACACTTAACATTATCCAAATTTCAAACCCTTTTGGAGACAAATAAAATTGACTCAATCCATATGTTATTGCTTTCCCTTGGAATTCATGTCCTTAGAGGTTTCTAAGCATTGGATTATATCTCAATTTGTTTTCTTAAGTCAACAATAGGAAAACCCTTGCCTTAAGTTCATTAAATTTCCACATAACATATTTTGTGGGGTTTGACGAAATTGAGACATTAGACATCTTAGTTTGAAAACCTAATTGAAGAAAGTGTTTTTGGTAAAATAAAGACATTAAGCAAAGCAAAACAAAATGAACTTTCATATGTGATTGAAAACTTACAACCCCAAAACAAAAAAATCATTGGTTGGAAATCCAAAAATTAATGTTCAAATAAAATCATGTCTTGGTTACAAAGGTCCTTAGGAAGCATTTGCATGCTCTTCAATACCTAGGTCTAAGCAAACAAAGTGTACCTTTTTGGGTTCTTCTTAGGATAAAAACATATCAAAATCTCTTTTTCATCCATCCTCCAAATCATTAAAACAATTTCCATCTCATCATCATCTTTTGGAAAAATCTTGAAATCATCCTTGAGACTAGGCTTTATGGAAAAATAGAAATCATCAATATGCTTGAGACAAAATCCTTGAAAACATTAGCAAAACAATCTTTGGCTAGGTATGTGTAGATGCATCCTTTGGCATATACTTAGTCAAAGTTATCAAAATCATCTTGTCTAGCTTAGTGTATGTAGATGAATCCTTCTTCATATGCTTAGTGAAACAATCATCTTGTTTGAATAGGTGTGGATAGATGCATCCTTCTCCTCACACATATTAAAATTATTATCCTTTAGACAAAGTTATCCCTTAAATCGTCATCCAACATCTTAGGGTCATTTTTTCCAAAATCCAAATCAAAAACCAAATAAAAAATCAAGGACAAAATCTCAAAATCTCAAAAATCAAGAATCCAAAGTCCTAAAAGCCTAGTGTCTCTTTCAAAATTTATTAAAAGCTAAAACATCCATATCATCCATCCCTAAAACATCATTATCATCACCTTTGATCCTCAAAGCATCCTAAGACTTTATACTTTGGGACATAAAATAATAATCTATCCAAGGAATCAAGAGATTCATCTCCCATATTCTTGAAGGTTGATCCTTGTTTTATGGTTCAAACTAGATCTCAATACAAGAAGAGTATGGAAGCCAGCAAAGAAACACTCGCTTCAAGCAATCTTAGCGAAACAAACGCAGAAATGAATCTAGCTGAATCAAGCAATCCATTGATCCTCCCATCATCCCAAAATCCACAAGAAGAAAATCAAGGGGAGGACCTCACCTTTGGAATGTCTCATGAGGAAATGATGGAAATGCTCCAAAATCTAGACAATCATAGAATCATCAACATCATGATGAGACTTAACCCTTTGTTGTACATGCTTGAACTAGCAAAACAAGGGGCCAAGTTGCCTTCAAATTTTGATGTGAGTACTATAGTGGATACATCATTTCCTCCAATCTCATCCACCATTCCCATTTCATCTACACCCCTATCTCAAAACATCACCCAAAACATCCCGCAAATCACAACATCATTTGCTCCAACACAACCCAATGTCAACAAGGGAAACACATTCCTTAATGCTCTTCAATCACATCCCCATGTTAATAATCAAAACTTGGATGCAAGCACCACCTCAAGGATCAAAACATACTCAACAACCCATTACACAAAAATGTTCCTCTCACTTTACATTATGACCCATCATCAACATCTTTTCATGGAGCACCACAAACACCTCTTCTCATAAATTCACACGAAGAGGGAGATATGTTCGAACTAGGGGGCTTATTCGACACCACAAAATTTTCACAACTCACACCTCTCACATTTCCACCTCTCCCACCATTGCCATTATCATCCACACCACTCCTTGGTTTAGGGCTCCCTCCCCTACCAAATATCAATCAAACCTATATCCCAACCATCAATCAAAGCATTGCACCAAACACACAAAATTTGTCGTTGATATCACAACAACAAATGACAAACACACAAGCAATGGAAACATCATCAAACACACCCATAACATCACAAATCATGGTATCCCAAGGACCAATCACATCAATACCACTATCAAACACACAACAACATCATCTACCACCATTCCAAATCCACCACCACCACCAACGTTCACCACATCAAACCAATACGACGCAGCATTGCAAGTCGCTTTCCAAAGAGGATACCAACAAGTTCAAAAACAAAAAGTTGTACAACAAGCTTCTCAAGCCACACAAGCCGCCCAAGCTGCACAAGCCACATTACAAGCACAACAAGCTCATCAAGCTCAAGCTTTATTGAAACAACAACAACAACAACAAGCCACTCAACCTGCTCAAGTATTACAAGCACAAAGGGTCACTCAAGCACAACTATTATTGAAGCAACAAGCAACACAAGTGCAAGTAGCACAAGCACAAGCACAACTTCTTGCACAAGCAACGCAAGTGCAAGCATATCAGCAAGCACTAAAGCAATACCAAGAGCAACAAGAAGCAGCAGAATTGGCAACCCAACAACAAGTGTTGTGGGAACAATAGCAAGCACAACAAGCATTGTTGGAACAACAAGCACAAATCCTAGTGCAAGAACAAGATCAACAACAAGCATTGTTCATACAAAAGCAAGTAGAAGCCTACTTCACCTGCCAGAACATATTGATACCATCCAAGAATGCACCAACCAACCCATCCATTCAAACAATGATTCAAACACCCAAAACACCTTCATCCCACCCCTTGGTACGCAAAATGATGTGATGACACAACTCAGGTTGCTCTCGCAATAAGTGCTCGACCTTCAATCAGGGTGAAAAACTAAAACATCAAGCAACTTGTGTCCCTATCCATTTGATAGGAGCTTATAAATGAAACCATTCCCCAAGGGATTCAAAATCCCCAAATTTAACAAATATTGAGGGATGGGAAACCCTGAAGATCACATCAGGGAATTATAGGTTCATTGCATGGAAGTCACATATGACGATGCTTATTTGATGTGGCTATTTCCTAGAAGTTTGGCAGGTACCGCTATAGAATGGTTCTCTCCCTTACCTTCAGGTATTAGAACATTCCAAGAAATCAGGGATGCATTCATTAAAAACTATGCATGTAACATTGCAATGGATGTCAGTCTTGAAGAACTATATGCTCTAAAACAAGGAAAGAATGAATCTTTTGCCTCATTCCTTCAACGATGGTGATCTAAGGCCAATCAGAGAAAATGGACCATGCTAGAAGAACAACAAGTTTGCACCATCATAGCCAACCTTGAAAGCTGCTTGTCATTTCATCTCAAGGTTCAAGGAATCACCATATACGATCAACTAATTTCCAAGGTGCTTAGCATTGAAAGAGCCCTTGTGACTCAACTTGCGAAACCAACATCATATCATGAATAGTAAAACAACCTCCCATCATCCAATTACAATAATAAACCTCACACATGGGCAAGGAACAAGAATGTCACCAATGATGGTGTCGTAGATTCCAAGGTGGTCATTAGTGGTCCACACCAAAACATACCCACACAACAAATCTAAAATCAATGCCAAAACACTCATCACACAACATATCAACCCAATAACAATCCTACTATCAATAACCTCAATGATCAAAGAGGACCACCCCAACACAAAACTTATCCCAAATGAAAATAAGCTATCTTGGGGGAACCACTAGAGGACATAATGAAAAATTTGATTGACAAAAAACTCATCAAGCCTCCTACATTTGAAAATTACCAAGAACATAACATCAAACCCTTTTGGTATAACAAAAATCAACTTTGAAAATTTCATAAGATCAAAGGTCACACCACAAACAATTGCATGAGACTCAAAAATATCATCCAAGATCTCATTCACAAGAGAATCATAAACTTGGAACAACCTACGAGAAATCAGGATCTAAAAATCTACACGAATCTGATGCCGAATCATGGCAACAAAGGGAATAAAAATGATAAAGGGAAGGGTAGTGTAAATCATGTATACAAAACAGTTATCACCTCCCTAAATGCAGACTGCATGGTCATCACCATCAAGGGCACACATGTCGAAGATTGTCGAGTCACCACAAGAGGCGGCAAAGTCACCATTGCAGGATCATCCCAACCCAATAGAATCCCTTCATCAAGAGTCATTCTACATAGTTACAATGTTGTAGAACAACTCAAGAGAGCACCAGCACACATCTCCATCTTGGAGTTGTTAAAAATATCATCATCCCATAAGAAGATCCTTGAGGAAGCATTAGCCTCATCCACCATCCCCGCAGACCTTGATGTAGAACAATTCTAAGCTATGGTCAAAAATATCATTATGCCTAATCTTCTTACATTCTTTGACCAATATTTCCCCGCCCAACCATCTCACAACCGTGCACTTCACTTGGAGGCCATTGTGAACAAGAGCAAAATCAAAAGGGTCTTGGTGGATGGAGGTGCAGGTTTGAACATCTGCTCTCTTAGCCTCATCAAGCAGTTGAAAATGGTAGAAGATTCCATTGATAAAGGTAAATGAATCACGATAAGAGCATATGATAGCCAAGAAAGAGTGTCTCAGGGCATGATTAAACTTTGTATACAAGTAGGGCCTACCATCATGGAAACCACCTGTTAGGTCTTGGACCTCGACTTTCCATATAATATCCTCCTTGGATGCCCATGGATCCATGCAATGAAAGTTGTAGCATCAACCTTCCACCAATTTGTGAAATTTACACATAATGGACAAGAGGTTACCATTCATGGAGATCCAGAACCATTTTCATATTGCAAAAATCTTGAGGCCAAGTACTACAAAATCCCCCAAGTGTCAAAGAATGATGAGGGCCCATCCACACCATACATTGACCCTGCCACTCTCACATCCACTTCTGCGACAAAGACACCCACCATCCGCACTATTCCTACCATCTTCGACATCAACCTCATCATCCAAGAGGATAGTTTTGGAAGCTACAAGCTCCCTAACAATGCTTTTGTGATAGGAGAGTTACCACAATCTCCTAGATCACGGGGATGCCCACAAGAAAATCAAGATTCCACATCACAAACCTATCCTGAAAACTATCCCAAATTCTCAAGCTGGGGAGACCTCGGCCATGAGGTTATTGAAGCAAATCCATCTCACATGTTGTATCGAGATGAAAGACCAACACCTAAATTACCAATGAACCAAAGTAGCAGGGGCCTACAAATGATGCTCGCAATGGGCTACGAAAGAAATCAAAGACTGGTACAAAATAATAATGGGCTCATAATACCTATCATGCCAGAGATGTGACCCATAACAAATCTTGGACTGGGATGTACCCCTCTGAGAATAACCATACATGGCCGAAGTCCTTTGGTTAGAGCCACTAATGTCTCTCTTTAGCCAGTGCTAGTACAAGTACAGTCACCAATAGTAACAGATAGCAACACACATAGCTTCATAACTAAGCCCTATATTAGTAGCGATGACGAAGATACCATATCCAATTTCCCTAGGTTATTCAAGGATACCACACTTTGCATGATTAGTACCTTATCATTTGAATTTGATCATAAAAATCATGAGATCCGCCTAGTCTACCCCCAACTGATCGACTATGACCAACGAGGACCACCAGTTCTCGATACATTCAAAAATGATGAGGCACTCTCAAAATTCATGGGACTAAGGGATAACATTCCAGATGGAGATCATAAGGTAGGGTTTATAATAGAGTTGGACACACAGGCATATTACGGGGAAACGATTGAATCCTTTAGTCGCAAAAGTGAGAAACTAAGAATCATATCCAAGTCCTTGAGTGAAAACCACACCGTGGCACTCTCTAACAAGAAAATAGTAAAAAGAAAGGACGTATCCAACGGTGAAAACCTCTCTGAGGTGCCTGAGGATGAAGGATTCAATCTTCCTCTAAGAGCTATTCATCAGGAGAAATCAGCAGTCTTGGCCGAAAAGTGCAATCCGGTCAACATAGGAACATAGGAGGCCCCACATATCACATTCTATGTAGAATCACTATTATCAGAAGAACAAGAACTCCTAGCAACATTCCTAAAGGAAAGACAAATAAATTTCACATGGAGTTATGTTGACATGCCAGGGCTAGATCCAGAAATTGTGTTTCATCATTTAGCAGTGTATCCAGAAGCAAAACCGGTCAAACAAAAGCTTCAAAAAATGCATCCTCAACTTTCCTTGTTGGTTAAAATGGAGGTCAAAAAGTTGCTAGATGTAGGATTTATCCGACCAGTTGATTACCTAGAATGGGTGTCCAATTTGGTACCTATTTCAAAACCTAACAAAGCCATTAGAATCTATACAGATTTTAGAGATTTGAACAAGGCATGTCCAAAAGATGACTTCCTGCTTCCCAACATTGACATGATAGTGGAAATGACAGCAGGGCATGAGATGCTATCACTAATGGATGAATTTTCAGGATATAACCAGATCATGATAGCAAAAGAAGATCAACATAAGACGACATTCACTTGTCCATGGGGGACCTACTACTAGAACATGATTCCATTTAGCCTAAAGAACGTAGGAGCAACCTAACAAAGGGAGATGACACTGATATTCCTTGACATGATCCAAAAAATAGATGAAGACTATGTCAATGACATCCTAGCAAAATCCAGAAAAAGACAAGATCACATAGTGACCCTGAGTGCCATCTTTGATAGACTGGAAGAATACAAAGTAAGACTAAACCCAAAAAAGTGTGTGTTCGGTGTACAATCAGGTAAATTGCTAGGATACATAGTCTCCATGAGGGGTATCGAGGTGGATCCAGAAAAAGTGAAGGAAATCCCCAAGATGGAAGCACCAAAAATACTAAGATAATTGAGAGGTCTCCAAGGCCGACTTCAATCCATCCGACGATTTATAGCACAACTAGCAGACAAGCAGAATCCATATTCCCACCTACTCCACAATGGGGTAGCATACAAATGGGATACAAAATGTGAAGAGGCATTCAACAAGATTAAGGAATATCTACTGACACCGTCGGTCTTAATGCCACCTATCCCAAAGAAGCCATTAATATTATATGTGTTAGGAATAGCAGCAACCCTTGGAGCTCTCTTGGCCCAGCATGATGAAAACAGAATGGAGGGGGTTATCTACTACATCAGCAGGACAATTGTTGGGCATGAGTTAAACTATTCATTCATCGAGAAAGCATGCCTCACAGTAGTGTTTGCATCCCAAAAATTTAGACAATACATGTTGGCACACAAGATAAAACTCATTGCAAAAATTGATCCCCTCAAGTATCTACTATCAAAGGCAATGCTAACAGGAAAAATGGAAAAATGGGTAATGATATTATTAGAATATGACATCGAGTATGTGGAAAGAAAAGCAATCAAGGGATAGGTCATCATAGGTCAACTAGCAGAAGCACCTATTTATTCTGAGAATCCTCTTGTCTCAAAATTTCCAGATGAATCCATCTTTAAACTCAACATAGCTGATCATTGGAAATTGTACTTCGATGGTTCATATACACAACATGGATCAGGAGCCGGTGTCTTCTTCATCACCCCACAAGGAGACTGCATACCAAAGTCATACAAATTGGCATTTCCTTGCACTAACAAATTAGCAGAATATGAGGCTTTGACTATAGGTCTCAAGATAGCAATGCAATGGAACATCATAGCCCTCAAGGTGTATGGAGACTCTCAGTTGATCATAAATCAAGTTAATAATGAATATCAGACTAAGGATGATAAGCTAACTCCATACAAGAAATTGGTGGAGAATCTCAAAGAATGCTTCATTGACATAACATTTGAGTAGATTCCTAGAACCAACAACAGAGCAGTTGATGCCTTGGCTACAATTGGGTCACTATTAGACATCCCTCACAACATGCCGAAATATGAATTTCTAATTGGGCAGCTTCTCATTCCTACATTTGAGGTACCAAAATCAAAATATGTGTGTGTAATCATTGGTCCTGGTGATCCTTGGTATCATGATATCTATACATATCTTCAAATAGGAGTCATACCTAATGACCTACCATCAAGCCTAAAATTAACCTTTATCAAAAAATCATCTAGATTTGTAATTCTAGGTGATACCTTATACCGTAGAAGCATAGAAGGTACCTTACTACATTGCCTAAATGTTGAGGAGGCATTAACTGCTCTAACCGAAGTTCATAACGGCATATGTGGCTCACACTTGAGTGGAATGATCATTGCCAAGAAACTACTGAGGATGGGGTATTATTGGCCCATAATGGAAAGAGAAGCACATGATCATGCTAAGAGGTGTATACAATGTCAGCAACATGGAGACCTCATCCATGCTCCAGCTCAAGAGCTTCATCTAATCATCACACCATGGCCTTTTTCACAGTGGGGACTCGATCTCATTGGAAAAATCACACCCACCTCATCCAATGGCCACAAATTCATCATAACTACAACTGAGTACTTCACAAAGTGGGTGGGAGCCATACCCATGATGTATATCACTAGGAAGCAGATCTCAAAATTTATCCTGAACTATCTCATTTTTCGTTACGGTGTCCCCCAAGCCATTATCTCAGATAATGGGACACCATTCAAGAACTAGGAGGTCCGCAACTTGTGTGAGAAGTTAAAAATCTAGCATCACTTCTCCACCCTGTACTATCACCAAGGCAATGGCCAAGTAGAAGCTACGAACAAAACTATTCTCAAAATCCTCAAGAAAATAGGCAATGACGCAGGTCGTGACTGACACTTGCAGCTTAATCCTGCCCTCTGGGCTTATCGAACTAGCATCCACACACCCACTAGCGCCACCCCATTCTCCTTGGTCTATGTATCAAAAGTCGTACTCCACATTGAGATCAAGCTCCCATCCCTTAGAATATCACTGCAAAACCTCATCATGAATGAAGAATACAAAGTATCAAGACTAAATGAGCTGGAGTTACTAGATGAGAGATGCATAGATGCTTTAAATCATTTTCAATTCTATTAGAATAGACTCAAACAAAGCTACAATAAGAAGACCAAAAGCAGGACTTTCCAAGTCGAAGAACTAGTCTTAAAAGAAAATCAAAAGAATGTCCCAAAGCTCAGCAACAAAGGAAAGTTCAAACCTAATTGGTTAGGACCTTTCATCATTACAGCAAGTTATAAGTCAGGGGCATACCAACTCTCAACACCTAAAGGGGAACCTCTACAGGAGCCCATGAATAGCTCTCATCTCAAAAAAAATTATGCCTAATTCTATCAAGGTATAGAACCAAAAAAATCCAAAAAAAAAGAAAATAAAAATAAAAATAAAAAAAGAAAAATCGTCCTATAGTGAAAACCACTTTGGTGGCACTATGGGAAAGTACCTCGGTGAAAACCTGGCAAACAAGTGCCTTGCATAAATAAACATTTTTCATCCACCAAGATCTTTATGACTTGTTCAAAATCATCTATCCATTTCACTTCCATCATTCATCACATTCAGGTCTCCATCTATCACACATCCATTCACATCCGCACCATAGCTTGGTCCTGTTTTCGTATCATGATCGCTCTTAGTACTACTCGACCCATCCTCAAGGTTATTTTTGTCCTTCCTTTATCGAGGTAGTCTATTGTATCACGCTAGGGGCATGTTCTCATTGGATTAGATTCGTGTATGATCTTAAAATCCAAAAATATCAAAAAATCCAAAAATATCAGAAAAGCACAAAATCCAAAAACATCAAAACATATCAAAATCCAAAAAGAAGTCAAAAAGTCATTCAAAAAGTAAAAAATAGAGTCGTCTTGTTGAGCTACATCATGTCTGAGCTTGAATATAGGCAAGGTTGATCTTTGATCATCCCTCGAGACATTTAGGTCAGTCCTATAAGAGTCTGTCATAATAAGCTAACATCTCATCATGTATATCATCATCTGTAAATCTGTCAACTCATTAGTTGAACTACATGGTCTCTGCGTGTATAATGTAGGAAAGCCTAATTTTTTGATTATCCCCCGAGGCCCCTAGGAGAGGTCTTTAGGTTGGTATCTTGGTCAAAATCTTAGAAAATCCCAAAAACATTGAAAATAATGAAAATAAAAAACATTTGTAAAACCTTGAAAAATACCAAAAACAGCCTCAAAACATTTCAAAAACATCAAAAAACATCCAAATATTTGGAAAAATCCATCCGCCTCATCTTGCTTGCACCTGTGATAAGCACCACTCATAATAAACTAATCAACATTCTCAACCTTTGGTAAAACAATCAGAAACAAGTCTAGCAGGTTAAAAGTGAAAACTCAAAATCGCTAAGCCTCAAGTCTAAGTCAAGTGTGTAAGCAAGTTGGTCATCTCTTCGTATTGATAACATATCATCTGAAATGGTCCCATATCAATCATCCCTTATAAATGAAATGACGTGCCACCATCCACTAACATGTCCTAAGATGAATCCTCCCTACAAAGGGCATTATCTTTTGGTAATAATTTTCGGTTATCATCTTAGAAAACACATCCTTTTCCCGTTAGCGGTATTGAAGAGCATTAGTTTGTTTGTTTACTTGGTCTTTTGGACTTTTCTTATTTTGTGCTCATTCCAAGGATGTCTCAATGATATCCCAAAATAGCGGATTTAGAGAAATAGGAATGGGGCAATGATCATTATATTTTGTCTGTTGTGTTTGTTGGACATTCTTGCAATATAACTTGGCAAATACTTGCTTTGTCAGGTATGTATGGAAGAGGTCTAGGGTAACTTGTTGACTATTGCAGGATAGGTTTACCTTTTCGTGTTTTGGTCTGAGGTGTCTAAAACTTCTGAAGTACATCCTAGCAAGGTTTTTGTATGTCAGGTGTGAACAAGAATACTCCTATCTGATTGTTGTGTAAAATTCCATCATACTAAGTACCATGCCATCCTGGTTTTCTATACCTTGATGCATCGTACCACGTGTGTTATCAAACATAAGGTAATTGGCCCTTTGAAAATCCCAACTCCTTGGCAAGTAATCATCATCATCATCATCTCATGCCTTGTTGGAATCTCTTATTTTCTTCTATCTCTTACTTTTTCACGCTAACATGGTACCATGACAGTTAATCATAATCATCACCATTGTATCTATCTTGCATCCAAAAAACCGTCAACATACTGCATAATGAATATCATATCCTATAGAAAGCATTAATCATACCACATACATTCATTCCCATCATTGCATAATATAGATTGGTTATTCTAAACATCTCATAAACCATACATTTTTCATCTATTTTCATAATCACCCAAGCATCATCATATCATATCATAAGCATCCATATCATCCATTACATATAAACATCATAATCATCTCATCATCAATAATGTCACTATCATGGTATAAATCAAGATCAAGTGGGTGTAATATATCAAAATAGGCATGAGGCTACCCATGGCTAATGACTGTCTACATCATCAAATATGTCTACATCAAATATTCAAGTTGAACTAATCTTGAACCTCTTTTTCAAGAGATTGACCCTCAAATCAAACCTCTTTGCCCGATCTCTTGAGGGGGTAGTATACCAGCATAATTCTTTCCATTGGGGCAATAGTGAGGCATCCAAAAAAATAAAGAAATTTTAACTTTTGATCAAGGCAAGGTTATTCTTTGAACCAATGCAACAAGTACATTGCTTCAAAGAGGGGACAAATGTAGACATGCAAAATGTACATACACTTGATCCTGATCTACTAACATCATTTCATCCTGAATTATCCCTCTGTCTAACCATTTAATCAAATAAGCTTATTTGATTAAAGTCATCATAATTCTCCTTTTAATTAAATAAATCCATTGATTTAATTAAATCATTGGCTTTGTGTAATTAGCCAGGTCATTTCATCTTCCTATCTTTATTTAATTAAATAATCCATATTATTTAATTAATTTTTTTAAGTTCATCTAATTAAATTAAATAAATCAAACATTTATCTAATTTAATCTAACATCACCCCTTTTGGTTAAATAAATCAAAATATTTATTTAACTAAGTCTTAATCATTTTCATCTCTTTTTTATTTATTTCAATCCTAAAATCTAAATCAAATAGTCAAATCAGCTAAATCTCCCCTTAAATTAATCAAATCCTAATCAATGATAATCCTAATCACTCAAATCCTCTATATTTTGCAACTTGCATAATTAAATCATTTATTTGATTTAATAATTCTCTATTTACTTTCAAAATGGCATCAAAAAGGGAATATTCCTCCAAGTTTGAAATCTCCCCCCAAATTGACTTGTCCATCCAACAAAGCATTTAAAGCTCTTACATTGTCTCTTACATGTCTCCCACTTGGCATTTAACTCATCTTTCATCCCCCCTAAACATGTCATCTCATCAAATTCAAATTTTAAACTTGCACATGGATTAGAATGTGCTCAACCTTCATCCTATCAACTATTGACAAGTGGCATCATGCCATTGGATGAATTTTAGTCCCAAATTGCTGAAATTTGGGTATTCATCCATCTTGGCATTTTGTAAATAAAGAGCTCATATCCTCATTTTATCAACCACAATCCAAGCAAAGTTACCATGCTAAAATACTTAGCCATTTTCACCCATCATTTGAGTTCTTAGCTAGGATATTGCAGATTTTAGGCTTGGAGCTCTCACCTTCATCATCAAAGTGGATCAAATCTCTTCATCAAATCAACATTGCATCATTGGAGTTGGGAAAGGGCCAATTTTCATATCAAATTGGCACCAATTCCCCCATTGGATCAAGAGTTTGCATTGCTTTCAATAGGATTTAATTTACTCTCTTGTTTTTTCATTACTTTCTTCTCTTCATTCCCATTTTGAGTTTTGTAGATGGATTTTATTGGGAATCCTTCTTTTGGCTTGTAATTCCTTGTCTAACTCATTTATTCATGTTGTTTTGCAGGTACTAGGAAAAGGGTTCGCACAAGTTTTAATGAAATAAAGTTTGATTTATTTAACTAAAGAGGGATGAAGATAGTTTTAAATCAAATAAAAATAAATTTATTTAATTTAAATGAGGTGACTTTAGAGATTAATTAAATAAAATAAATTATTTAATTAAAAGAGGGACTATAAGATTAATTAAATAAAATGATTTATTTAATTAAGAGATGAAATGTGATGAATTTAATCAAATAGAGATTATTTAATTAAGTGACTAGCAAAGGAGATGATTCAAGACAAACTAGTGTTAGTAATCAGGATCAAGTGTATGATGTCAATTAGTATAATTTTTGTGTCTACAAAATTATTAGCAAAGGAGATGATTTAGGGTGAACTGGTGTTAGTAAATCAAGATTAGGTGTATAAAATTAATCATTAAATTTTTCATGCCTACACTCTTATTGCTAAAACTACATGTCAAGTGCTTGATCTTGATCTTCCCTATATGGCCAACCATGGATCAATGCTCTAAAAGTTGTAGCCTCAACCTATCAGTTGTGTGTGAAGTTTTCTTTTGAAGTAGAGAAATCACTATCCATGGAGATGTTGAGCCTTTTTATTACTGCAAAAATCTTGAGGCCAAATTCTATAAGATCCACAGAATACCTAAAAATGATGAAGAGCCTACACCATCAAGCTCATTTATCGACCCATAATCTCTAGCATCTACCTCAACAACAAAAATTCCCATTATGCAGAGTATACTCAATGTAAAAGTAGTGATCTGGGATGATGGTTGTGGAAAATACAAAATATTGAAAGAAATTTTTGTCTTAGGAGAGCTGCTTATTTCTCCTTAATCTCATGGGAAACCTACATCTAGCACTAAAGAACCTAAAAAAATAAAGATGGAAGCTACTACCTTCACCAAGTGGGGAGGTTTGAACCAAGAAGATGTCAATGAAGAAGATATCTCTAAACTCCTCTATCAAGATGAATGACCTGTACTTGTTCTTCCTATGGAAGATGACAACAAAGGCTTGCAGTTGATGAAAAGCATGGGATATAACAAGAATGAAAAGATATCACAAAATGATAATGGTTTACTATAACCCATCATTCCTAAGAAATGAATAAAGAATCTTGGCTTAGGTTGTACTACTAGCAAGGTCACACTTATTGGAAAAGTTATTTTCACTAAACCAGCTAAGGCTTCCTCTTGGTCACCTAAATTGTGTGATACAACCTTAGATGAATTTCCCCTCGATGTTGTTGAATTATTTGAGAACAAGTCCCTCTTTATGATATCCATAACATTCTTTGTCTCAAGAAACCAACCAACTGAAATATGCCTAGTATATGAACAACTTATTGACATGGACTGACAAGGACCAATGATTCTATATTTATTAAAAAATGATGAAGCAATCTCAAAATTCATGGGACTCCATGACAACTTATCATGGGAAAATCACAAAGTAGGCTTTGACATAGAGCTTGACACTGGGGCATACTATGGGGAGATGATTGAATCCTTCAGTCACAAAACAAACAAAATGCAACTAACATGTAGATCCTTGAGTGACAACCACCTAGTGGCACTCTCTAATCCTAAAATATTAAAAAAAAGGGATGCATCCAATGGTGAAAACCTCTCTAAGGTTTCCAGGGATGAGGGATTCAATCTCCCCCTTCATGCCATACATCTAGAGAAGTCAATAATACTAGCAAAAAAAGTAACTCCAGTTAATGTGGGAATAGAGGAAGCACCTAAGATCACTTTTTACATTGAATCTTGTAACATCCCTTAAAGAGTGAAGAGCTAACTTTGTGTGGTCATACAAAGATATGCCAAGCCTTGATCCTGAAGTAGTTGTGCATCACTTAACAGTTTATCCTGAAGCTAAGCTAGTCAAACAAAAATTAAGAAAGATGCATCCTCAAATAGCACTCTTGGTCAAACTATAATTACAAAAGCTTCTTGACATTGGATTCATCCGATTGATAAATTATCCTAAGAGGGTTTCAAACCGTGTACTAGTCTCAAAACTCACTGGGGGCATTAGAATTTGTACTAACTTTGGAGACCTAAATAAGAAATTCCCAAAGGATGATTCCCCTCTTCCTAACATTGATATCATTGTGGACTTAATAGTTGGGCATGAAATTCTACCACTCGTGTACGGTTTTTCAAGCTACAATCAAATCATAATCGCCAAGGAAGAACAACATAAAACTGTGTTCACTTGTCCATGGGGAACCTATTTCTAGAATGTGATGTCATTTGGGTTAAAGAATGCAAGTGAAACCTATCAAAGAGCAATGACCCTCCTCTTCCACGACATGATCCACAAAACAGTTGAAGATTATGTGGATGATATTTAGGAAAAATCAAGGAAGAGAAGTGAGCACATATAAGTCTTAGGACCTATCTTTGACAGGATTGAAGAATACAAAGTAAGGCTAAATCCAAAGAAGTGTCTTTGGGGTCACATCAAGGAAACTTCTAGGGTTCATTGTTTCAAAAAAATGGATAGAAATTGATCCAAAAAAGGTAAAATCCATCCTATACATGGAACTACTGCAAACACTAAAGTGGATGAGAGGATTACAAGAAATATAACAGTCGATTAGAAGGTTTATAGCACAACTATCAAATAAAATCCACCCCTTTTCGCATCTTCTTCATAAAGGGATAACCTAAAAGTGGGATGAAAAATGTGACAAATCTTTCCAATAGATCAAGGATTATCCACTCACACCTCCAGTGCTCATGTAACCAATACCAAACAAGCCATTGATCCTGTATATCTCAGCAACACCAGTAGCACTCAGAGCTCTTCTAGCATAGCATGATGAAAACAGAAAAGAGAGAGCTATCTACTACATGAACAGAACCTTGGTAGTCCATTAGATGAACTATTCGCCCATTGAGAATGCATGCTTAGCATTTTATTTTGCTTCACAAAAATTTAGGCACTACATGTCACGTCAAAACAAGCTCAATACAAAAATCAATCCATTGAAATACATGTTATGAAAAGTAACTCTCACAAGATGAATGACTAAGTGGGTGATGATCTTAACAAAGTTCAACATAAAGAATTTGGAGAGTAAGGTAATCAAAGGAAAAGTAATAAAAAAAAACTAACAAAAGCACTCATTTATGCTGAGAACCCTCTAATATCTAAATTCCTTGATGAATCAGTGTTCCTTATCAATCTCACGGCTCAATGGAAGATGTAATTTGATGGATTGTTCACCCAACACGGATCTAGAGTAGGAATTCTTTTCATCACCCCCCAAGGTGATTGTATCCCAAATTCATACAGATTATTATTTCCCTATACCAAAAATATTTTTGATTACAAAGCCCTAATCATAGGTCTAAGGATAGCAATTCAGTGACAGATTCAAGAGATGAAAGCCCTATGGAGAGTCACAGTTGGTTATTAACCAAGTGAATGATGATCAAACTAGGGGTAAAAAGCTCACTCCTTACAAAAATATGGTGGAAAATCTCAAGAATCTTTTTATAGACATAACTTTTGAGTAGATTCCTCACATGAATAACAAAGTAGCAAATACCATGGCAACAATTTCATCACTACTAGACAAGTCGAACAACATCCTCAAAATTGAATTCTTGGTAGAAAAACTTCTTGTACCTACTTTCAAAATCCCTGAATCAAAATTTGCATTTATCATTGTTAGTCCTAGATTGCCATGGTACCATGGCATATTTACTTACCTTAATAGAAGAACCCTTCCATTGGATATCACCCTGAACCTTAAAATGACCTTTGTTAAAAAGGAATCCCAATTCATGATCCTAGGTGATACTCTTTACCAATGAATCATCAAAGGGACATTAATAAAATTTCTTAACCAAGAGGGTATGTGCGGGATCATCATAGAAAAAATAGGCCCTTAAGTGGCGAAAAATAGAGTTAGGCAACTCGACATAAAAATTTGAATAATTTATCTATATTATTTCAAAAATATGTAA
Source organism: Sequoia sempervirens (assembly GCA_007258455.2). Taxonomy (NCBI): domain Eukaryota; kingdom Viridiplantae; phylum Streptophyta; class Pinopsida; order Cupressales; family Cupressaceae; genus Sequoia; species Sequoia sempervirens. Next base: position 436,217,452 of record VDFB02193867.1, read on the forward strand.
GAATAAAATCTGTAGAAAATTGAATTTAGTTTCTAAACTACTAGTTTTTTTTTTTAAATCTATTTGGTGAAATTTTGAAATTTCAATGTAGTAGTACTTAAATTTCAAGGAAAAATAAGTACCTATTTCTTTCGACCACCCTAACCACAATAAAATGATAATATTTTTTATAAGATTTTAGATATAAGTAGAGGACTCATGTCTCGATGTGATGCATATTTGTTTATAATTTTTCCAAGTAAATAAATAATTATTATTTTTATTACAACTTTTAAAAATATAAAAAACTCATATGTTTGACCACCTTAACTTGGTCAAAACTTCATGAAATTCTTTTTTTTTTAATCCTATAGTATGTGAAGCATAGAATGTGACACATGTTTTAGATTCAAAAAATGTGATACCATTTAAAAGCTATAGATGTTTTACAATCAACCTCTAAATTCAAAGTAAAGCATAATTTATATTGGTGGAAAGTTGAGAATCTCCTTTAAAAACCCTTTTCATTTCATCAAGTTTTGGTAAAAACAAGTTGTCAGCCACATATCCATCATAACACAACTTTTTGGCCCATCATGATCCTACACATACCTAAGAGGAAGCCTTGACTACTTTAATAGAAGTACACGATGGCATATGTGGATCCCATTTTAGCGATATGACATTAGCTAAGAAATAGTTGAGGATAGGTACTATAGGCCAACCATAGAAAAGGAAGCCCATCATTATGTGCAAAAATGTATACAGTATCAACAGCATGGAGATCTGATCCATGCCCCAACTCAAGAATTGAAGCCTATGATCACACCATAGCCTTTTTTATAGTGGGGACTTGATCTCATAGGAAAAATCACTCCAACTTCATCCAATGGCCACAAGTTTATCATAGCCCCCACTGAGTATTTTACTAACTGGGTTGAAGCCATTCCTATGACTTACATAATGAGGAAGCAAATAGCCAAATTTATCCTAAACTACCTAATCTACCATTATGGTTTTCTACAAATGCTCATCTAAGATAATGGAACTCCTTTTTTAAAAAATTGGGATGTGAAAGAACTATGCCAAAAATTCAATATCCAATACTGATTCTCTACCCTGTCTATCCCCAAGGCAATGGCCAAGTGGAAGCTACAAACAAAACTATCCCTAAAATCTTGAAGAAAACAATGAATGAAGTTGGTCATGACTAGCATATGCAGCTAAATCCTACTCTCTGGGCTTATCAAACCAATATCTGCATGCCTAGAGGTACAACCCCTTTCTCCCTAGTCTATGGATCAGAAGCCATCTTTCCTATTGAGGTTGAGCTCCCATCATTATGAGTATCACTTCAAAACCTGATAACTGAGGAAGAATATAGAGTATCCCACCTGAATGAACTATAATTCCTAGATGAATGTTTTCTTGACACCCTTAATCACTTGCAAGTATATCAAAACTGACTCAAATGGAGCTATAACAAGAGAATCAAATGTTGATTGTTCTAGGTAGGATATCTAGTCCTAAGGCAAAATCAGAAGAACCTTCTAGATCAAGACAACAAAGGAAAGTTTGAACCTAACTGGTTAGATCCATTTGTCATCATAGCAAGCTATGGATCAGGATCATATCAACTATCAACACCTAAAGGTGAACCCCTGTGGGATCCAACTAATAGGTTGCATCTCAAAACATTTTATGCCTAGTCTTGAAGGGTATAAATAAGAAAATATAATAAAATCAAAAAATGATCAAAATTCTAAAAAAGGTAGGAAAAGGATTGAAAAAGGTAAAGAAAAATAATCATCCTCTATTGAAAACCACTACAATGGTGCTTTGGGCAAGTACCTTGGTGAAAACCTAGAAAACAAGTGCCTTGCATAAATAAAGTACCTCCATCTATTCTTTGGCTCTTTTGTCTTATCATTATTTTCACCATAATTTATCCATCATTTGTGTCCTTATCATGGCTTGGCACTATGATATATCATGAATTCTTTAGCACTACTTGGCATGGCGTCAACCTTACATCAAACTTTGTTCCTTTCATGTTCATGTCATTTTGTAGCATGATGTGTTTTGACACTAGTGTGCCACACAGATGTCCACACGACACACTTACGTCCCTAATGGATTCCTACATTTGAAGTTGGAAGAGGTGTTACACTTCCCATTGAGGTCAATTTGTAATGTTCCTCTTCGACCAATTGACCTCGAAGATTCATTATTCTTCCTCTTTCTTACTTCAAATTCATTCATTCTCACTCCAATCCATTCTCTAGCAAGGGTGATCCCACAATGCTAGTTTACAAGTTTTGGGAGATTTTGATTTTTGTTGAAATCGCATATTTTTAGAAAATATTATGATTTAAGATTTTAAAATTTGTATTTAAAGCATTCTAATTGAAGAGCGTTTGATCAAACTACCTTAGATCAAACCCCCTTGGGTAGAACCCCACTAGTTTTAAGCCATACCTATAACGTAGTCTCATTTATGCCTATCAAAATGCTGATAAAAGTCCACTTTTGATTTACCTTTTGGTAGATCAAATGAATTTATTTAAAATTTATTTTTTGTAAGTCTATAGTCCTTATTATAAGCTTCCCAAAAAGTAAAATTTTAAATAAATTTAATTTTTTTATTATATTTATTTTTTATTTCTTGTGAATGAAGGTTTTTCATTAAAAATCAAGCTCTTTGTTTGGCACATGTGGAAAAATAGCAAATTATCAAAAATAAAAATTAAAAAATATCATTGTACTAGATATTAAAATCCTTAATCCAACAAAAAAAAAAATTGAATTTTGATACATAGAAAAAAAGTTATGTTATAAATGGTCCGCCTATGTCTAAATTGTAATTGGTTTGAATCCAAAACTTGATTAAGGAAAATTTTTTTTAACAAAACACTATGAAACCAAATGAAAGTGATAGATATCATAGTTAAAAATATATATTAAAAAAAAAAAGAATTTTATCCTTCATGAAATAAAAGTTATGTTGTATATGGTGAGCATCACTCCTTAAAAATGGTGTTTATAGAAAAAAACTAGCTTTTGAAGAAGATGGAAAAAAAAGTGCAATCTAATTCTAAAATTTTTGAAAAAAATATATTTAGAATCTACAAACAAAATTTCTCAAATCGCTAATTTGTATAATATTCAAATAACTCATAGTTTAGCCACTATAGGTTCCCAAAACTGAAGATTTAGTTAAAAAAATTAGTTCAATGTCCAGTTTGGCCAAAAATTGTAAACCAGTATTCTAGGATCACCCACAATCTTCTACACAATGGGTATGTGTAGGATCATGATGGGCCAAAAAGTGGTGATATGTAAGTGATATGATGGAAAATGTGGCCGCCGATGTTTTTTTACCCAAAATTGATGAAATGAAAAGGGTTTTTAAAGGAGATTCTCATCTTTCCACCAATATAAATTATGCTTTACTTTGAATTTAATAAATAATTATTATTCATTTTCTATTTGAATGATGACTAAAGTCTTGATTGATAGGTTGATTGAAAAACATTTATAGCTTTCAAAAGATATGACATTTTTTGAATCTGAAACATGTGTCACATTCTATGCTTCTCATACTATAGGATTAAAAAAAAAATCAATTTCATGAAGTTTTGACCAAGTTAAGTGGTCAAACATACAAATTTTTATATTTTTTTAAAGTTGTAATGAAAAATTCATAATTAATTATTTACTTGGAAAAAAAAATACAAAAAGAATGCATCACATCGGGACATGAGTCCTCTACTTATATCTCAAATCATATAAAAAATATTATCTTTTTATTGTGGTTAGGGTGATCAGACAAATGCCTACATCTTATTTTTTCCCTAAAATTTAAACACTATTGCATTGAAATTTCAAATTTTTACCAAATATATTTTAAAAAATAAATAAACCTAGTAGTTTACAAACTACATTCAATTTGCTACAAATTCTATTCTTACATTTTTTAAAATAATATAGATAACTTATTCAAATTTTTATGTCAAATTTCCTAACTCTGATTGTTTTGAATTTTTTGCCACTTAAGGGCCTTTTTTTCCATGATGATCCTACACATACCCCAATCCTTCTTGGATTCTCAAGCATTCTAAACTTTCAAGTAGCACTTTGGCACTCCATAGCAGCAACAACAACACTCCATCAACTCTGTGGAGAAAGTGTGGAACAAACCATTGTAGTAGGGGCTTGAGTCCTCTTTTTCTCCTCCATTAGCTAGTGAGCTCTTGGTGGAGGTGGTAAGCATTTTCACTCCTCTCCTCTATGATTTGGTTGAGTAGCACATTACTGTTTTGTAGTTTTTATATTGTTCTCTACTTTCTTTTCTGCTTTATCACACTTCTCTCTACTAGTGCTATCTTGGTTGCTCATGGAGGTGGAAACACCAAAATGAGGGTTTCACTGAGGCAGACCACTATACAACCCCCCAACAAGTTTCCTCTTTCTTGTGTGTAGGTGGATGTGCATTTGTAGTTAGCTAGAAAACAAGCTCTTTTATGAGATCATCTTTGTCACCCTGGCTTTAATATATCTACTTTATCATATTTGTTTGTACTTATCTTACCTTATAATTCTATTTTTTTCTCTTAAAAATTACTAGCTAGGTTGTCAGCTCATTTTCTGACAGTTCCCACTGTATTTTTAGTCCTCTAGTTGTGCAAATTCCAATGCACCTAAAAGACACCAACATATTGTGTTGTCAACCCAGAACTACACTTTCATCCTCAGGAAGAGAGCTACTTGAGGCACAATGTTGAACTTGAAAACTAGCTCGCCTAGCCCCATTTTGGATTTTGGGTTTGTAGAGTGATTGAAGAACCTTATAGTCCTCATCATTCTCATCCCTCATTTCAAAACACCCCTTTAGAGTGAGGTAAGTTAGGGCAGCCTTCCACTCTTGGCTCTCCATGACCTAGGACCTTGAATGTGGTCATTCCCCCTCTCTTACATTTTTATCCATGGATTTTCTTGTGAGAGTGTTGTTATAGTCATAAAATTACACCTATTGCAATTTCACATATATTCTTGCTTCCACTTTGGTGTCCACTCCCTTAGCACTTATGTAGGCTCATTTTAGCCCCTGCATCAACCCTTTTCCCTCTTAGGATGTTCAAAGGATCACTTTTTAGTAGCCACCCTTCACGTATCAGCCTTCCATCAAACTTTGTGTCTTTCCCATTTGCGTTGTTTTGTAGTGTGACATGTCTATAAACTAGTGTGTCGAGCAAACATATGCATGTCATGCTAGCATCTTGCAACGTTACAAAATTCAAATGGTTGTTTCCATGCATTTTTTCCACTTTTCACCTGCTTTTGTTGATGGTAATGGTTGGTGATGCCTTGAATTGACTCAAGAAGCTTCTTTTCCTTCCTTAAATGCTATCTTTTCACTTCATTTGCAACTCTTCTACTTCTAACTTCACTCCTAACTCCTCTTCTTCTTTGTCTTGGCACTTTTTTATCTTTCTCTTGCTTTCACAACTCTCTTTTTGTTATAGCAGCCTTCTACAACACTTTCAAGCCCTCTTGGCTTCTCTCTTTGCAAATCTCTCAAGCTCCTAAAACACTCCTTGCAACACTCTTGGCTCTTGTAGTTGTCTTTCTCTTTCTCTTTACAACTCATTTGGATTTTGCATCTCTATCTCTCTTCATTCTTGCAAGTATCTATGGATTCCATATCCCCTATCTATTGCATCTCTACTTCATGATATGGGTTCTCCTCCTTGAGCAGGGGTTGCTTTTATCACCTACATTTTGTGATACAAGTTCTCCTCTTAGAGTGGGGTTTTCTTTTATCACATCCCATTTGCTTACTTCTCACTCTCTATATCTTTTAGTTGTTCGTGGAAGTGGGAACACCAAAATAGGGGTTTGACTAAGGAAAATCCTTATACAACCCCAACAATTTCTCTCAATCTTATAGATGCAGGTATTGAAGGTATCTAATAGATGGAGGCTCAATTACTTGGATTTTTGTGAGCATTTCCTTTCTATCTCTTATTCTCTTTGTCATTTTTGTTTCACTTTATTTCAATTCTATTGCATTCTACTACTTTATCACATTCTGTCAGTTCTTATCAATTAGATTGCTAGTAGTCATTTAGCCATTTTCTATGATAAATTCATTTTCCATTCCATACAAGATGGCAGTGCACCTCTGGGATGCCAACATGCTATGTTGTTGTTTGTATTCTACATTGTCATCCTTTGGCTGAGAGCTTGTTAGTTTGTCCAAAAAATATTTGTAACTTGCTCTTTCTAATTCTAGAACTCTCAAGTTGTTCCTAAGGTAGTTTAGGGAAGTTCACCTTGTGAGGCTCTCTGAATGAAGAGAAATCATGAGTAGCGAATCCCCCTTCTCTACATTTTGGTGAACCCGATGTGAAGAGGGTAATTTTTGAAAAAATTAAGAATTTATTTACCCCTACTTGGAAAGGTCATAACTTTTGACTTGGTGCTCAAAATTTAGAATTGTCTACACCATTGGTAAGGTCTCCAAGAGAACTAGTTCAGTCCCTAAAATACCATGCCTTTTGCTATCAAATTTACGGACCGACGCAAGTTTCAACCTCAAATTTCACTTTGAAGACCTCTGAAAATGCAAATTACTAGAACTTAGAAAATATCAAAAAAATTAGAAAATACAAATTTTCTATTTTTCTTAGTAATTTCACCAAAGTGAATTTAATATCTTCTTTTATTAGGTTAGTATCTAATTTTTTCCAAAATTTTAATTATATTCCATTTCATGCATGTGATAGTGACTTGGCTTTGCCCATGTCACTTTGTATCTTTGATCGTTCTCACGAAAGTCCTCTTGTTTAAGAGGATATTTTGCTACAAGAAGATGAAATCATTGATTCCTTTCTTATTGTCACTCTACCTTCTCTTCATTCCAATGCACACTGTTCTAGAGATGGTGTACTAGTGAATGATTATTTTTTTCATCGCAATGCACTCTCTTCTAGAGACGTTGCATTGGTGAATGATGAATCTCATCTTTATTCCAATGCACTCTCTTTTAGAGATGATGCATTAGTAAATGATGAACCTCCTTCCACATTTGATCCTCCTTGGGTCAATGTTGAGAATGTCTCTTTTAATAATTATTCTACTACTTGTGACAATTCTATAAATGTAATCTATGTCTCTATTTCCCCTCAAAGGCCTAAGAGACCTGACATTTATGTCACTCCAGCTAGTCCTTCTCCTAAAAGGATTTGTTTTATTGATAGTGTTCCATGTGATAGTGATTATCTTGATCTTTCTACAGATCCCCCTTACAAAGCGGTAGCCCATACTTATAAGAATAGAACAAATAAACAACCAATCCTTCCTTAAGCACCTAAACCTATAGCTAAAGCACCCAGTGATTAAGATCTTGTCGAGCAACTCCGGGTTACTCTGGCTAAGATACCACTATGGGACATGCTTCATTCTACTCCAATTTATCAAGGTATAATTTAGGAAGCCTTGCAAAAGATCCTCTTTCCTTCATGACCCAAGGAATAATTTTTTTTTTACCTTAAAAAAAAAATTATTCAACCATTTTATTAGGCACAACATAGTTTAATTTTTAAATGTTTTTCCTTCAAAAATCTCTGGCCCACAAAAATTTCTCCTTTAGGCTCATCACGTGTTGGAATGGAAAATAGAAATGGAACTCGTGATGAGCAATGGAAGATAAAATGAAGCATCACCCATCACTGATTGCAAAGGAATAAAACCATCATGACCCATGATGAGCGATCAATGGTCTAGATTTGGCTGCAACTCTCCATTTTTGTATGTCGTTGATCTTCTCTTATTTCCCTCTTGTGAAAATCATTCACTCAGCCCCTGCAATAGAATGTCACATTTTACCCAACATCTAATGTGCATTTTTTTTACATATATTATTTAAAACATTTTCCCCTCGGGTAAAACATTCCAATCTTTTACTTTGCAAAGAAATTTAAAAAAAAAAATTGGCACCATTCCCCGTGCCTATCATTTTTCACGGGCCCACTAAATTCCTTCCTCCTCAACATATCGAGCATCATAGGAGTAAAATAAAAAAGGAAGCATCAACTAGAGATGGGTGATGGAAAGCAAGTCCATCACTCATTGCAGGTTGTTGATTGAAAAGGAGAGGCCTTCCCACGAGAGGCACCTATATCTCAAAAATTCTCTCAAAAATTCTCCCAAGCCAAGGAAACATTAAAGAAACCTATCAAATCAAAGCATCATCATTGGAAAGTATTGCATCACTAGTTTCTTCCTCCATTTTTATCCAGAAATGGCCATGTTTGATGAGTTTTGTCATGAGCTTTCAAAGTCGCGAAAGTCGTATTTTAGTCAATAAAAATCAAGAATTAAACTTGCTTGTCCTCCAAAACATTTGAGGTTTCATTTTATGTTTTCCTAGTATTTAAAATACTCAAAATATTTTAAATATTAACATTTGAAACATTAGAAGAAATTTGTGACTTTCAATTATGCCTACAAGTTATTTGAAGAAAATTCACTATGAGCACACTGGGGCACTTGGAGCCATGAAATTTTGTGTGTGATCATAATCAATTATTTAGAGAAAACCTATTTCCTCAAATTTTTCTTAGCCCTTAAAATTCAAGTACCTCCTTTGTAAACTACCCACCAAGAAGTGTTCACCACAATAGAAGTACATTAAAATAATATATCATACAACCTCTGATCTTGATGAAAATGAAGTTGTAGGGGTTTCAAACCAGAAAAAGAAATGGGTTTTCCTTAGAATTGCAAAATTTGACACTTTCTAGAACACCATTTTTGGCCTTGCGATTAGAAAACAATTAAATAACCCATCAAAACTTATCCTAAGAGCCTGAAACTGAGAAAGCATGTAGAAATTTGACCCAAGAATGGAGTACAAAAGGTGGTTCAAAAAAAAAAGTCATGAGGTGAAAGTTATTCAATTGCAAAGTTGCTCTGTCAAACTTTTCTACAACTATGCTTGTTCAAAACCAATTAGGGCTCTCAAAGTCACCACTTTGAAAAAATACCATATCAACTTCTGGGGAGCTTCCACTAGAAGCATAAGCTCATTTAGTTACATTGAACATATGTTCAAGAGGGATTATCTTCAATCATCAATCTCCACAAGATATTAGGGGTCAACGTTGACCACCTTGAAGCATTTCAGAAATGCGGATGTAAAATCAGAACAAACTGCATTTGCTTTTGATCTCAAAAAAATAGCAAATCTAATTATGAGACCCTAAAACTAGACATGGGAGTATATTAATGTAGGTATAATGGAGATAAATAATCCTTTTATGATGAAAATTGTCCAGTTGCAAAATATTCACTCAAATGGGAAGTCACTTTGCAAAACAGAGAGTTTGCTAACAACAGAAAAGTGGCTCCAGCTTTGCTTTTCAAAACCTTGTAAAAACTAATCATGGGAAGCTAAAATTTGACATTTATGTTCACATATGTCACATGAGTGTGTCCAAAAAGGAGTTTTGCATGAGAATCAATAGGCACCCAATTTTGACATTCCAAAGTACATCACTTAGGCAGATTTTTCAGGTACACTTTTGACTATGCAAAGGAAAATATTTCAATATGGGCACTTCAAATTTGAAAAATTTGAGAGTGCCACTAGTGTCTCCAACTAGGGATGTATGCCCCTTGTAGGCATAGCAAGATTCTACATCTCTGGGGAGTAGACCAAATGCTAAGTCCGTTGGGTGCTCTAAACTGCTCCTTTATTCAACCTTTTTTTTCAACTTCACTTGGTGACCCCAAGCCACCAAATGAAAATAGGGGAGTCAGTTCTTACCTCTATCAAATAATAATCTATTAAAGTATCTTACCCCCTTCAACTCATGTGTGCATCTTTCACACCACAACAATATGAGTAACTGCACCTCTGCAAACACAAGTGTCAAGATGCCTTTGTACAAGTGGAAACTTGCTCTTTGTTTTTCTTCGTTGTCACATGGCAACTAGATAACATAGATCAGAACACTGACACTCTCTTCATTTTCTAATATTGTATCAAATGGAAACAATTGAGGATAGTGATCAATACCACATGAAAACACAATCTTATCACATTCACTAACCACCTCAGAATGATCATGCTCATAGGAGATATCATGGATGAAAGACAACATGCAATCCTCCTATGTATTGAGTAGAGAATTCTCACACATTTGTAACATATTCAACTAAATTTCATCATAGATAGGTTTTTTTGTATCCCAACAACACAACCCAAGCACATCCTTACATGCCTCAAGATTTTGAAAATCAATTTCATCAACACCCAAAGTATTTTCACCTTCATTCAAATCATGGCACTTAGAAGAATTGTCAGCATCCCATACACAAAGAATGTCTTCCATTTCAAGTTCAAATACAATATTATCAACATTCAACATGTTACCACAAAGGGAAGCTTCAAGTACAAGTTCATATGAATCAAAAACTTTCATTTGCAACAACTTCAACATAGTGAGTGTTCAAAACACATTCCCCAATGCAAGGAGTATCCCACTCAACACTATCTACTACTTCCCCCACATGAAAATCTGAAACATACTACTCATGAGAGAGGTTATGAGTTGTTGATCCAAGAAAAAGGTCCTCCTATGCATCTATATGATGAACACAATCATGTTCTTCATGTGCAAACTCATCATGAAAATTGTCACTAGTTGTACCAATGTTTATCCCTAGATTTGCACTTTCATGTACATCTACATAAACTTTTTCTTCATGCAAACATTCAGTGATGGCTTCAAAGGTAGCAAAAGGAATATAAAAAGGTAAAAAATCAAACAAAATAGAATTTTCTTGTTCATATTTATCAACTACATGAACCTATTCAATCAATACATCTCCTATATGCATATCCTTCTCTTCATTCATACTACTACAACAATTAATAGGGCTATATTCTTCACTCTCAAACTAAAAACCATTAATGGTTTCTTCATTGTAACTTCTCACACATGATTTGTTTGACTGAAAATCCTTGCATACTCTATCATTTGTAGCTGGTACAATGATGCTCTCAAAAGCATTCTTCAAATATATAGGCTCTTTTGTCTCATCATGAAATCCTTAATCAATGCTACACACACTTAGAAGATTGGTATGACCAAGTGCGTCACAATACTATTGATTACATGTGTCTTTTTCAAACAAGATATCAGTTCATATCCATCATACTACTGTTCTTGTGACCCTTCCAAAACATTGTCATCATCTTCATTAGAATACTTTTCACTCAAGGGGATTAATTTCACCTCTTGCTTTTGAAGGGAATCATAGTTATCAGGGATGAAAATAGAGTTGAAGTCCTCTTGATCACCCATATAAGGATGTGTTTCAGCTGGTTGCAAACTTACAGCTACAACACCATTGTTCTCATCATGAAGATGTGAAACTCCAAAATCAGCCTAATCTTCAACTGTATATTCAAACTCCATAGATGAGAAAATACTTTTAGTATCATTTTCATCACTACAAGCTTCATTTGCTACAGAAAATTTGCTCCCTATTTCTGTATTTTTAAGACAAATAGAGGAAACTTCAGATGGTTCATCTATCTCTTAATGACCATCATGGTTGCAATCTTCATCTATGTATATTTCTTTAGTAGGTTGTTTAAAAAAAAATTCCTCATCACCTAATGATGAATAATTCATGTCTTTTATTATACCATTTGCATCCATTGGACTAATTCTTGAAAATGTACCATCACATAATTGAGTTAGGAGATTACTTCCATATTTATCTATCATTTCCTCAATTATTGAAAGCCATTGATACATGCACTTAAGGAGCTAGAGGGCTTCAAGTGAACTAGCATGGTACTTATACCTACCTCAATTCTTTCACAAAACAAATCAATGCAAAATGATTCATTAGGTCTTTCTGATTATGGTATAACAAGTAGAAATTTCATGAATCTATCATGAAAATCATGGATGGATTCATCCTCTAATCTTTCCATACCCCACAATGCATCAATATATGATATGGAACTAACCTTGTTTTCAATTTTCTCTTCAAATTCTTCTTGAGCATGTAGATTTCTTTCTTTGGACAAGCATTCATCATTCACCAGTGACTCATCTTCAAAATAATCAAGGAAATGTATTTTGAGCTCATGCCATGAATCTATGGAATGCATTGGTAAGCAAGTAAACCAACCTTCAACCATACCTTCTAAATTTCTTACAAAATATTTCATGATAACATCTTTTTCTTCAATCTGAAAATCTTCCATCAAATCAATGAAACATTGTACATGTCTTGATGCCAATTCTTCAAAATCATCTCTAAACTTTTGAAAATGTTCATTAATTCTTCTTGGGACAGAATGTGGGTAACCTTGGATTTTATTAAAATATAGAGGGTCATATCTTTTACTATCAAACACCTTCCTTCAAGGACAGGGTTGTGTTCTAGGCATGATATTACAGCTTGTAGAGGGAGAACTAAAACAACCATACATATTGCAAATGAAAATTATTCCCTCTAAAACTATTCAATTACAATATTCAACCTCCCTTGATTGTAGTTCTCAATTTCACTAAACAAGGGAATCAAATTTTTCTAGGACTTCAAATGTGATTTTCATATACATATTTATCTTTCTTGAAAATTATAAAGTGAGAAATACCTAGATATTCCCTTCCTAACTAGGAATATTTGTAGATCTGAATCTTTCTTCACATCTTCATTAGGTTATTTTGATAGAGTCACCACCTCTATTCATAGAGAACTGAACTTCAATTAGTATGAATCTCTTTCAAAGATAAATCTCCTTTTGAGTTCCTTTCACCAATAGAGCACCATAGATCATGAAACTTTCAGGTTCACTACAACAATTTCTTCTCCAAGTTTGAAATCCCTCAATATTTGAACTGAATATTCAGATTAGAAAATAATTTGACTCTATGAAATATCATTTTGCAAATGGAGATTCATAATTCTCCCCAGTAGAGTAGCCAATTTGATGGTTCTCTAAATCAACAGATCCATTTAATCCTAGAATTCAGCCACACTTCATGTTCAGACCTAGTGTAGGATTTGGCCAATTGATAGGAAATGAGATTGAAACACATTTCCCCTACACTTTAGGCTCTATAGGACCTAGGGGATAACCCTTTAGAAACACCTAAAGATTTAGAAACACACTTAACATGGTATTTCTTAATAGATGATGGTCTCACAAGAATATGTTGAGGAACATAAAACATCACTCAACATTGGCTAAGACATTGGGTGAATTTCATTAATCAACATGGAAAACATGGTAGATACAAATACTCAGAAAATAGAATTGGAAAGTTTGACTTGATTTAATAATTTGGGACCAAACTAAAAATAGAAGATGCATAAAGATTGACTAGTGCCAAAAAGAGGGCTATGGAGTCATATAACCAACACTTCATACTATTATGTCAAACATGTTTTGAAGATATTTAAAAATGTTATCACGTTATGATAACAAGACCATTGAAGCTTTATCAAATAGCCATTCTTATGAATCCATCTGAAAACATAACACTCCTATTACAATTGTTGAAGCAATTACACTATATTTTGAACAATAGGCAATAACAAATGTAGTTGACATTCATTAAAGAAATTGCATTATTCAATGAATAGGAGGAAATAACAGATGTAACTCAAATGTAGTAAATGTGCATGAAAAACCCCAAGTAATCTTTGATTATTAAATTCAAAGGAGTATTACATTTCAACCATGGAGATAGTCCTATAATAAAATATAAACATGAAGTTCAATTTAGAACACAATAACACTCTAGATTAATGACTAACAATTATTATTCACCCTAGCTTTACAATTTACCTAGATATTTTTTCTACTTTGCAAAACTTTTTAGAAAATTGAACCCATTACAATGACCAAAGAAAAAGTAGATAAAGAAGAAAGAAGAAACAGAAGAAGCCCTAAAATTAATTTGTAGAAGGCACTTGGAAACTTTCTTCTTGATCCATCAACAATAGAACTTGAAAAGCCTCTCTCTTCTCTCTTCCTTTGCAACAAACTTTGCCTCTGATTTTTTCCTTCATTCTTGACCCTTCAACAAAAAAATCATCTTCTCGTGAAAACCATTCACCATTTTACCCAATAGTTGAAAAATAACTCCTCTGTGAAAGCCCTCCATTTGTTTCCCTTGTTTTCCATTTTATCTCTTCTCCTACTTTGTTGCATATTTCACACTCAACAAAATAAAATATTCCTTCTATAGTGAATATTTAATTCACTTACGAGGAAAAACAAAATTACTTCCCATGCACCATATAATTGCTTACTCAGCAATACCTGAAAACTTTCGTTTAAAAGACCAGCCCCTTAATATTTACTTCATTTTTATGTCTTAGCCTATGCACACAATATTTTAAATATTTCATTTAAAATATTTTCCTCTTCACTTAAAACCTTCTAGCAACAAATGCACCATTTAATTATGAAGGCTTTCAAAATATTCACCTCGACCATTTGTTTTTCACCTATGCTCTTTTCTTGCATATTAAAATTCTTTTCCCTTGAAAAATAAAAATCCCACCTCTGAATATTTTATTCACTCCATAAAATATCTCCCCATCTTTAAAATTTGTTTATATTTAAAAGCATTGCTTTTAAATATTTGAGGGCTTCAACACTATAATCTTGGGTGCAACATTTAAATTTAAAAAACTTACTCTTAAATAGTAAAAATCTGAGTGTTTTACCTCAGGCCAATTACCTTCTTTTCCTTTAAAAACAAAATTATTCAACCATTTTATCGACATGAAATAGTTTAATTTTTAAATGTTTTTCCTTCAAAAATATAGGGCCCACCAAAATTTCTCCTTCAGTCATTGCTCATTGTGCGTTGGAATGGAAAAAAAGAAATGGAACTCGCAATGAGCAATGGAAGATAAAATGAACGATCACCCATCATTGATTACAAAGGAACAAAGTCATCATGACTCCTGATGAGCGATCAACAGTCCAAATTTGGTTGTAGCTCTCCATCTCTTTTGTCGTTGATCTTCTCTAATTTCCCTCTCATGAAAATCATTCACTCTGCCCCTACAATAGAATGTCACATTTTACCTGGCATCTAAAATACATTTGTTTTGCATATTTTATTTAAAATATTTTCCCCTCGGGTAAAACATTCTAGATAGAGAAATTTTTAAAAAATTCATCAACACCATTCCCCATGCCTATCATTTTTTATGATCCCACTAAATTCCTTCCTTCTCAACATATTAGGCATCGTGGGAGAAAATAAAAAAGGGAGCATCAATTGGTGATGGGTGATGGAAAGCAAGTCCATCGCTCATCACGGGTTGTTGATTGAAAAGGAGAGACCTTCCCCCAAGAGGCAATGAGGGCTTGCCCGAGGAATTCTTCCAAGCCAAAGAAACATTAAAGAAACCTATCAAATCAAAGCATCATCACTAGAAAGCATTGCATCATTGGTTTCTTCCTCCATTTTTATTGAGAAATGGCAATGGGCGATGAGTTTTGTTGTGAGCTTTGAAAGCTGTGAAAGCTATATTTCAGCCAATTAGAAGGAAGAATTAAACTTGCTTGTCTTCCAAAACATTTGAGGTTGCATTTTATGTTTTCCCAATACTTAAAATATTTTAAATATTTTAAATATTAACATTTGAAACATTAGAAGAAATTTGTGATTTTTAATTACACCTGTCAGTAATTTGAAGAAAATTCACTATGAGAAAATTAGGGCACTTGGAGCTGTGAAATTGTGTGTGTGCTCATAATCAATTGTTTAGAGAAAACCCATTTCCTCAAATTTTTCCCAGCCCTTAAAATTTAGGTACCCCATTGTAAATTGGCCCTCAAGACATGTTTGCCACAACAATACATTAATATAATGCCCTTAAAATTTAGGTACCCCATTGTAAATTGGCCCTCGAGATGTGTTCGCCACAATGATACATTAATATAGTGTATCATACGACCATCAATATTGATGAAAATGGAGTTGTGGAGGTTTCAAACCAAAACAAGAAATGGTTTTCCCTTGTAATTGAAAAAATAGATACTTTTTGGAACACCATTTTTGGTTTTGTCGTGATCAGAAAGCAATTAAATAACCCATCAAAACTTATCCTAGTAGCTTGAAACTGAGCAAGCATGTAGACATTTGACCCAATAATGGAGTACAAAAGAAGGTTAACAAAACAAGTCACGAGGTGAAATTTATTCAGTTGAAAATATGCTCAGTCGGACTTTTTTGCAACTATGCTTATTTAGAACCAATTAGGGCTCTTACCACTTTGAAAAAATACCAAATCAACTTTTCAGGAGCTACCATTGCAAACATAATCTCATCTAGGTACATTAAACATATGTGCAAGAAGGATTCTCTTTAATTATCAATCTTCATGAGATATTATGGGTCAAAGTTGACCACCTTGAAACATTTTAGAAATGCAGATGTAAAATTAGAACAAACTACATTTGCTTTTGAAAACCTTGTCAAAACTCATCATGGGAAGCTAAAAGTTGACATGTATGTTCACATATGTCACATGAGTGTGTCCAGAAAGGGGTTTTGTATGAAAATATATAGGCTCCAAATTATGACCTTCCAAATTAGGTCACTTAGGTATATTTTTCAAGTGCACTTTTGAGGATGCAAAGACAATTTTCAATATGGGCACTTGAAATTTGAAAAATTTGAGAGTTCCATCATGAGGAAGATGATCACACTTCTATTAAAAAGGTAAATGTTGGTAATCCTGTGAAGAAGGCTACTAGTGATCACGTAGAAGAGTGTAATCTCCATTGTTGGAATAACACTCTCTTTGCAGATCCTCCCTCGTTGTCCTCTATATTTGTGCCTTCTTATGAGTAGTTTAGCTTTTTTGCACAAGAGAAATGGTTTCTTCCTACTCCTCACTCTTTTTCTGAGATAGATAATATCTTGTTGAGGCTTCTAAAAGATTATTTGATTACTCTTCCTTCTACACTTGAGAAAATTCATAATAATGATAAAGAAAAGCATCCTTTTTGTGCATTCCATCAAGTGCCTGGCCATTCTACTAGTGAATGTAAGGCCTTTAAGCATAAAATACTACAACTTCTTGATTTATGTTCCATCACCCATTTATTTGTTGATGCACCTGCCTCTTCTTCAAATGACAAGTGATATCGAGGTTTACCTCTATCTCACATGTTCTAATGTATCTTGCATGGTTCTCCTCCCATGTATGTTGGGGGAAGTGATAACTTGTTTTGAAGATTTGCATCCTTCTTAAGGTCCCCCTCTCTCCTCTTTATACAATTTCAAAAAGAGTGTTCCTTGATTGGACCCCTTTTCTTTTGAAGGGTTCCTGTGGGACCCCTTTGAAACCTCTTCAATTTTTTGACTGCCTGTGTGGCTGCTTTTCTTTTCAGACATGATTTATCTATGAGTAAACATGTCACTTTGTAGGTGCACCTATAAAACTAATTTTTGATATGACTCTATGGATTCTCCTTCCTTTGGGTTTCCTCCATGTGAGAGATCTTGGGGGACACCTCCTTGCAGGCCTGCGGGCCTGTAAGGCACTTTCCCTTGGTTTCCTCCATGTGAGATATCTTGGGAGATACCTCCTTATAGGTCTATAGGCCTATAAGGAACTTTTTTCTCTTCAACTTCCTTCATTTGAGAGATCTTTGGGGACACCTCCATGCAAGTCTATGGGCCTATAAGGTCTTTTCATCTAGGTTTCCTTCTTATGATAGATCTTGGGGGATACCTTCTTATAGGTCTGCGGGCCTGTAAGTTGCTTTCATCTATGTTTCCTTCATGTGAGAGATCTTGGGGGATACCTTCTTATAGGTCTTTAGGCCTGTAAGGCACATACTTTATGGGGATTCTTTCATGTGAGAGATCTTGGGGGTTGCCTCCTTGTAGGTTTGTGGGCATGTAAAACACTTTCATCTTTTGTGATTTATTAATCATTTGTCTAGGCACCATCAATGTGCTTTGTTCAAACTCTCCTTAGGTTTGAGGACCTATGGAGCCCTTTCTCTTGGAGTTTCCATTCCTTCCTAGCTTCTCTCTCTTAAATTCTCTTCTCTTCTCTTTTGTATATACTAGATCAAAGATCTACATCTTCTTCATCTTGAGTATATTCCCTTCATCTCTTCATTTTAGAATTCTTCTATGTGTGTTGTTTTTAAATTTGGGGATGATACATAGTACTAAGACAACCTTTTGCATCAAGGTCTCTTTCACTGTGTTGACTCAAATCCTTTAGTTTTTTGTGCTCTAACATTATTTTCTGGTGCAGGTCTTTCTTGACTAATGCATTTTTTTTGCAAGTCTTAAGTCTATGGGCATGATTCCTTAGTTCAAAATGTTATTTTCTTCGTCTATAGTATCCTTTTGGCATATGATGTCATTTGTGTTTAGTATATTTCCTTTAGCATCCATATTAATGTACATTTGTATGCTTGCTAAAGTGGGGGAAAAATGTATAGTCATAAAATTGCATCTCTTGCAATTTCACATGCATTCTTTCCTCCGCATTAGTGTCCACTCTCTTAGCACTTGTGTAGGCTCATTTTAGCCCCTACATCATCGTTTTTCCCTCTCACAATGCTAAAAGGCTCACTTTTCAGCACTACCCTTCGTGCATCAGCCTTGCATTGAACTTTGTGCCTTTCCCATTCGTGTTTTGTAGTGTGACGTGTCTAGACACTAGCACATTGTGTATATGTTCGTGTGCCACACTAGCATCCTACAACTTTTCAACATTCAAATGATTGTTTTTGTGCATGTTTTCCACTTTTCACCTACTTTTTTTGGTGGTAATGGCTAGCGATGCCCTAAAATGGCTCGAGAAGTTTCTTTTCCTTCCTTAAATGTTATCTTCTCACTTCATTTGCAACTCTCTTCTACTTCTAGCTTCGCTCCTAACTCCTCTTCTTCTCCATCCTGGAACTCTTCTATCTTGCTCTTGCTTGCACAACTCTTTTGTTTGTTACAATAGCCTTCTACAACACTTTCAAGCCCTCTTGGCTTCTCTCTTTGCAAATCTCTCAAGCTCTTACAACACTCCTTGCAACACTCTTGGATCTTGCAGCTATCTTTCTCTCCCTCTTTGAAAATCCTTTGGCTTTTGCATCTCTATCTCTCTTACTTCATGCTTACAAGCATCCTGGGATTCCATACGCCCTATCTATTGCATCTCTAATTCATGATACGAGTTCTCCTCTTCAAGCGGGGTTTGATTTTATTGCATCACATTTGCTTACTTCTCACTCTATATCTTTTGGTTGTCTATGGAGGTGGGAACACCAAAACAAGGGTTTGACTAAGGTAAACCCCTATATAGCCCCAATACTTTCTCTCAATCTTATAGACATAGGTATTGAAAGTATCTAATAGTTGGAGATTTCATTACTTGGATTGTTGTGAGCATTTAATTTCTATATTTTATTCTCTTTATCATTTTTGTTTCACTTTATTACAATTCTATTACATTCTGCTAGTTTATTGCATTCTGTCATTTGCTAGCAATCATTTAGCCATTTTCTATTATAAATTTGCTTTCTAGTTTGTACAAGATGTCAATGTGCCTCTGGGATGCCAACATGTCACGTTGTCATCCATTGGCTAAGAGCTTGTCAGTTTGTCCAAAAAATCTTTGTGACTTGTTCTTTCTAATTGTAGAACTTTTGTGTTGTTCCTAAGGTAGTTTAGGGTAGCTTTCCCTGTGAGGCTCTCTGAATGAAGAGAACTCGTGAGTAGCAAATCCCTCTTCTCTACAAAGGGTAGTCATTACCTATTTGATAGAAGCTAGTTAGAATAGTAGTGAAGTGTAACTAGATAGTATACATAGAATCTAGAAATAAGGGAGAACATATAACTTACATATGGAAGCTTAGAGCTTAATTGCAATAAAATGTTTTATAAAAGCACATACATAAGAGATTACATGGGTATGTGTAGGGTATGTGGTTGACAAATTTTTTTTACCAAAAATTGATGAACGAAAAGGGTTTTTAAATGAGATTTTGAGCTTTCCACCAATATAAATTATGCTTTAATTTTAATTTAATAAATAATTATTATTTATTTTCTATTTGAATTACAACTAAAGTCCTAATTGGTAGGTTGACTGAAAAACATCTATAGCTTTCAAACGGTATCACATTTTTTAATCTAAAACATGCTTCACATACTATAGGATTAAAAAGAAAAAATTGAATCTCATGAAGTTTTTCCCAAGGTAAGGTGTTTAGGCATACGAGTTTTTATATTTTTTAAAATTTGTAATAAAAAATTCATAATTAATTATTTACATGGAAAAAAAATTACAAAAAAAAATGCATCACATCAAGGTATGAGTCCTCTACTTATATCTAAAATCTTATATTATCATTTTATTGTGGTTAGGTTGATCAAATAGACACCTACTTATTTTTTCCTTGAAATTTAAGTACTATTGCCTTGAAATTTTAAATTTTCACCAAATAGTTTTTTTTAAATAGACCTAGTAGTTTAGAAACTATATTCAATTTGCTACAAATTCCATTCTTAAATTTTTTGAAATAATATAGATAACTTATTTAAATTTTTACATCAAGTTACGTAACTTTGTTTTTTCTGAATTTTTTGTCATTAAGGGCATGTTTTTTCCATGATGATCCTACACATCCCCACATATAGGTATCAAAAACAATATAATGTGTGTTTTATATTTCCATATCACATGTATTTTTTTTTCTTTTGTAGACATTTATTGATAAACTCCAAGAAGGGGGTAAAGTTGAGGTGTTGCACCCATTTAAAGGTGTTGCTATGGCATTGAGTGGATTCACTCACTATTTATTGTACATGGAGTCAAATTGAAAGGAATAGATGCAAATGTAAGCATTTTATAGGTCATAATTAACATACCCCTTCCTTATCCAAAAAAAATAGATGGAGTTGTTCGTTTGAAAGAGAAAGAAGGGACCTTCACATGGTGGCCACTAAAACATTTGAAAAAAAATGACAGAGTGTTAGCCATAAGTATAGAAGAGAAAAAGAAGGCTTAGTAGAAACAAAGTGTGGAGAGTGAAGTTGTAGACAGAGAATGTAATGAGCTTGAATAAGTTGAACCCAAACAAAAAATAAAGAATCTGATTTGGGTGTACATTATGTGAGTAGAAAAAAGAATTTTTAATCTTACTACACCTATAATGCAAAACCCCTTGATTATGTTTTTCTCCTTTTTTTGTTTCACTCATTCAAATTGGTGCATTATAGAAGAGGGGATATGTTGTGTAACTAGTAGAAACAAAGAATAGGGGTGTAAAAAAAAATTAAATACAAAGCAAATAAAGTGGTGTAGAGAAGAGCAAAACATGCAGAGAGTGCAACATAGAATTGTCATCAAAATTGTAATATCTTGCATAAGAAAAAAAGGCATTATAACTCAATTTTCTCAGTCATAGCACTAAGAAATACACTTTGCAATAGTACATTCATCAAAGCAAAGACACAATTTTGTCTTGTATCTGTTGTAAGTGTTGTCACCTAGAATTGCACCCTGTGCAAAGTTTACAAAAAACTAAGCATTCTAGAGCAACATGGGATCATTTCAAGGCTGTGGGTCACCTATAGCTGAAATGAGCCTTCGAAGAAGGCCATATTCCTTTGGGTACCACCTAAACTACTGATTCTTTGAGACGAAAAGGGAAAAGATGCATAAATTAAAGAACTACACTAGGGTGATACACCGAAATGACAAGAACAATAAAACACTCAACTTACACTTGAACATCGGTGATAGCCATGGGAATCCTCAACAAGATCTTGTAGATCATGCATACAAACAAGTTTGACATGCACATGCCTTCAAGAAGGAAAGCCAAATTTTCACAAACTAGAAGATCATGGGCAAGATTAAGTAAACACAGTTTGTAACCTACATGATACTACTTCTACAAAGAAAGAAGCGACATGAAACAAAAGCTATAAGGAAAGAGAAAATTTCACTAAGTAGCTCAATGAATCACTAAAGAATGCACAATACTTCACAAGAATCAAAAGGCAAAAAGATGGACCATTAATGGTAACGAGGGAAAATTTTGTATATTATGTTCCAATTTGAGTTACAGAAACATGCTAGTCTGAGAGAGGACTACAAAAGGGTCACAGACTTCAGAGGAGCATACATCCAAACTTTTTTACAAGAAGGTGAAAAATCCTTATATAAAAAAGTGTGTCGGCCCCTACCTTAGGGTTTAAAAAATAATCTATCCTAGAAAAGATCTGCCTTAAGATCTTTTGACTACAATAAATGTTGCACCCTATGTGTCCTGTTGTTCATGTCAATGAAGAGACATTCCCCAGAGAAGCCCCTTAGATCTTTAACAGCTATTGTATTCATTTCCTAGCCTCATGTCCATCTTGAACCTACTCGGCCAAATGCCTTGAATGCTACTGAGTTCACCGTCAATTTACGTTGCACGTCCTGTGTTGGCATTCTACGCTCTGATTAGACTACCATGGCTCATCTCAGCTCCTCCTGGTTGGTCGGCCATATTCCACGCAAGCTCAGCAGGTGGTCGAAGCTTTTTTCAAAAAGATTTGCATCTCAGCAAGACACTAAAAGTGTCTCACCGATGCAATTCTGTTCCTTGCAACTTATTAGCATAACATGGCGCTATCGCTGAGAGCCTTTATTGAGCTTCAGATCTCATACCAATACCTACTTCAATCACTAAGACATGCGATCATTAGTAATACATCATACCGAGTGTACAGCTTCCTCCCGAAGTCTCTACGAACTTGATATTACAAACCATATCAGCAAGAGCATGCTGATGTCGCCCCGACGCATTTCAGTCTACTGAGACCTTCATACTTTTGGTGAGACATATGACTTCGCTAAGACCTCTTAGCAAGCTCCTTTACTTTCCTTGAAGTGCCCATTCGGTGTGACCCTCATCCTTCAGCAAGACACCTTGCCAAAGGAAAAAACCTTTGCCAAGCTCCGCTTGTCGCTATAACACCCCCGGATTGCTGAGACCTTTTGTAGACTTCCCCTTTCGCTGGGACCTTGGCTTGTCAGCCAAACTTCATACCAAGCTCCTCTAGTCATGTCGACACCTTCTTCAGTCACTGAGACCTCTTTCCTTATCATGCTGACAAGTCCATCCATTTTCCATCGCTGCGACATTCCGCTGTCAGTAAGACATCATATCGAATGCATCTTGTTATCCTGAAAAGACCTCAACCACTCTCACGTCGCTAAGACATAATGCATCTCCCACTGATGAGTCCACCTATTCCAAGTATGTCGCTCTAGCTTCCATCTGTCGAGGAGACCTCACATCGAGCCCTTTTGCCTCTTTTTAAGTTCTAATTTTGTTTCAGGGAGACCTCGGATGTAGGGGGGGCATTCTTCCAAACTAATTTCATTTTGCCGAGAACACCCTGTTACCAGCGGGACCTCTTGTCGATATCCTCATATGTTGGTGAAGGCATTTCCTTTTGCTAAGAAACTTCATAATCGGTGGAAGCGGGGCCAAGACGGAACCAAAAAAAAACAAAGAAGTAGCGGAATCAGGACCAGGACCAAATCCGGGCCTAAAACTTTCTTGAAGTTTCAAGTTTGGATTCCCTCCTGATTCCGCCCCTGACAAAACTCAAAACACGAAGGAAGAAAAGAAAAACATAAGGGGGAACCAAGGAGGAAGAGACTACCCTCAATCCCAAGCCAAAAAGAAAAGGACAGAAGAAAGAGTGGGACCGGGGCCGGAACTGGAACGAAAACAGGAACTGAAACCTTTGGAAAAGTTCTAAATTTAGGTTCCAACCCAATCCCGGGCCTAGGAAAAGAAAGAAAAAGCACAAGGAAAGAAAGAAAGAAGACGGGATCAAAACTAAAACCGATCCTAAGCGAAACACAACGGGGCAGGGCAGAAACAAAACCAAAACTGAAACTTTCATCAAGCTTCAAGTTCAAACTTCGTCCTGAACTTGCCTCCGACAAAGGCAAGGAAGAGGCCCGACAAAGAAAGAAAAGGTGGAACCGGGGTCGAAACCGGATCTGAAACAGGAACTGGAACCTTTTGGAAAAGTTCCAAGTTCGACCCGGTTCTGCCCCTAGAAAAACAAAGAAAAGACAAGAAGGAAGCAAAAAGGAAAAAAGGAAAGACAAGGAAAAAGTAAAAAGAAAAGCCCACCCCCAAACTGAAGATATGCACGCTGGGCTCAACCCTCCTGGGAGCCACATTTAATCCACGTGTCAAAAATAGAGAAATATGTGATCTTGATGCAGTGTCCCTCCATTTGGCCTTCAAGAACATTTGAAAGCATGGGTTACCCTACCTGATTGAACCCATAGGTGAAAAATGGGTAACATTTCTGGTGACCTTTGTTGGATGTTTTCCTGCTAAACATGAAGACCAGTAGCATAGGCCTATCCATTGGGCATGGAGTCATTGGGACAACTCAGAAAAGATCAAGAGCAACTTTGCACATGGATGTAACTCATCTTGAGGCTCACCAGAACACTTGGAAACTTATTGAAAACAAGAAAAACTAAAATAAACTATTTACATGTGTTGAAACAATACTTAGGGAATGAAAAAACAACTAAACCTATCCTACACTAACCAATAAGAACCTAGTCAAACAAACCCATTAACAGGATGGTTGAAATAGCTACCTTTTCTTCTCAATATGCAATGGCTCTCAAGCTTAATGGCAGCTGATTTGGGACTAACTCGGGAGGCTACAAGGTTGACTAGTAGATTTTCCTAGAGTCGCTAGGTGTTGTTCAAACTAGCTCCAAAGGCTAAAAGATACTAAGGTAGAAACCAAAACTAGCTCCAAAGGCTAAAAGATACTAAGGTAGAAACCAAATTCCTTAGTATGATGAATTTCTCAATGATGCACTGGTACGCGGAGTTGCCATGATATGCTAATATTAACCTCTCAAAGGTCTGAATCTTACTCGTTGCATATCAAAAACCAATAATAGATATGTAATTCTTAATTGCCTACTCGACAGTCCCACCGGGCGTGCCAGAAATTGTTGTCACCTAGAATTGCACTTTGTGCAAAGTTTACAAAAAATTGAGCATTCTAGAGCAACATGGGATCATTTCAAGGCTGTGGGTCACCTATAGATGAAATGAACCTCCGAAGAAGGCCGGCTTCCTTTGGGTACCACCTAAACTATTGATTCTTTGAGAGAAAATGGGAAAAGATGCATAAAATAAAGAACTACACTAGGGTGATACACCAAAACGACAGGAACAATGAAACACTCAACTTACACTTGAACACTAGTGGCAGCCATGGGACTGCTCAACAAGATCCTGTAGATCACGCATACAAATAGGTTTGACATGCACATGCCTTCAAGAAGGAAAGGCAAATTTTCACAAACTAGAAGATCATGGGCAAGATTAAGTAAACACAGTTTGTAACCTACATGATACTACTTCTACAAAGAAAGGCATGACATGAAACAAAATCTATAAGGAAAGAGAAAATTTCACTAAGTAGCTCAATGAATCACTAAAGAATGCACAATACTTCACAAGAATCAAAAGGCAAAAAGATGGACCATCAATGGTAACCAAGGCATATTTTGTATATTATGTTCCAATTTGAGTTATAGAAATGTGCTAGTCTAAGAGAGGACTGCAAAAGGGTCACAGACTTTAGAGGAGCATACATCCAAACTTTTTTACAAGAAGGTAAAAAATCCTTATATACAAAAGTGTGTCGGCCCCTGCCTTAGGGTTTACAAAAATATCTATCATAGAAAAGATCTTCCTTAAGATCTTTTGACTGCAATAAATGTTGCACCTTGCATGTCTTGTTGTTCATGTCGGCAAATAGAAATTCCCCAAAGAAGCCCCTTAGATCTTTCACTACTACTGTATTTATTTCCTAGCCTCGTGTTCATCTTGAACCTACTCAGCCAAATGACTTAAATGCTACTGAGTTCACCGTCAATTCCCATTGCACATCCTGTATTGGCATTCTATGCTCTGATCAGACTGCCATGGCTCATCCCAGCTCCTCTTGGTTGGTTGGCCATATTCCACACAAGCTCAGTAGGCGGTCGAAGATTTTTTCGGAAAAGAGTTGCATCTCGGCAAGACACTAAAAGTGTCTCACTGATGTAATTTTGTTCCCTATAACTTATCGGCATAACATGGCATTATCGTTGAGAGCCTTTATCAAGCTTTAGATCTCATACCAATACCTGCTTCAGTCATCGAGACACGCACTTGTCGGTAAGACATCATACCAAGTGTACAGATTCCTCCCGAAGTCTTTGTGAACTTGATATTACAAACCATATCGACAAGAGTCTGCCGATGTCGCCCCGACGCATTTCGGTCTACCGAGCTCTTCATACTTTCGGAAAAACATATGTGTTCGCTAAGACCTCTTAGCGAGCTCCTTTACTTACCCTCAAGTGCCCAGTCGGTGTGACCCTCATCCTTCGGTAAGACACCTCGCCAAAGGAAAAAACCTTTGCCGAGCTCTGCTTGTCGCTATAGCACCCCTAGGTCATAGAGACCTTTTGTAGACTTCCCCTTTCACTGGGACCTTGGCTTGTCATCCAGACTTCATACCAGGATCCTCTAGTCATGCCGACACCTTCAGTCGCCAAGACCTCTTGCCTTATCTTTCTGACAAGTCCATCTGTTTTCCATTGTTGTGGCATTCCGCTGTCAGCAAGACATCATACCGAATGCATCTTGTTATCTCAAAAAATACCTCAATTACTCTCGGGTCACTGAGACATAATGCATCTCCCACCAATGAGTCTACCTATTCCAAGTATGTCTTTGTAGCTTCCATTCATCAGGGAGACCTCATGTCGAGCCCTTTTCCCTCTTGCCGAATTCTAATTTTGTTTCGGGGAGACCTTGGATGTCAGGGGGACATTCCTCCAAACTAATTTCATTTCACCGAGAACACCCTGCTATCAGCGGGACCTCTTGTCAATATCCTCATCTCCTAGTGAAGGCATTTCCTTTCTCTAAGAAACTTCTTAACTAGCGGGGGCGGGGCCAAGACAAAACCGAAAAAAATAAAGAAGCAGCGAAACCGAGACCGGGACCAAATCCGAGCCTAAAACTTTCTTGAAGTTTCAAGTTTGGATTCCCTCCCGGTTCCACCCCCGACAAAACTCAAAACACAAAGGAAGAAAAGAAAAACATAAGGGGGAACCAAGGAGGAAGAGACTACCCTCAATCCCAGGCCAAAAAGAAAAGGAAAGAAGAAAGAGCGGGACTGGGGCCGGAACCGAAATGAAACCAAGAACCAAAACTTTTGGAAAAGTTCCAAATTCAGGTTCTGACCCGATCCCGAGCCCAAGAAAAGAAAGAAAAAGCACAAGGAAAGAAAGAAAGAAAGAAGATAGGATTAGAACTAAAACCGATCCTGGGTGAAATAGAGCGGGGTCAGGGCAAAAACAAAACCGAAACTGAAACTTTCATCAAACTTCAAGTTCGAACTTCGTCCTGAACCCGCCTCCGAAAAAGGCAAGGAAGAGGCCCAACAAAGAAAGAAAAGGCAGAAATGGGGTCAAAACCGGATCCGAAACAGGAATTGAAACATTTTGGAAAAGTTCCAAGTTCGACCCGGTTCCGCCCCTGACAGAACAAAGAAAAGACAAGAAGGAAGCAAAAAGGAAAAAAGGAAAGACAAGGCAAAAGTAAAAAGAAAATCCCACCCCCAAACTGAAGATATGCAAGCTGGGCTCAACCCTCATGGGAGCCACATTTAATCCACATGCTGAAAATAGAGAAACATGTGATCTTGATGCAGTGTCCCTCCATTTGGCCTTCAAGAACATCTAAAACCATGGGTTACCCTGCTTGATTGAACCCATAGGTGAAAAATGGGTAACATTTCTGGATGTTTACCTGCTAAACATGAAGACTAGTAGCATAGGCCTATCCATTGGGAATGGAGTCATTGGGACAACTCAGAAAAGATCAAGAGCAAATTTGCACATGGCTATAACTCATCTTGAGGCTCACCAGAACACTTGGAAACTTATTGAAAACAAGAAAAACTAAAATAAACTATTTACATGTGTTGAAACAACACTTAGGGAAAGAAAAAATAGCTAAACCTATCCTACACTAACCAATAAGAACCTAGTCAAACAAACCCATTAACAGGATGGTTGAAATAGCTACCTTTTCTTCTCAATATGCAATGGCTCTCAAGCTTAATGGCAGCTGAATAGAGATGGTGTACTGAAAAATTTTTAAATTACAATGCACTGCCATATGAAAGAGGGTAACAAGTTCACTTACCTCCTTAGACTGATTATATGTATTTGTATTCAAAGGAGGATAAGTAAATTGAACACACTCTTTTTCAACTACAATTACATCATTTATTCCACTTTCAGTTGTGGCTCCATGTGTGAATTCTTGATTAACCATTGGCACTTTATGGAACTCCATCTGGGCTAAATTCCTAATCGGACAGCCCCTTGTAAAGGTAAAACTTGCACTTTTCTTACTGATCTTCTACACATGAACTGCCATCTAAACACCCATTTCTTCAACAGAGAACAAAGAGATAGCTTCACCCATCACATCTTCAATCAATTCATCAACCTCTAGCTCTTTTATGTACCAAAATGGAAGCTGCTCATAATTCTCCTCATCATTGGAAGAGTTACATTCTAATTTAGGCTTGTCTTTTTCAACGTGAGAAGACAACAATTCAAGTGGTGATGAAGTCTCAGGTCCCTTTGGACAATGAAATGGAAGTTCCTCCAACCAATTATGGCTTTGCAAATCAGGCTCATTAGGCCCCTCCTACTGTTTCAACACCTCTTCAAGTTGTTGCTCTAGATTAGCATGGCTATTAGCCTTTTCTGATTCTTTGTCATCCAATGTTGAATAAAACTATTCAATAATACATGTGCACAACTCTTCAAAAAGCTCAACATTGGCTCCTTCACCCAGAACATGCTCAAAAACATCAAAATTCTCACCTTGGAGGATAGAGTCAGGCTCAATTTCAGTTGTTTCTTCCTGAATTAGACTTCCATTGTCTTGCTAATTATTATCTATCAACAACTCTCCAAGGTCCTTCTATTGTTCAATCATTTTCAATGCTCCAGTATCTTGTTGATAACCATTGGCCAATGACTCCCCACACTGTTTGACATCCGCTTACTATTCAATATTTTGTTGTTGCAATTGATAACACTTTATAGCTAAACGGAAGTGATTTACCTCTTTAATCCTCTCCCAAAGGAGTAAGCTGTCTGGATCAATAGGCTGCTCTTCCTCTACTTTCCTTTCGATGGCAGTCTCACCCTATTCAAAGCTTGGAACACTGAACCTTGGAAAGTGAAACCCCTCCTCAAAGAAAGGATTTAGAAAGGTAGCAGCTGACTGGGGCATCTGAGAAAGTTGTTCGTCAGGAGAGTTATACCGACTTTGTTCACATTCTTTTACTAAATAGGACCCTTTTTGTTCCTCAACCCCCTATTGATAAATATAAGTTTGATAGGAAAGCTCCTCCTATTGCATATTATACTCATTTTCTCTTTCTAAGTCTAATATATGCCTTTGAAACTGCAGCAACATCTCCTTGACGTTGTCCAGCTCAGTATCCGCATTGTCAAAAATTTGGGACTGACTCAAGAGGCTACAAGGCTGACTCAAAGTGGAATTAAAATACTACAAGGGGAATTTAGCAGGGGTGGGAGGGTGGTAAACATGTTGAGCATGCTGATAGGCTACTGTTGCATGGCCATTTTGGATTAAATAGTAGCATGATTGGCCTAATATGACTGATAGAGTGATTGGTTGATAGGATTTTCATGAAACTAAAGTGGGTATACATGCTGACTATAAAAATCTGTCATCTCTACTCATATAAATGCTGGGAAGCAGAAAATTAAGCTTGTCATTGAAACATACCAGCACGGAACTTGTTGAAACTAGTAGATTTGCACGTAGTTGCTAGGTATTGTTCAAACTGCCTGCAAAGGCTGAAAGATACTGAGGTAGACACCAAATTCCTCAGTATGATGAATTTCTTAATGATGCATTGGTACGCGGAGTCGCCATGATATGCTGATATTAACCTCTCAAAGGTCTGAATCTTACTGGTTGCATATCAAAAACCAATAATAGATATGTAATTCTTAACTGCCTGCTCAACAGTCCCACTGGGCATGCCAAAAACTGTTGTCACCTATAATTGCACCCTGTGTAAAGTTTACAAAAAAATGAGCATTCTAGAGCAACATGGGATCATTTCAAGGCTGTAGGTCACCTATAGCTGAAATGAACCTCCGGAGAAGGCCGGCTTCCTTTGGGTACCACCTAAAGTACTGATTCTTTGAGAGGAAAAGGGAAAAGATGCATAAATTAAAGAACTACACTAGGGTGATACATCAAAATGACAAGAACAATGAAACACTCAACTTACACTTGAACACCAGTGACAACCATGGGACTGCTCAACAAGATCATGTACATCACGCATACAAACAGGTTTGACATGCACATGCCTTCAAGAAGGAAAGGCAAATTTTGACAAACTAGAAGATCATGGGCAAGATTAAGTAAACACAATTTGTAACCTACATGATACTACTACAAAGAAAGACACGACATGAAACAAAAGTTATAAGGAAAGAGAAAATTTCACTAAGTAGCTCAATGAATCACAAAAGAATGCACAATACTTCACAAGAATCAAAAGGCAAAAAGATGGACCATCAATGGTAACCAAGGAATATTTTGTATATTATGTTCCAATTTGAGTTACAAAAACATGCTAGTCTGAGAGAGGACTGCAAAAGGGTCACAGACTTTAGAGGAGCATACATCCAAACTTTTTTACAAGAAGGTAAAAAAGCCTTATATACAAAAGTGTGTCGGCCCCTACCAAAGGTTTACAAAAATATCTATCCTAGAAAAGATCTGCCTTAAGATTTTTTGACTACAATAAATGCTACACCCTGTGTGTCCTATTGTTCATGTCAGTGAAAAGACATTCCCGAGAGAAGCCCCTTAGATCTTTCGCAGCTACCGTATTCATTTCCTGGCCTCGTTTCCATCTTGCACCTACTCTGCCAAATGCCTTGAATGATATTGAGTTCACCGTCAATTCGCGTTGCACATCTTGTGTTGGAATTCTACGCTCTAATCAAACTACCATGGCTCATCTCAGCTCCTCTTGGTTGGTCAGTTGTATTCCACACAAGCTTGGCAGGAAGTCAAAGCTTTTTTCGAAAAGAGTTGCATCTCGGCAAGACACTAAAAGTGTCTCACCGATGCAATTTTGTTCCCTACAACTTATCAACATAACATGACGCTATCATTGAGAGCCTTTATCGAGCTTTAGATCTCATACCGATACCTGCTACAGTCACTGAGACACACGCTCATTGGTAGGACATCATACTGAGTGTACAGCTTCCTCCTGAAGTCTTTGCAAACTTGATATTACAAACCATATCGGCAAGAGTCTGCTGATGTCGCCCTAATGCATTTTGGTCTACCAAGCCCTTCATACTTTCGGTGAGACATATGTCTTCACTAAGACCTCTTAGCAAGCTCCTTTACTTACCCCGAGGTTCCTAGTCGGTGTGACCCTCATCCTTTGGCAAGACACCTTGCCAAAGGAAAAAACCTTTGCTAAGCTCCGCTTGTCGCTATAGCACCCCCGGGTCACCGAGACCTTTGGTAGACTTCCCCTTTCGCTGGGACCTTGGCCTGTCGGCCAGACTTCATACCAAGCTCCTCTAGTCATGCCAACACCTTCTTCAGTCACCGAGACCTCTTGCCTTATCTTGCCAATGAGTCCATCTATTTTCCATCACTATGACATTCTACTATTGGCAAGACATCATACTGAATGCATCCTGTTATCCCGAAAATACCTCAACCACTCTCGGGTCGCTGAGACATAATGCATCTGCCACCAATGAGTCTACCTATTCCAAGTATGTCGCTATAGCTTCCATCCATTGGGGAGACCTCACGTCAAGCCCTTTTGCCTCTTTTTGAGTTCTGATTTTGTTTTGGGGAGACCTCAGATGTCATGGGGACATTCCTCCAAACTAATTTCATTTCGCTGAGAACACCCTGCTATCGGTGGGACCTCTTGGCGATATCCTCATCTCCTGGTGAAGGCATTTCTTTTCGCTGAGAAACTTCATAACTGGCAGGGGCGGGGCCAAGGTGGAACTGGAAAAAACAAAGAAGCAGTGAAACCGGGACTGGGACCAAATCCGAGCCTGAAACTTTCTTGAAGTTTCAAGTTCAGATTTCATCCCGGTTCCACCCCCTACAAAACTCAAAACACAAAGTAAGAAAAGAAAAACATAAGGCAGAACCAAGGAGGAAGAGACTACCCTCAATCCCAAGCCAAAAAGAAAAGGAAAGAAGAAAGACCGGGACCAGGGCCGGAACTAGAATGAAACCAAGAACCGAAACTTTTGGAAAAGTTCCAAATTCGGGTTCCGACCCGATCCCGGGCCCGAGAAAAGAAAGAAAAAGCATAAGGAAAGAAATAAAGAACACAAGATCAGAACTAAAACCGATCCCAGGTGAAACACAAGGGGGGATGGGGTGGAAACAAAACTGAAACTAAAACTTTCATCAAGCTTCAAGTTTGAATTCCGTCTCGAACTAGCCTCCAACAAAGGCAAGGAAGAGGCCCGACAAAGAAAGAAAAGGTGGAACAGGGGTCGCAACTGGATCTGAAACAGTAACCAGAACCTTTTGGAAAAGTTCCAAGTTTGACCCGGTTCCGCCCCTGGCAGAACAAAGAAAAGACAAGAAGGAAGCAAAAAGGAAAAAAAGGAAAGACAAGGCAAAAGTAAAAAGAAAAGCCCACCCCCAAACTGAAGATATGCACGCTGGGCTCAACCCTCCTGGGAGCCACATTTAATCCACATGCCGAAAATAGAGAAACATGTGATCTTGATGCAGTGTCCCTCCATTTGGCCTTCGAGAACATCTGAAAGCATGGGTTACCATGCTTTCACATTCATTGCCTATGCATCACCAATGCATTTTCTCTTTCTGATGGTTGAGGTTTCTCTTCAATTAGATTATTTTTTATCAATCATATGTAGTTTCTTCTTTTGATGATGTTCCCTCATCCA
Source organism: Sequoia sempervirens (assembly GCA_007258455.2). Classification (NCBI taxonomy): domain Eukaryota; kingdom Viridiplantae; phylum Streptophyta; class Pinopsida; order Cupressales; family Cupressaceae; genus Sequoia; species Sequoia sempervirens. The sequence goes on from VDFB02193867.1 coordinate 436,250,608, forward strand.
TTAATTTTTATTTTCTTTATGAATTTCGTACTCTTCATCTCAGACTAGCTTTTGTTGATTTTTGCAGAGATGGCAAATATTGACATTTAGCCTTAATTCTTTGAACTGCCTCTATAGCTTCAAGAGACCATCCTTCATTTCCTTATTTCAGATGAGATTGGATATCACGGCGATCTTCAGCTAAACCTTTGTAAAAAGGAGAGATGTAATTCAGGCAACCCAAAAATCTTTGAATTTGCTTTTTATCTTGGAGAATATCAGGAAATTCTTGGATTCGCTGCAAAATATGGGGCTGAAGTTTCACTTGGCCATTGTTTAGATGTAAGCCAAGGAAATCTATTTGGCTTTGTCCAATCACCATCTTTTTAGCTGTTAGACATATCCCATGTTTTTTAATGGCTACATAAAGTTCTTCAAGATGTTGCAAATGGTCAGTAACTGAATCAGAGAAAATAAGAATATCATCAATATAAACAGCACAAAAATATTTCATATGTCTTAGCACTTGGTCCATGCATCTCTGAAAATATGCAGGAGTTGTACACAAACCAAAATGCAAGACATTCCATTCATATAACCCTTGTGGAATTGAGAATGTTGTCTTATATCTATCAGATTCTTTTACCTTGATTTTCCAGAATCCTGATTTACAATCAAACTTTGAAAAAACCTTTTTAGTTGCAGCTCTTCTGATTAAATTAGTACTAAATGGTATGGGATAATTAAATGGAAGGATTATGTCATTAAGAGGCTTATAGTTGTTGCAAAGTCTCTTTTTTCCTCTTACCTGTTCTGCTCTTTTGTTAACAAGAAAGGCGGGACATGCAAATGGACTTTTACTGGGACGAATGAAATGTCTACTAAGTAGTTCTTGTAATTGCTCATCCATTTCTTTTGTCTCTTTGGGACTCATGAGATAGGCTAGTTCATGAGGTATGACTGATGTGCATTCGGGCCGTATCTGAATTTCACATTCTTCATGATCCTGGGACCGGAATTGCAAGGGATTCATGCTGTAGCAATCTGTTTCAAATCGTTGTTTAATCTCATTAAACACATCAGGAGTTTTTTCTATTGCTTCTTTTACTGACTCCTTCTGTTTCTTTTTCCCATCATGTTCAAACTTATGATTAACAATTTTTAATGCAGGAATTTCAATCTAGCCATCCTCATGTCTTAAAGAAATCTTATGCTTCCAAAATTGCAGAGGCTCATATTTAGTTAGGAACAAAAATCCTAAGAGCACATCATCTTCAAGATCATTATATTCAATGAAATCAGTGATGAAGGTTTTACCCATAATCTCTATATGAACATCTTGTGCATATCTACCCATCTGAATCCTTTCACCATTAATTGCATAACTGTGTGGAAGATCAGGTCGTTCTTTCCAAAATGTTGGAGGAATAGAATTGGTTTTTGCCAATGACCTTGAGGAACCTGTATCCACAAATGAATCTAAAGGAATCTTCTTATATCTGGGAAAACAAAAGTTAACACGGATATAGTTACCATTATTTGCAAGCAATAGAGAACAAGATTTATCATTTGTTCTTTCAATAATACTATTGCTTGTGTTGCTGACTTCTGAGGCTTCTTTGGATTTTTCTTTGTCAGACTCAACTTGTTGTTCTGCTTTAAATAGAATATCTTTAATTTCTCCCACCATAGTAGAGAGATTCATGATGGCCTTATGTTGAGATTTGAGTAGTCCTTTTATATCTGCAACAACATTCATTAGAAGATCAATTTTTTATGAAGATCAACAAAAGGGTAACCAAGGCAGATTTTGTATATTATGTTCCAATTTGAGTTACAAAAACATGCTAGTCTGAGAGAGGACTACAAAAGGGTCACAGACTTTAGAGGAGCATACATCCAAAAAATTTTACAAGAAGGTAAAAAAGCCTTATATACAAAAGTGTGTCGGCCCCTACCATAGGGTTTACAAAAATATCTATCCTAGAAAAGATTTGCCTTAAGATCTTTTGACTACAATAAATGCTACACCCTATGTGTCCTATTGTTCATGTCAATGAAAAGACATTCCCTAGAGAATCCCCTTAGATCTTTCATAGCTACCGTATTCATTTCCTGGCCTCGTTTCCATCTTGCACCTACTTAGCCAAATGCCTTGAATGTTATTGAGTTCACCGTCAATTCGCGTTGCACATCTTGTGTTGGCATTCTACGCTCTAATAAAACTACCATGGCTCATCTCAGCTCCTCTTGGTTGGTCAGTTGTATTCCACACAAGCTTGGCAGGCAGTCAAAGCTTTTTTTGAAAAGAGTTGCATCTCGGCAAGACACTAAAAGTGTCTCACCGATGCAATTTTGTTCCCTACAACTTATCAGCATAACATGACGCTATCATTGAGAGCCTTTATCGAGCTTTAGATCTCATACCGATACCTGCTTCAGTCACCAAGACACACGCTCATTGGTAAGACATCATACTGAGTGTATAGCTTCCTCCTGAAGTCTTTGCAAACTTGATATTACAAACCATATCGGCAAGAGTCTGCCGATGTTGCCCTAACACATTTTGGTCTACCAAGCCCTTCATGCTTTCGGCGAGACATATGTCTTCACTAAGACCTCTTAGCAAGCTCCTTTACTTACCCTGAAGTTCCTAGTCGGTGTGACCCTCATCCTTTGGCAAGACACCTTTCCGAAGGCAAAAACCTTTGCTGAGCTCCGCTTGTCGCTATAGCACCCCTGGGTCACCGAGACCTTTTGTAGACTTCCTCTTTCGCTAGGACCTTGGCCTATCAGCCAAACTTCATACCAAGCTCCTCTAGTCATGCTAACATCTTCTTTAGTCACCGAGACCTCTTGCCTTATCTTGCCAACAAGTCCATCTGTTTTCCATCACTATGACATTCTGCTATTGGCAAGACATCATACCGAATGCATCTTGTTATCCCAAAAATACCTCAACCACTCTCGGGTCGCTGAGACATAATGCATCTGCCACCGATGAGTCTACCTATTCCAAGTATGTTTCTATAGCTTCCATCCATTGGGGAGACCTCATGTCAAGCCCTTTTGCCTCTTTTTGAGTTCTGATTTTGTTTTGGGGAGACCTCAGATGTCATGGGGACATTCCTCCGAACTAATTTCATTTCGCTGAGAACACCCTGCTATTGGTGGGACCTCTTGGCAATATCCTCATCTCTTGGTGAAGGCATTTCTTTTCGCTGAGAAACTTCATAACTGGCGGGGGTGGGGCCAAGGTGGAACCAGAAAAAACAAAGAAGCAGCGGAACCGGGACTGGGACCAAATCTGAGCCTGAAACTTTCTTGAAGTTTCAAGTTCAGATTTCATCCCGGTTCCAACCCCTACAAAACTCAAAACACAAAGTAAGAAAAGAAAAGCATAAGGCAAAACCAAGGAGGAAGAGACTACCCTCAATCCCAAGCCAAAAAGAAAAGGAAAGAAGAAAGACCGGGACCAGGGCCGGAACTGGAACGAAACCAAGAACCGAAACTTTTGGAAAAGTTCCAAATTCGGGTTCCGACCCGATCCCGGGCCTGAGAAAAGAAAGAAAAAGCACAAGGAAAGAAAGAAAGAAGACAAGATCGGAACTAAAACCGATCCCGGGTGAAACACAATGGGGATGGGGTGGAAACAAAACTGAATCTAAAACTTTCATCAAGCTTCAAGTTTGAATTCCATCTCGAACCTGCCTCTGACAAAGGAAAGGAAGAGGCCCGACAAAGAAAGAAAATGCAGAACAGGGGTCGCAACTGGATCTGAAACAAGAACCAGAACCTTTTGGAAAAGTTCCAAGTTTGACCCGGTTTCGCCCTCGGCAGAACAAAGAAAAGACAAGAAGGAAGAAAAAAGGAAAAAAAGGAAAGACAAGGCAAAAGTAAAAAGAAAAGCCCACCCCCAAACTGAAGATATGCATGTTGGGCTCAACCCTCCTGGGTGCCACATTTAATCCACATGCCAAAAATAGAGGAACATGTGATCTTGATGCAGTGTCCCTCCATTTGTCCTTCGAGAACATCTGAAAGCATGGGTTACCCTACCTGATTGAACCCATAGGTGAAAAATGGGTAATAGTAAGAACACATTTTATCAATAAAATTTTAGTATTTTTCCTTCTTACTAGCCATTTCATTATGCACAAATGGATGATTGTTCAAGAATTCACATTCCTGGTTCAAGCTTCCATTTTGAACCTATCTTGCAATCATGGCATGCCATGTGACAACATTTCTTTAAGGATTTTCATCCAAAAATTCATGTGACCTTTGTCTATGCTAGAAATACTCTTCTAGAGGATTATTGTAAGTATTTTGTATGAAGCCTAGAATGAAATATATTTCATTTATTTTTATGGATTCATTTTATAGGAACTAATATTTGTCTCATTATCATGCTATAGATAAAATTATCTGCCATGTTGAGGAAATGAAGAAGGAATAAGCCAACAGAGGAAGAGTACGAAATTCATAAAGAAAATAAAAATTAATGGATGAGGGAACATCATCAAAAGAAGAAACTACATATGATTGATAAAAAATAATCTAATTGAAGAGGAACCTCAACCATCAGAAAGAGAAAATGCATTGGTGATGCATAGGCAATGAATGTGAAAGCATCGTGCTAAGACATATTTAAATACCCTAATTGGAGACACACCCTCTACTACAAGTGAATACAAAGGGACACCATCTACCACAAGTGAATATGGAGGGACACTATCCACCACATCTCAAGTTGAGAGAACATCATCACTCACATTTGATGAAGTAGGTATGCCATCATCTCCATTTCAACCTCAAGGTATGTCATCTATTCCACCTTCAATGGAAGGTACGTTATCTATCCCATATCACTTAAATATTTGAAAAGCTCACTAGCTTGTCAATGTGGTAGGGTTGACAAGGTAGGGGCAGCATGAAAAAATGCCTCATAGAAATGGGGTGTCACAATGATTTAACTCATAGAAATGGGGTTTCATGGTGATGTACATCACCCTAACACCCCATTTCTATGATGCATTTTTATTGTAGTAAAATGCATACCCTTGCATTTTCACACTTATTTGGGTCCTCCTTGCTTTATTTATACTTCTCTATGGCTTAATTGGTCCTATTTTGCATCCACAAGCCTAATAAACTATATATTTTAAGGATAATCTCAAAAAAAAAAAAAAAGATAAATGATCATTTAATGATTATGTTTGTGTGCCTCTAATTTGTGGATTGTGACTAATATGCCACCTATAACATCTTTTTCCTATGTGGGTCTTGGGACCCTAATTATGAATGTACTGAAAAAGGTCCCTTTTTGGAGTATGTGCCTCAATATTTGATCCTTGGGACTAAGACGCCACCTAGGGTATCTTATTCCTCCTTGGCTTATTTTTAGGATTCAATTTCAAATCTTGGTGGGATTTTTCCTCCTTTAATTAATGATTTCATATGTCAGCTTGTTGTGGTGTAATTTTAGGATATTAAGCATGCATAAGTATAAATGCAAGGTTCCTCCACTCATTTTCATATCCATGAATAACAAGCATTCAATTATTAATTCCTAAGGCAATTTTATGCCTTCAAGAGGATGTCATCAAGCATCATGTCAAGGATTTAGTGCATCCATTCATTTTGTTGAGCCAAGATTGTGGATGTAGCATTGAAGATCTATTTGCACCCATTTTTCACATCATATCCAAGGATTTGAGATCTACATTATTCATGGCTACTACATGGTATATTGCATATTTTCTTCACAAGACATCATTAAAGGTGATCTATCACTTACATATTTCATGTTTCATGTTTCATGTTTCATGTTTCATGTTTCATTTCATCATTTGGTTTAATCACCAACAAAGGGTTTGACCAAGGAAAAACCCATTCACTAACAAAAAATAAGGTTTTCCCCTCTTTCATATTTGTGATTGCAAATTTAAGTTGAAGTCTTGAAGATCATTTGGAGTGCAAATTTGTAAAAGTTACAAAGTTGCATTACAAAGTTGTCATCTTGACAGAAACTCACCTATAGGCTAAATTGAGAAGTTTCAGAATCTAAGATCGAAAGGGAAGCAAGTGCATGGCTTGGAGCTCAAGATCACATTCAGAGTTTTCAAATATTTAGAATGGGATTAATACACCACCTTAGGTGTCTTATTCCTCCCAAGCATATTTTTCAAAAATTCCTTCAAATTTGATTTTGACATCCAAAGACTTTGTATTTTCCCTAAAAAACAACAGTGGAACTAATATGCCATCCTAGGCATCTTAGTCCTCCATAACACTTTTTGGAAACTTCTTCACATTTTCAAAATCCCCACAACATCTCCAGAATTCCCAAGTGCACATTTCTAGTTTCATAGTTTTCTATTGCATTTTGTTTATCTCTCTAAGTCATTTAGTATTCATTTGCATGTTTTTTTTCCAACATTTTCTTTTCCAAGAATTTTTTGGGTGGTGAACCCATTTAAAGCTGAAAAATCCCCCTCCCAGGTCCTCCTCATTGTGAATTGACTCACCTTGCGAGGATGTTAGTCAATCCAATTGGGACTCCTAGGACATTATTGAATGATAATAGGAGAATAGTGGTGTTCTATGACCTAGGTTATAGAGAACCCTTTTTTCTATTGTTCATTTTGGTGAACCCAAATTTTAAACATTCATTTCTAATTTGGAGTCCATTAAATTCTTTATATCTAGATTGCATTCATTCTTGTGTTGCATCTTGCATTAGTGAAAGTGCATCTAGTGTTTCTTGCATTAGTGAAATTGCATTTAGGGTTTCCTATATTTGAATTAATGAAAGTGCATATAGGTTGCATTTTTACTTTCTTGCATCATTTCATTTCATTCAAAAGTTGAAAAGTGCATTGTTTGATTTAGAAACATTGTTATTACATTCAAAGTTGAAAAAAATGCATTCACTTTTTCATCCAGTTGCTTCTTACTAGTTACTTTTTCTAGCCTTCATTTGCACAATTTTTTGTTTCCAAACATCAGGTCCCTAGGTAGGCAACCCGAGAACACTGTTATCAACCCAAAATTGTTTGATTTTATGCATAAAACCCTTACTAGGACTAAAACACCCTTGGTGGCATCTTATTCCCTCTCTAGTTTTCTATTGCAATACCCTATCTCAGTGATTTTCTATCTATTTCAACTTCTGAAACCTTCAAATTTCATCAGGAGGACTAAGATTCCCTCCTTGGTGTCTTAGTCCCTATGGAATTTCATATTATAGTTTTAGGATCTAAATTAGCATTTATGTGCTTTTGTTTGCTGGTATTTGTTATTTGTTTCAATGGATTGACTTTTTGTTTCATGCATTTTACTAAATCTAGCTTAAAGTGCTTCATTTCATACATTTCTCCATTCCAAATTTTCATTTACAACATTTCATCTTTCAGATCATTGCATACTATAATCAACAAATTACCTTGTTTCCAATCTAATAAATTCATTTAAATATTTCACTTTAGGTCATTGCATTGCACTTTCCTTACTTTTCTATGATAGCATGTTTTCTTTCAAGAGATGTGGCTTTGATATAGTTAAAAATGGATTGCATAAGTAAAACATCCCCTCTTATGAGTTCAATTTAGATTACACCAATGAGGTCATTAAGAAACACATTAATCATCAAACCATTGAGACAATCCTTAATATTACATTTCCCATTGGTGAGGAAGGTGTTGCAAGTATGAGTGATTTAGGTGGTGTTTCCATTAATGTTGTCATTGAGGTCAACACAAAATAGGTTGTTGCAGGAAAAGGAAAAAAGTGATTGTAGGTTATGCATGTATACTAAGGTACTAATGAGATGTTGTGAGTACATGGAGCTATCTTTATGGTGTTACAGGTGTGCTAATATGATGAGTTACCAAGTGCTTTTGAGAAAATTAATAAATAGTGAAGACACAATTATGTGTGTGTTCATAATGTGCTCTGAGATGTACTCCACATTTCTTTTGTGTTGATCCTCTACATGTGCAGATCTGAAGATTTTTTTATGGGCTCTCTTGGGTGATATATCCTATTTTATAGCTTATAGCTTGATGAAGAATGAAAGTTGTGTTCATCGATGTGTGAACTAGTCTAGAAGAGTTGTTTGTCTATGGATTGGGAGAAATGTTTCTACTCTGCAGTCCTCCACTAGTTTGTTTCAAGTCTTGTAGATTTGGAGGAAGGCCTATAATGATGTTATGTGTGTTCCATCAAAGTGTTTCATGGTTTGGTGCTCTAAAAGTCTAGTTTTTGTAGACATATGAAATTAACATCATGCATTCCTCATATTTAATCAAATCATATTCACCCGATCAATTAAATAAATCAAGTTTAATTGATTAATCTCCTGGTTTATCTCTTTAATTAAATAAATAAAGTTTATTTAATTAATCTTCTAAAGTTATTCATTCAATTAAATAAATCAAATTTTATTTAATTAAACCACTAACAACATCATCTCTGATTAAATGAATCAAGTCTTTATTTAATTAAATCTGAAATCATTTTCTTCTCATTTTGATTTATTTTAATCCTAAAATATAAATCAAAAGTCAAAATCACCTAATCCCTCATTAAATTAATTAAATCCTAATTAATTTAGTCTCCTCACCCATCACATCCTCTAGCTTTTACCACTTGCTCATGAATATAATTTTAACTGATTTATAAAATCTTGAATTACTTTCAAAATGAAATCTTTGAGGGAATATTCTCTCAATTTGAATTTTCCCTCCCACATGATTTGTCCTTCCAACAAAGCATTTAAAAGCTCTTACATGTCTCTTCTACAAGTCAAACTTAGCATTTAACTCATCTTTTTATAATATTCAAATTTCAAATCTCCCCCTCTTTGGCACATTGACCAAAACTTGCACATCCTCCATCCACTCACATTTGGACAAGTGGTACCCTATAATTGGTTGAATGTTAGTCCCACATTCACCCATTTTGGCATGTCTCTCCATCATCCTCTCTTATAAACAGAGAGCTCATCCTTTGCATTTGATCATCCACAATTTGAGCATTGGCATTATAGTTAAGAATCACACATCTCCATCATCAAGAGCTTATCAGGGATTGGGAAAGGGCTTCTTTCCATAGAAGCACCAATCCACTATGGAATAAGTTATTCATTATACTTTTTAAGATTTCAATTAGTTTGTTTTATTGTTTTTTTTATAAATCATAATCGATTATTACATAAAGAATGCTATTTTATTTGCTTTCTTTAAACTAACCTCATGTTGATATAGGAGGCACAGTTTTAACTTGCAGGTTTATGGTGTTATAGTTTTAGAGTTGTATGTGTCTATATAGTCTAGATGGATTGATGGAAAGTATTTTTTGTATGAAGGTTGTTGCATTCACTGTAGAAGAATCTGAAGGCATCTGAGATGTGTTCTAGTGTATGGTGAAGAGTTTTTTTGGTCTGCATGTTATCTTCTTGTTGTGAAAGTGTGTACTTCAAAGTTCATTAGTGTTTTCATTAGGTCTGGAAAACCTAGTATTTACACATCATGCAAAGGATAAGTATCAACTAATGAAGTGTGTGATTTATTCAAGATGTTTTTTTGGGTCTTGGTTAAGTGTTGGTTTGGTCCACTCTCATTCTCTTCCACCACGGGAATGTTGAGTTGCCAACCTAATTTGAATTTGTAAATGAAGTATGTGTAGCCAACCTTGGAGAGATTTCCTAAGGTTTAAGTTGGTATAAATACAAGTCAAGATCAATTATGCAGAAGATTTTTGGAAAAAACTGTGTGTAATTTTTATATCATCAACGTTTCGGATCATACTCCATGATCCATCCTCTCTCTTCTGCTGATCATCCTGATGATGGATCATGGAGTATGATCTGAAACGTTGATGATATAAAAATTACACACAATTTTTTCCAAAAATCTTCTGCATAATTGAACATCATGGACTGTGGAAACAAAATGTTATTAACAAGTCAAGATGTTAACCATTATACAAGCCACAAGTGTGAGAAGCAAGAGTGTGCGAAAGTGAATTGAGGTAGTAGTAATTTAATGTGTTAGATCCTAAAAGTAGTGAGCTAATGGTGTCTGCAATTCTCTAATCAAGGCTGCGAATATGTGGAAGTTGTTGTGGTGAATATTTTGTTGCATTGATAAAGTGTTCTCTGTGTAACATTATTATTCCTATCTTTCTATATATGTAGGTAGTGAGCCTCCCTATTGGACAGTGAGTCCTATCCAAACAATGAGTCCTATCTTGGGAAGTGAGCCCTTTGGCAGTGAGCCTCTTTGTAATCAATTTTACAATTACCTTTATATTGTGAGTTAATCCTCACCGTGGTTTTTCCATTATTGGGTTTTCCATGTAAATCTGGTGTTTATTGTGTTGATATTGGTTTATGTTATTTGCACTTCATGCTCATACTTAATAATAGTTTAAAGTGGATGTGAAGTTAATGATTGTTCGAGATTTGTGAATAAGATTGGTGACAACTGATTCGCCCCCCTTCTCAGTTGTCTTGTGCACTTCAACAATTGGTATCAAAGCTATTGACATAAAATATGTTGCACCAGTAAGTGGTCCTTCTTCTGTAGATAAGATTTTTGCCTATGAAGAAAATGAAAAGGCAAGGTATGCAATCTATAGTGCTTTATCTAAGCCTAAGCTGACAAAAGTTATTCTTTGGGAATTGCTTATGAAGTTTGGGAAATGTTGAAAGATATTTATGAAGGAAATGATAGAGTGAAATTTCCAAAGAAGCTAACAGTTGGTTATGTGTAGGATCATCATGGAAAAAACAGGCCCTTAAGTGGCAAGAAAATTAGAAAAAATAGAGTTAGGTAACTGGACGTAAAAATTTGAATAAGATATCTATATTATTTCAAAAATATGTAAGAAGAGAATCTGTAGAAAATTGAATGTAGTTTCTAAACTACTAGGTTTGTTTAAAAAAAATAAAAAATCTATTTGGTTAAAATTTGAAATTTCAATGCAGTAGTACTTAGATTTCAAGGAAAAAATAAGAAGTAGGTGTCTATTTGACCACCCTAACCACAATAAAATGATAATATTTTTTTATAAGATTTTAGATATAAGTAAAGGACTCATGTCCCAATGTAATGCATATTTTTTTATAATTTTTTTGAAAAGTAAATAATTAATTATGATTTTTATTACAACTTTTAAAAATATAAAATAATCATATCGACCACCTTAACTTGGTCAAAACTTCATGAAATTTAATTTTTCTTTTTTAATCCTATAGTATTTGAAGCATAGAATGTGACACATGTTTTGGATTCAAAAAATGTGATATCGTTGAAAGTTATAGATGTTTTTCAATCAATCTATCAATCAAGACTTTAGTCATAATTTGAATAGAAAATGAATAATAATTATTTATTAAATTCAAAGTAAAGCATAATTTATATTGATGAGAACCTGAGAATCTCCTTTAAAAACCCTTTTTGTTTCATCATTTTTGGGTAAAAAAAAGGCCGTCAGCCACATACCCATCATATTGCCACTTTTTGGCCCACCATGATTCTACACGTACCTAGCTAAGCACAGATATGAGAACTTGAAAATGGAAGAAGGTGAAGATATTGCAAGCTATTTTCAGAGGGTTGACATTGCAGTAAATGAAGTCAAAAATCAAGGTGGTACTCTGACAAATGAAGATGTAATGGAGAATATTTTGATCACTCTACCTAAAAGTTGTAGTGATAAGGTCTCAACTATTGAGGAAGTATATGATCCTAAGAAATTTACTAAAGAATAGCTAGTTGGTAGCTTGATCACATTTGAAATGAGGAAATTTGGAAAAGAAAAGCAGAAAAAAGAATCAACCTTCAAAGCTATGAAGACAACAGATGATTTGGATGGTGATAGTTCAAAAGAGTTGGAAGAAAAAATTTCAAGGAAGTTGAAGAAAGGTACTAGTAAGTACAAAGGTATGTTACCTTTTAAATGTTTTAGTTGTGGAAATATTGGTCACTATGCTTCAAGATGTCCAAATAGAGCTATACACAAGAAGAGCAAAGCAAATAAAGACAAAAAGGATAAAAATTTCAAGAAGTACTATGTTAGAGAAGATGTTGGGATTTTTTATGATGAATCTAATTTTGAAGGTGATAATGATGACTACTTGTTTCTAGCCTTAGAGAACAAATCAGTATCTACTAACCCTAGAAGATGTGCAAGGGAAAGTGGTTCAGAAAAAAAGAAGGAAGAGATGGAAGGTTCTCTAGTTACTACCTTTAATGCTAGACAAGATGAAGAATATTGGGTGATTGATAGTGGCTGCTCAAATCACATGACCAGAGACAAAACTAAGTTTACTAAACTTGAAAAGTATGATGGAGGATTATTCATGTTTAGAGATGATTCTGGTGCAAATATTTTTGGAAAAGGAACAATTAGTTTTGATGGAAAACATAGTACTGATGATGTTTGATATGTTAAGGGCTTAAGGCATAATCTTTTGAGTGTTGGAAAAATGTTTAGCAAAGGATTCAAACTTGTGTCTTAGGATAATACTTGTGAAATTATAAAAGGGTTCAAAACTATGGTAGTTGTAGGAAGAACATATGGGTATGTGCAGGATCATGTTGGGCTAAAAAGTGGCAATGTGATGGGTATGTGTAGGATATGTAGTTGACGATTTTTTTTACCCAGAATTGAGGAAACAAAAAGGGGTTTTAAAGGACATTCTCAGCTTTCCACCAATATTTATTATGCTTTAATTTGAATTTCATAAATAATTATTATTCACTTTTTATTTGAGTTATGACTAAAGTCCTAATTGATAGGCTAATTGAAAAACATCTATAGCTTTCAAACGGTATCACATTTTTTGAATCTGAAACATGCCTCACATTCTATGCTTCACATACTATAGGATTAAAAAATAAAATGAATTTCATGAAGTTTTGATCAAGTTAAGGTGGTCAAACATACGAGTTTTTATATTTTTCAAAACTAATAAAAAATTCATAATTAAGTATTTACTTGGAAAAAAATTACAAAACATATGCATCACATTGAAACATGAGTCCTCTATTTATATCTAAAATCTTATAAAAAAATATTAACATTTTATTGTGGATAGGGTGGTCAAACAAACACCTACTTCTTATTTTTCCCTAAAATTTAAGTACTGTATTGCATTGAAATTTCAAATTTTCACCAAATAGATTTTTTTTTAAATAAACTTTGTAGTTTAGAAACTACATTCAATTTTCTACATATTCTATTCTTACATATTTTTGAAATAATATCGATAACTTATTCAAATTTTTATGTCAAATTTCCTAACTCTTATTTTTTGAATTTTTTGCCACTTAAGGGCTTGTTTTTCCATGATGATCCTGTACAAACCCATATGGAAACATTTATCAGCTTAAGGGTGTTGATGGTTAGTGTTTTGTATCTCAAGTTAATGAAATTTGGCTATGGCACCAGAGGATGGGACATGTAAACTTTGACAATCTGATCAAGATTAGTTCAAGAGAAATATGATGAGTATGTGGTTGACAACCTTTTCTTTACCCAAAATTGATGAAATGAAAAGGGTTTTCAAAGGATACTCTCAGCTTTCCACCAATATAAATTATGTTTTACTTTTAATTTAATAAATAATTATTATTCATTTTCTATTTGAATTATGACTAAAGTCTTGATTAATAGGCTGATTGAAAAACATCTATAGCTTTCAAATGGTATCACATTTTTTGAATCTGAAATATAATCACATTCTATGCTTCACATACTATAGGATTAAAAAAAATGAATTTCATGAAGTTTTGACCAAGTTAAGGGGGTCAAACATACAATTTTTTATATTTTTTAAAAGCTGTAATAAAAAATTCATAATTAATTATTTGTTTGGAAAAAAATTATAAGAAAATATGCATCACATTAGGACATGAGTCCTCTACTTATATCTAGAATCTTATAAAAAAAAATCATTTTATTGTGGCTAGGCTGGTCAAATAGACACCTACTTCTTATTTTTCCCTGAAATTTAAGTACTACTACATTGAAATTTCAAAATTTCACCAAATAGATTTGTATTTTTTAAATAAACCTAGTAGTTTAGAAACTACATTCAATTTTCTACAGATTCTATTATTACATATTTTCTAAATAGTATAGATAACTTATTCAAATTTTTATGTCAAGTTTCCTAACTCTAATTTTTCTAATTTTTTTGCAACTTAAGGGCCTATTTTTTCTATGATCTTCTACATACCCAAAAGTTGTCTAGTATCTGCCTAAAATCATAAAGCCTACCAATTTTGTTTGTAGAAGTTGTCAGTTGGGAAAACAAACAATATGAAACTTTAAAGGAAAAGAAAAATGAACTACTAGAATGTTGGAATTGATTCATATAGACCTCTATGGTCCCACAAGAATATGAAGTCTTAATGATGATAGGTATTTTATGCTTTTAATTGATGATTATTCTAGAATGACATGGGCTACTTTTCTTAGGGAGAAATATCAAGCTCTAGATAGATTCAAAGTGTTCAAGGATATGGTGGAGAATGAATTGAACCTAAAAATCAAATGTTTAAGGTCTGACAGAGTGGAGAATTCACTTCTGGTGAGTTTAATACATTTTGTGAAGAGAATAGTATAAAGAGACATTTTTCTACTCCTAGAACTTCTCAATAGAATGGAGTTGTTGAGAGGAAGAACCATATGGTTCAAGAGGCTGCAAGGACTATAATGAGACATTTTTCTACCCCTAGGACTGTTATTTACAATCTTAATAGAGTTCAGATCATAGGTAATAGCACAAAGACCCCTTATGAATTGACAAAATTCCTACTGTGAAGCACTTTAAGGTGTTTGGAAGCAAATGTTACATTAAAAGAGATTATGAGAATCTTGGAAATTTTGATGCAAGATGTGATGAAGGTATTTTCCTTAGATATTTAACTAATAGCAAAGCTTATCGATGGTTCAATAAAATATTGAGAAAGATTGTTGAGAGTGGAAATATAAAAGTTGATGAAGATATGCATAGACTAGTTGGGATAAGTGAAGTTGAACTGGATGAACCTATCTATGGAAAATTACAAGAAGAGAATAAGGAAGAAGAAGAATAACAGATTGAAGAAGAAGCTCTAGAACTTTCTCCTAAGACTCCAAAATATGTATAGAAAAATCATCCTAAAGAGCAGATAATTGGAGACAAAAGTGAAGGTGTAAAGAAAAGAAACAAAGTGGTAGTGGTTGAGGTAAATTCATGTTTACTTTCCAAGATAGAACCTAAATCAGTGTGTGAATCATGCAAATATGAGAATTGGGTTAGAGAAATGAAAGAGGAATTGCAGTAGATATAGAAAAATTAGACATGGAAACTAGTTCCTAGACCAATAAACAAGAATATAATTGGTACAAAGTGGGTATTCAGGAATAAACTAAATGAGAACGGTGAAGTGGTAATAAACAAAGCAAGGCTTGCATGCAAAGGTTATTCACAAGTTGAAAGAATAAACTTTGAGGAGATATTTGCCTTGGTGGCAAGAATGGAGGCTATTTGGATGTTTTTGGAATTTTTTGCCACAAATATTTCAACGTATAGAAGATGGATGTTAAGTCTACATTCTTGAATGGAGAATTGGAAGAAGTGTACATGGAACAACTAGAGGGATTTCAATTATCAAATCAACCAAACATGGTCTATAAGTTGAAAAAGGAATTGTATGGAATTAAACAAGCTCCCAGAGCATGGCATGCAAGGTTGGATAGATATTTGACACATCAAAGGTTTAAGAAAGACTCAAAAAAAATAATAGTTAATTTAAGGTTGAAGGAAACAAAATGTTGATAATATGTATGTTTGTTGATGATATTATCTTTGGAGAAAATGAAGGTATGTGTAATAGATTTGCAGAGGAGATGCAAAAAGAGTTTGAAATGTCTATGATGGGTGAGTCAAATTTTTTTCTAGGACTTCAATTGAATCAAACTAATAAGTGCATAATCATTTTACAATCAAAGTATGTTAAAGAGTTGGTAAAGAAGTTTGGAAGGGATGACTCCAAACTGGTCTATACCCCTATGGTGACTAGATGCAAATTGAGTAAAGATGATGAATCCCCTAAAGTTGATCAGAGCATGTATAGATCTATGATTGGTGGACTATTATATCTTACTACTACTAGACTAGATATCATGCATGTAGTATGTTTGGTTTCTAGATTTCAAGAAAAACCTAAATAAGCACATGTTATAGCTATGGAAAGAATATTCATATATCTAAAAGGAACTCTAAATTATGGTTTGTGGTATCCTAAGGATATTGATTTCACCTTGGGTGCTTACACTGATGCAGATTGGGTTGGTCGTGCAGATGGCCAAAAGAGTACAAGTGGTGGAGAATTCTTTCTTAGAAGAATATTGGTTTCATGCCTAAGTAAGAAACATGATTCAGTTTCTTTATTGACTGCAAAGGCTGAGTATATTGCAACATCTTGTTGCATATAGGTTTTGTCGATGAAGCAAACATTGAAGGATATAGGAGTGATGTGTGATGATCCTATCCCTATATTCTATGATAATACTAGTGCTATAAAAATTTCAAAGTATTCGGTAATGCATTCAAGGACAAAGTATATATCTTTCATATATCATTTCTTGAGAGAGGTCTTGGAGAATGAAGTTAGGCTAGAGTATGTGACTACAAAGGATCAGATTGTTGATATATTTACTAAGGTATTTCGAAGGAGACTTTTGAGTATCTCAAGGAGAATTTGGGAGTTACTGCCCTCCTTCTTTGAACTAGGTGCACATGGAGGTGCATTAGTCTAGTGGATCTATCGATTCTTCATTTTTTTGGACTGATGATTAGGGTCTACTCCTCAGGGGGAGTTGGAAATACCATTTTTGCAATAGGAGATGTGTGGGTGCACTCCTAAGGGGGAGTGATCAAAATTATATTGTTTTCCATTGATTTCAAAGGGGGAGATAGAGTCATGAGTTTCCATCAATGACAAAGGGGGATATTGTTGCAAGTATGAGCAAGTTTGGTGGTGTTGTAATTAATGTTGTCATTGATGTCAACATAGTGTAGGCTGTTGCAAAAAAAGGAAAGAAGTGATTGTAGGTTGTGCATGTATAGTTGAGATACTGATGATATTTTTTGAGTACATGGAGCTATCTTTATGTGTTGCAAGTGTGTTGATATGATGAGTTACCAAGTTCTTTTGATAAAATTAATAAATAGTGAAGAAAAAATTGTAGGTATCTTCAAAATGTGCTTTGGTATGTGCTATGCATTTCTTCTATGTTGATCCTATGCTTGTGTGGATATGAAGTGTTGTTTATGGGCTCTCTTAGGTGATATGTCCTCATTTATAGCTTCTGGCTTGATGAAGAATGAAAGTTTTGCTCACCAATGTGTGAACTAGTCTGGCAAAGTTGTTTGTTTGTGGACTAGGAGAAATTTTTCTGCTTTGTAGTCCTCCACTATTTTTTTTTAGGTCTTGCAGATCTGGAAGAAGGCTTGTAATGATGCCATTTTTCTTCTATCAAAGGTGTTTGTGGTTTGGTGCTCTATAAGTCTAGTTTCAAATTTTTTGTATGTGTCTATACAATCTAGATGGATTGATAAAAAGTATTCCATGTATGAAGTTTTTTACATTCATTGTGGAAGAATCTAAAAGGAATCTGAGGTTTGTTCTAGTGTATGGTGAAGTGTGTTATGTGGTTCACATGTTATCTTCTTGTTACGAAAGCGTGTACTTTAAAGTTCATTGATGTTTTCATTAGGTTTGGTTGACTTAGTGTTTACACATCATGCGAAGGATAAGTTTCAATTAATGAAGTGTTTGATTGATCTGAGATGTTGTTTTGGATCTTGGTTAAGTGTTGGTTTGGTCCACTCTCATTCTCTTCCACCATGGGAATTTTGAGTTGCTAACCTAATTTGAATTTGTAAATGAAGCATGTGTAGCCAACCTTGGAGAAAGTTTCTAAGGTTCAAGTTGGTATAAATACAAGTTAAGATGTTAAGCATTATACAAGCCACAAGTGTGAGAAGCAAGAGTGTGTGAAAATGAATTGAGGCAGCAGTAATTTAATGTATTAGATTCCTAAAAGTAGTGAGTTGATGGTGTCTACAATTTGCTGATCAAGGTTGCGGATGTGTGGAAGTTATTGTGGTGGATCTTCTATTGCATTGAGAAAGTGTTCTCAATGTAACATTCTTATTTCTATATTTTTGTATTTGCAGGTAGTGAACCTCCCTATTGGACAGTGAGTCCTATTTGAATAGTGAGTCCTATCTTGGGAATTGAGCCCTTTGGTAGTGAGCCTCTTTGTAATCAATTTTGTAATTACCTTTATATTGTTAGTTAATCATCATTGTGGTTTTTCCCTTATTGGTTTTTCCACATAAATCTAGTGTTTATTGTGTCGATATTGCTTGTTGTTATTTGCACTTCATGCTCATACTTAATAATAGTTTAAAGTGGATGTGAAGTTAATGATTGTTTGAGATTTGTGAATAAGATTGGTGAAAACTGATTCACCCCCCCTCTCATTTTTTTTATGCATTTCAATAGAAGATAATGTATACAATCATAACAATCAGACTTGTTCTTCTCTTGATACCTCTCTTATTAGTGACGAAAGTTTCTTGGTGAAAGAAGGTACAAGCATTAAGAGTCTTGATTGTCCCTATCCTCCTCCCCTTTCAAAGACGTTAGAAAACAAGAAGATGAGATCATTGTCACCACTTTTCTTACCCCAAATCCATCTCTCAACGCATCCCCTAATTGTAAGAAGGCTTTAATAAAAGAGGATACAATCATGAACGGTCATGAAAATCACATTTGTTAGGAGGACATGTGGAATTAAAGTGATAACCTTATCTCTCTCCTTCTTAATGTCCCTAATATTTGGAAAGACCTATTTGAACAAAAGAATTTAACCATTCATAGTCATCAAAACCATAGAATTCCTTCTCTTGATGCTTCTCCTATTAGTAATTTGAAGTTACTTTACATGACATAATAATGGAGAGTGATGAGCCTTTTGTTTGCCTCTATCCTAATATCTCTCCTAATAGGGAAGATGGTGTTGGACTCAAGGAACACTGAGAGGAGGGGTGACCCAGTGTTCAACAATATTCAAATTATGATCCATATCTAAAACCATTTATAGCATTTAAACAAAATTAAAGATGCAAGCACATGAAGGAAAAAATTAAAACCGCATAAAACCAAGATTTTTGTGTGGAAACCCTATTAGGGGAAAAATCGCAGTGGAGATTAATCCACAATTTATACTTTGTTAAAAGTATGAAGAAAATGGGAATGCACATGCATTTAGGCACACTACCTAGAGCTCACTACTTAAAATTAGGAAGGCTCACTACCTTACAAATTATTTGGAATATAACAAAGGGTTGAACTGAGAAGATAACATCTACAAATGTCTAGTTTCAATTCCGATGAGGCTCAATCCACATTTAATATTTGTTGTGTACCCATCAAAGTTGGATACAACTTATCTCAGACCCCAAAAAATAATTCCAACACTAAAGTATTTGAATAACTGCTCCTCAAATATCCATGACACATCATATTGACTAAGTTAGCCACCATGAGCAAATAAATAGAAAATAATCCTACTGGATCTCCTAACTTACACACTGATTAATGTGACATCACACAACTTATCAGTAAGATAATATAGATACTTAACAACCTTCCCCAAGATCAACAACTTAAAATGATGATCTAGTGAAGCATACAGATCAACATACTAACTAGATACCATGTTCTTCATTCTCTCTTCTGGTAAAACTATGTTCTTTACTTTGCTTGTTGGTATGAAAAAAATTTGATCTACGAACCAGAATAATTACTTAGGTTTCCATCAATGACAACAATAGAATCTATATGCCAACAATCTCCCCCTTTGGCATTGATGGCAACACATAGTGAAAAATGACTAAGTGTTGAAACTAATATGATTACATTTCCAAAATTCAAAACTTCAAAAAATAGCTCCCCCTTGGAATGACAAGGCATTTTTCACTGCACTCTCTCCCCCTTTGACATCAATGACAAACACAATTTCAATCTCCCCCTTTGAAATATATCCAAAAAATTGCTAACTCAAAAACTGATTCAAAAATTTTACAACCGCTTATTAAAGTCAGAAAATTTTCTTGTACTTATCTTTCATTTCTGGAAGAAATTTCTTCCAAGCTTCTATGGCAATCCCAATGCTTATGATCAAGCTATTTTTCTCAAATGTTTGGTTGATAATTTTGATGAGAGATTCCAGAATTGTAATTTCCTCTTCTAATTTCTCTCCTTTCCTTAGAACCTCAATTAGCTGCTCCATTCTACATTCGGTTAAATCCTTTACTTTCCAAAAGGTGTCCACAAAGTTGTTCTTGCTAAATTGAACTTTTGCATACTCTGATTACAACTCTTGAATCCTTTTATTGACTACACCATCCTAATCTTGAAACATGTTATAATCCTGGCCAATCTTGTTTAGCTCAATTTCAATCTGCTCCAGCATATCTTTGTATTTCCCAACTACATGAGGCCAATGAAGACAATAGTTGTAGATGTTATTTTTTTTATTTATACATTTACTCAACAAATTCATTTTTTTTTTCAACTTGGTAAGAGATAGCCTGAACTAATCCTTTAGATGTAGAATTATTTCTGCCTCTTCTTTGTCCTAAGATTTCAGAGACCATTTCCTTAATGCATTCAATCATTTCTTAAAAAAACACATTCTACAAACTCTCCAATCCAAATATTATTTTGCACAAAATAAGTACTTAGTGTACTCTCAATTAGGTCCTGCTCATATGAGGGTCTATCAAACCATATGTCAGAAATTTTTTACATCTCATCTTTCTCCTGAACAAGTTTCAATATGTTATCTTTGGATAAAACATTTTCCTATTCACTTCCTTATGGCATTACTACATTTGGTTCAACTGATTTTGGTTCATCTCTTGGAGTGTACTCATTAGATTCCTCATCAGATATATTTGGAACCACGTACTCTTTACCTTTCCCTTCAATTTGTGGATTCATGTTTGTCAAAGGAGTGTAAACAACAGTCTCTTTTCCTCTTTCTCTCCATCTCACCAGAAGTAGACCCAACCTCAAGTGCCTTTATCAGAATGGAAATGTTAATTTTTCCAAAATTCGCTAGCAATTCTTTAAAGAAATTTGCATACACTTTCTTACAATTTTCCAAAGTATTAGAATGTTCAAAAATTTGTTTATAGACCGATTCATTATGTTTCCATACAACATTATTGATCTGTGGCAAGCAATTCAGAAAATACATCATAAGACATGTGACCAAGGTACCAAACCTAAAGGGGTAATCTTCCTCCTTTGTTAGTTGCACATTTTCCATCAATTGATCTATTAGAAATCCACATTGGTCAAAGTCTTGATCCTCCATTATCATTTTATGAGAGATGTATACTGCACATGCCAAATTTCTACCTTCCTTGTTTTTGAAAAATATTTTCTATGAAATTCCATGTGCAATGTACCTTGTTATCAGATCTTTGATGATCGAAATTACCAAAGCCCTTTGATCTCAAGTAACTCCTGTTAAGGTTTTGACTTCCTTGTTTCGAATCAACTTCTTTTTCGGTACATCCCCAACATTGCATAATCTAGTTAGATTCCTAATCACCTCTTTTGAAATGAGATAGGGTTTATCCAAAGTTAAAATGTTATCATTCAATTTGTTCAAGATAAACCTAATGACTTCCACGTTCTTAAAATAGGGAAATTCATTCCAAATGTCCAAACTTGTGTGTTTCAAACCTTCAAGCCATTTTAATTCATTGACCAGCAACAAATTTCTCACATCCCTAATCTTCTCACTGCTATATTCATCTAAATTCACTATTCCTTTGATTTTCCTCATTTTCTTTTTGTATTGAACAAGTTTCTATCAAGCACCAAATTAAGTGAGAATTCTACAAGCAACTGAAATACTTGATGAATTTTCCACCGAATTGACTTTTACTCCTTTGAAATTATGTTACAGAGGTTCTTCTTCTATTCTTCTTCCATGCAAGGTGACAAATGAAGGTTCCAAATATCTTTTTATAACTCACACACCTAACCTTTTCACCACATTAAGTTTTTTTCCCTAGGTGTTCCAGATACTCTATTCTCTCAGATAGCAAAGGAACTATTCATCTACAGACCTTCTACTTTTCAAAAAATTTGCACAAGTGATCACCGATACATTTGTAAACCATTGGCACAACTACTAAAAATTTCATGCATTTCGGTGCTAACTAATGATAGGGGGACAAAGGATTTTCTTGAAAAACTCCCCCTAGGCCATTGGCTTAAGATCAATTTCTAGAGGAATTGCTAGAACTAGGTTTTAGTGAAGGCTTATTTCCTTCATCAGACTCACTCTTACTTACCCAAGTTTTCTTCATTTGATCTCTTATTTCTTCCATAGTCACTTTCCCTTTTCCTTTATCGTCTTTCTATGAAATTCTTCCTTGTGAAGTTCTTCCTTGGTATACCAGACCTCTTCTATCCATGTTTTTGTTCCTGCAGAATCTTGCAATGTGACCAAATCTATTGCAATTGTAACATGCAAGATTTCTTTGTTTGGACCATTGATTCGATTAATTTCCTCTTGATCTATATTGATTAGAAACATGTCCAAATCTTCCATAGGTGTAACATTTAACATTCCTTACACTGATAGACATACTTCTACCTTCAACTAAATTAGGACCAAACTTATTACAACTAATACACTAAACATTGAATGATGGACTTCTTGAATTCATTTTACTTTTACACTGAGAAACCATATGACCAAATTTATTAAAAGCAAAGCAATATCCATTAAAATTTTTAGCATTCAATTTTCTTACCGGATATCTTCTGCCTTTGTTCATCTAATTTCTTTTTCTAGAATCATTTTGTTCAGATTTGAAACTTTCTCCCTTCTCATATCCAAGACCTCACTTATCATTTGCATCCTTTTGTCCTTTAGTCAGCTCATCAAGCTTAGTAGAACTAATCTTAAACTTCTCTTTCAATTCATTTGCAATAGAGAGTTCATCTCTGAGAATAACTATCTATCTTTCAAGCTCTTGTTCATTATTTTTGGATTATTGCAATTCAATTTCCAACTGAAAGAATCCACTAGTAACTTTGTTGCATTCTTCAAATCTTTCTTTTAAGGACTGGGCTAGATTCTCCTCATTCTCCTTTCTTTCTTCAATCTCCTTAGTTAGCTTCATCACCATAGATTCCATCTCAAGCTTTAGAGTAGCATTATTTCTAGCAAGCTTTTCACATTCTTCAGTTATTTCTTTTAGGGTTTGATTCAAGTTAACATCCTCTAATAATTTTCTTTCTTTATACTTTAGTTGATCACATAGCTCCTTCCTCTTTTCTCTTGACTCATTAATTTTATCCTTCAATGATTGAATGAATTTTTTAGCATCCTCAATATTTTCCTTCAATTCCAAAACTCCTGCTTTAGAAAATTCAAGATCATCAAGTACCACCAAAAGTTGTTGTTGAATACCACTAGAGTCCATTGCATTCCAAGATCTACCTCAAGCTATTAAGCTTCTACAAAGGGACTTAGCTCTGATACCAATTGTTGGACTCAAGGAGCACTGAGAGGGGGGGTGAATTAGTGTTCAACAATATTCAAATTATAATCTAGATCTAAAACCATTTACAACATTTAAACAAAATTAAAGATGGAAGTACATGAAGGAAATAATCATAACGCCATAACACCAAGATTTTTGCATGGAAACGCTATTAGGGGAAAAACCATAGTGGAGTTTAATCAACAATTTATACTCTATTAAAAGTATAAAGAAAAGGGGAATCCACATGCATTCAAGCACACTGCCTAGAGCTCACTACTCGAAATTAGGAAGGATCACTTCCTTACAAAGTATTTGGAATACAACAAAAATTTGAACTGAGAAGATAGCATCTACAAATGTCTGGTTTCATTTCTGGTGAGGCTCAATCCACATTTAATATTTGTTATGTACCCATCAAAGTTAGCTAGAACTTAGCTCAGACCCCAAAAAAAAATATTCCAACACTAAAGTATTTGAATAACTACTCCTCGAATATCTGTGACACACCATATTGACTAAGTCAGCCACCGTGAGCAAATAAACAGAAAATCATCCTGCTAGATCTCCTAACTTACACATTGATTAATATGACATCACACAACTTATCAATAAGATAATATAGATACTTAACAACCTTCCCTAGGATCCACAACTCAAATTGATGATCTGGTGAAGCATATAGATTGAAATACTAATCAGATCCCTATTATTCATTCTCTCAACCAATAAAACTATGTTCTTTACTTTGCCTACCGATATGAAAAAAATTTGATCTACAGACCAAAATAATGACTTAGGTTCCCATCAATGACAAAACTAGAAGCCATATTCCAAAAAATGGTATAGCACAAGAGAACGAGACCTTAGAGAAAAAGTACAATCAAATAGATCCTTCTCCTAATATCACCACTATTGGTGAACAAGACAATTCAACCATTGATAAATCCCTTACATATGATGAAGTCATTTTAGAAGAACCAATCCTTGAATGCCAAGAACATTTGGTTTTTAGTTCTCCTAGAAACTCTCCTACTAGGGAAGACATAATAGTGGATGAAAATAAGAACATTGACAATAGTAATTTTTTAGATGAAGATGATGAAGTAACATTACACTCCTCTTCACTAAGAGATCATGAAAATAACAATAAGAATTTTGAGGTTATGAACATTAGATACCCCTTGGAGTAATCTCCTGATCCTAAACTTATCTTTTATCCACCCTCTCAAAAACCACAAGTTCAAAACATACCTATCCTTATCCTCAAACTGTTAATGACCTTCCAACTTCAGTCATTCCTTCTAGCTCAGCTCTATTGAATGAAGCATAAAATTAAATGATAGCCTGTCAGCTATTTCATTTGTGGTCTTATATTTATGTGGAGGCTTGAATATCTTGAGGCCAACCTATCTTATGTTCTTTATGATTGAGGCCGACATTCTTTATTATTGTATTATGGCCGACATTAGTGATGACTTGTAATTAACATTTACTTTGGCCAACCTTATGATATGAAGAGGTGCGACCTCTCTAATTTGTATATATATACATTGATTCGTCCATTGTAATTATCCCATTCCAGTTCAGTTACTCATGCAAGTTTGATTCATTCCATTCAAGGGAAAATATTATCAAGGGCGAATTCTTTCAAGTGCGAACTCTTCAAGAGAGAAATGTGAATTCTTCTAAGTGCAGAAGCTCTATAGTTTAGTGTAGATCAGAGGTCAAGTAAGAGTAGGTTATTTGATTTTTCTATATCCATTGTTGATTCTGAATATTGGCCTCATTGTAAAGAGAATTGTTGCCATTATTTATATATAAAAGAGAGATCTTTGTTGCTGGGTTTTTCTCCCTCAAGAGGAGGGTTTTCCCAGGGTATCTGGTGTGTTATTGTGTTTGATTTTGAATTAATTTTTTGTGCATTATGTCTGATCATGAAATTTAACATGGTATCAGAGCGGGTTGATACAAGATCTGATTAGATGAAATTTCAAATAGTGTTGAAGGGAATCACAGGAGTTTTGAAAAATTACAGTTCAGCAAGAGGAATATTCATAAGTCCCGGTCACAGGCTGATTGTATCTATTTCCAGTAATATGTCTTGTATGTGGGAGATACCTTTGGGAGCACAATCTGCTTAAGACAAATCTCATAAAGCTTTCAAAGTCTCTGAGGCTCAAGAATCATTTTTACAGCTATTTTGCATTGTCAGGCGATTCTGTTATTTACTCGAAATTCATTTTTTGGAATTACCGTTGCTTGTATTGAGTGGAGTTGATGGCATATAAAAGTATTGACAACATTCCTTATTTGTTGGGTGGTCGAATTGCCAGTTGGCTAATTTCCACATCACATATTCAATGTGCGGGTTCTACATTTGAACTCTGTATTTTTGATCGGGCTTGGATGATATATAGAGACAGCATTATTAGCATCTACATCCTCAGTAAAGGCTTGGGCTAAATCTTGATGATGGGAATATATTTACCTATGCACATATACGGGAGTGATAGAGCTCAGCTTGGTGTGGATCTCGACCAACCTCTGTCGTTGCATGCTGGAATTTAAGTTATTTTCTGAAGAGGGAATTATCAAGCTTCGCTAGGAGTATATATATCACTTAATATTGAGTGTATGGAGTGAACCTATATTGTTCTTGGCTTTCTATCTGTTTCACGACTTATGAGCTCAAATATTTGTTACCATTGGGTCATCTTGCTATTCCTGGATGCATTTCGAGTATTAAGGAAAAAGTCACTTTGACCTGTGACTACTAAGAACGATGTTCAATTGATCTGTGTATCATTTGAAGGTTGATGTAATTCTAAAAAATTGGTGTGGTCATTCTAGGTCTCAACCTTGAGATTTCTAGAATGAAGAAGTTTATGAAGTCTATCTCTGACCTTAAGTGCAAGATCAGTAATGATCTTTTGATGGATTGCAAGGAATTCAAATCTAGCAAGAGATAAGTATCTGTTTCTCTGTTTTTGTTTATATTTTTACTTTTTTTTTGAAACTCAAATTTGTTAAGCCTGTGTAGATCTAATAAAGGTTATAAGTGATAACCTTATTTATCTCTAACACTCTGGGTGATGCTAGTAAGAAATGTTGCATAATCTGGTGGATTGCAGCTAGAAACAAAGTGCACCGTAAACGGTCTTAGGTCTTGTTCAAATTATCTTGCTAGGGGTCTATGTTCAAACCGTGAAGGTTGTAGACAAATCTAAGCACAAGAGCAGTGTATCTTACTGTGATCATTAACTATATACATCAGAATATCTAGAGATAAGTATTCCTTATTTTCTGAGTTATATCATTTACTTGGATCTTGTAATTAGAGATTGTAATTTCTCTTGAATTGTGTTCACTAGCATAAGATACTTTAAAGATTTCATTTATTGATAGTCTGTTCATGTTAGTTATGAAGATTTCTGAGTGTGACTCTGAAATAAAAGGAGAATTGAAAGTTTGATGGTGATTGGTCACATCGATATTGTATATGTCTAAAAATGGTCATGATTAAGCCAATGTCATCTGCATATAAATAAATTTAATTATTTATTTATATCGCTCATCTTCTAAATTCTTCTACCTTTAATTAAATTAATTATTAACATTCCCACCCTCCGCTTGATTAAATTAAATAAATTTAATTTATTTATATTTAATTATCATCCTGTTCTAGAGTTTAAATATTTTAAATATTTAAATAATGGAATATCTTCTTCATCTCATCTTTTACCTTTCGCTTGATTAAATTAAATAAATTTTTATAATTTATTTACATTTAATTATCATTCTATTCTAAAGTTCAAATATTTTGAATATTTGAATAATGGAATATTCTTCATCCTCAAATTAAATATTAAATATTTTAATTTAATATTTTCCACCTCACCCTATTTCCATTTTAAAAACATAATTAAATAATTTATTTAATTATGTGGGTTTCCATTTTCATCTCCACTTTTAAATTAAATAAATTTATTTTATTTAATTTCTAACTCATGCTAACTCGCCCTTCCAAATTCGCATCTTATCCTTTAAAATAGAAGTTTCCTTTCGAAACTCATTGACAAAATTGAAAGAAAATGGGAAACCTTTCATTCTCCTCTTCCACTTTCAAAAATCTCCCGCCGTCCATTCGAAACAAGCTTAATCCGGACCGTCGATCGATTCAGCCAATCAAACTCGTTCGAAAACTCTATAAAAGCCCGTGCTAATCCAAGCCTTGGTTAATCATCCTCTTACACTATGCATAATCATTCATGTTCGCACACTTCGTAAACTCATTTACATAGTCATATTTTCACCAACATTTGCATGCATATTAGTTTTAATATCATAGCAATGTCTTTCATTTTAGCATAACCTTTTGCATTTTGCATATTATGCATTTAAATCTCATTCTTCATGCTGTCATTTTGTTGATTTCTATCTGCTGATCTGAGAGCCATTCGAAGCAACAAAACAGTGAATTTAGAGGAGGATAAGAAGGTTTCGAGAGGCCGCTGTTATGGTTTGCACTTTTTTTTTTCCTTTTTCAACTTTTTGATTTAATGTCTTATTAACATGTGTTTGATTTCATTTAAATTGATCCAATATTTCACACACACAGATATCATTCTCTAATGCATGATCTATGATAGAGCCTTGAACTCTTGGAGAGAGTTGGTTCTACATGCTAACCACATAATGCATTCAAGAAATATGTAGTTGTGCAGATTGTTTTTTGTTGTGCTGAGTTTGGCACTCTCGAGAGAAGTAAAAGATGAGAGAAAGAGTTATATCAAAATTATATAAAGATAAGGTTCTTTACCCCTTTAGTTTGATCTTTTGATATATATCTCTTTCAGGTTGATTTATTTATTCATGTTCTAACATTGTGCATAAATTCTTATGTGTTCATGCTATAGCCTGAGATAATAAACCTTGCATGATTCTAGTCTTGATATTTCTTTGAATAGTCATAAACTGTTAGTAATCTCTCTCTAAATGCTTTGTGAACAGCTAGAAGCAGGAAAGTGATGAGAGATTGCTTTGCGATGAAAAGATTGAGGCATCTTATGAGGAAGTTATGCCAACCAAAGAAATGATCAAGCACGAAGTCACAACTTGCAGCCATGGGACTGAGTTGGTGGCTAGAGGGAGTTCACTTCCAAAAGTCTTCTTTGCAATCTTTGAAGTAGGGATCAAGAGGGAGTTTTGTAACTCACTGAGAAGAAGTGAAGATTACTGTATTGCAAAGCTAGGTGCTAAATCCTTAGAAGATCCCTTCAGTTGCTGAGATCAGAATTGCTCAAGACTGTCATTTGGATTTGTCATTGGTAGCTCTGCAAACCTATTCAGAATAGTGAGATCTGAGATGAGGTCAAGGAGGAATATCCTGAACTCTCTTCAGTACCAAAGGTGTGCTCTGGAAAACATTTATCTAAGTTAAAGTGTTGCAAGAAATCTTGGACGAAGAGGTCAGAAGGTTGATGCAAGTGCCTGAAGATTTAGAGGGAGCCTGCTGAGCCTGAAGAAGATGGTAATCTTGTTGCAGCAAAGCATATCCTGAGATACTTGCGTGGCACAGTGGGATATGGATTGAGATATTCTTCAGGTTGTGATCTACTATGATATCCTAGTGCAACAAGAAGCAGTCATCTATAGCATTGAGTATAGCAGAGGCCGAGTACATAGCAGCTTGTATGGCAACTCGAGAAGCAGTGTGGCTTCGTAAGCTCATGGCAGGATTGTTTGGACAATCAATGGAGCCTACTATTATTCATTATGATAATCAGAATTGTGTGAAGCCTTCTGTCAATCCTATGGTTCATGATAGCTCCAAGCATGTTGAGATCAAGTACCACTATATCAGAGATATGGTATTATGGAAGGCTATACAGTTGAGGTACATCAACACTGATGAGCAGATGGTAGATATTCTCACCAAGCCTCTCGCCAGGATAAATCTATGTACTTTCGAGATAAGCTTGGTATGGTGGAGAATCTAGCCTTAACTGAGAAAGAGTCTCTGCATCAATGACCCTGTTTAATGAGTTCTTCTCTATGAGAGAAGTTTGAGGTGAAATCCCTTGTTAATGCATCTTCTTCTATGACAGAAGAATTTGAGGTGAAAGCCCTTGTTTCCACCCTCTGAGAGAGTCATGGTGGATGTCATGTGTGAGACTCCATGACATATGTTGTACTTGTGTTTCACCCTCTGAGAGAGCCATGGTGAAAGTCATGTTGAGGTGACAACATCACACAAGTGATGAACACTTGTACTTACCATTGCATTTTCTTTTGTGATGGAAGAATTTGAGGTGAAAGCCATTGTTTCCACCCTCTGAGATGATTCATGGTGGATGTCATGTGTGTGACTCCATGACAACATCACGTGAGAGAGTCTATGATGATATTCTTGTACTTGTGTTTCACCCTCTGGGAGAGCCATGGTGAAAGTCACATTGAGGTGACAACATCACGCAAGTGATGAACACTTGTACATACCATACATGGGTGTAGCCATGATGGTTGATATCACAATGAGGTGATATGCTTTCACGATGAGGTGATAAGCTCCTTTCCATACATGGGTGTAGCCATGGTGGTCAATATCACAATGAGGTGATATGTTATTTCACACATGGATGTAGCCATGATGTTCATCATCATGTGAAGGTGATATCCTTCTCTTTATATCTAATTGCAGGAAATGATGGCTGATGGATCTCATATTGAGATGATTCGTATTGTGCAGCTGGAAGTTCTCTCCCTAGTTGAGAGGGAGTGTTAATGACCTTGCAGCTTCAATCATTCCTTCCAGCTCATCTCTATTGAATGAAGCATAAAATTAAATGATAGCCTGTTGGCTATTTAATTTGTGGTCTTATATTTATGTGGAGGCTCGAATATCTTGAGGCCGACCTATCTTATATTCTTTATGATTGTGGATGACATTCTTTATTATTGTATTCTGGCTAACATTAGTGATGACTTGTAATTAACATTTACTTTGGCCGACCTTATGATATGAAGAGGTGTGACCTCTCTAATTTGTATATATATACATTGATTTGTCCATTGTAATTATCCCATTCTAGTTTGATTACTCATGAAATTTTGATTCATTCCATTCAAGGGCGAATATTATCAAGGGTGAATTCTTTCAAGTGTGAACTCTTCAACAGAGAAATGTGAATTCTTCTAAGTGCAGAAGCTCTATAGTTTAGTGCAGATCAGAGGTCAAGTAAGAGTAGGTTATTTGATTGTTCTACAGCCATTGTTGATTCTGAATATTGGCCTTGTGATTGGCCTCATTGTAAAGAGAATTGTTGCCATTATTTATATATAAAAGAGAGATCTTTGTTGTTGTGTTTTTCTCCCTCAAGAGGAGGGTTTTCCCAGGGTATCTGGTGTGTTATTGTTTCTGATTTTGAATTAATTTTCTATGCATTACATCTGATCATGAAATTTAACACAAACCACCTAAGAAAAATGTTTCGTAACAACTAATTTATAGTACCGTTGCTCATACATACAACACTAGGAACAATCTGCAACCAAGGAAAAAACCTTCAGCATCCCTCCTGTTGCCTAATATTATCTTTCCTAGTACCCATTGTTTGCCTTCATAAAGTGGAAAGGAGTATGATCTTATTGAACAACTTAAGAATACTCCTGGAAAGATATCCTTATGGGATTTAATTCAAAATTCACCTAATTATCACACTATGCTTCAAATAGCCTTGAAAGAAGTTGTGGTTCACCATAGTGAAAACCCAAAAAACATAGCAGCCATGATTCAAGGGATAAATGCTGACATTGTTTTCCACCAAAGTGAGCTCCTTGCTTTGGAAGTGCAAAACCAATGTGATTCTCTCATGATAATAACTTAAAACAATATGAAAGGGAAAAAATGAACCCTTGTGGACAATGGATCAACCTTAAATGTGTGTAGTGTGAACCTTTTGGATAATTTTGGTGTTCATAAATCCAAAATCCAAAATCCAACCTGCCCCTTTTTCTATTAATGGATTTGATAATGTAAGGAAATGACCACTTGGAGTGATCACATTACCTATTAAATTTGACAAAGTTACATTACAAACCCTGATCCATGTTATGCATGATCATCTTTCATACAATCTCATTTTAGGCAAACCATGGATACATGAGATGCATGTTGTTCCCTCGACACTTCATTGTATCATGAAATATGTCTACAACAAAAAAATTTATACAATCAAAGTCAATCTTGAACCATATAGTTGTCTAAACATTGAGAAAAAAAAGGAAAATCCATTGAAAACATTGACACCAATTAGACAAGTGGAACCCATGCAATAAAAAGAAAAAGAATAACACATTGAAGAAGTCACGAAGCTATTGAAAGATGATTGGGGTTCCTTATATTTTGAACATACATTCATGGGAGAATACAAGATCATAAACAAGTATTCAAACAAAGGAAAATAAAAAACAATAATTTCAACACAAAATTCAAAACACCCTTTGAAAGCATCCACCTCAACCATTAAAGACAAAGAAGCAAATTATACAACAAACTTTGACAACACTAATTATCAACAACCACTGAATCGAAAGAGATGAAAAATATTTATGGAAAAGGTTATCAGCTTATGAAACAACTTGGATATAGTGGAAAATGATGTGGTCCTAGAGAACAAGGTATTCATGTCCCTATAGAACCGTAAATGTAAGAAAATATTAGTGGTCTTGGTTATTGTCCCTCAAAAGATAAAAACAACTTAATATCAACACTATCACAAAACATCCTTCTAAGCCAATTTAATAGTAGTGCATCCTGAACTAATAGACACTACTCTTGATTGTTATCATTTTCAAGAAACAAATAAATCCTCACTTAATGTAAATGTCATCATGCAAAACACTAATTATTTGAATTCATTAGATTTTACACCCTCCTATAAATGAGACAAAAAAATATCACAATATAAAGAGTCTTGAATAAGTATGACATCTTGTACTAAGCAAGAGATATCTTTGTCACAAAATAAAGGAACATATTCTATTGATCAAGAGAGCATCTTGAGGATACTACTCTAAGATCATTTTATATCCCTTCCTCCAAGAACACAAAAGAAATTTTATTGTACAAGAGTTCATTTTGCACATATCATAGAGTTCATGGTTATGCTACTAATGAATGTAAGGTGTAAACTAAAAAAATTCAACATCTCAAGGAGTGTGGTGCTCTTCCTTGTGATGAAGCACCTAATTCCTCTAACTGATACTCATTTTTCATCCTATTCAACTCACCCTTGTCTTGCACGAAGTGGGGGAAAGGGTTTAGGTAGCCTTGTCCTCATATGTCTCTTGTCGCATCTTTTGGCTAGTTGTTCACCTTTCATGTACATACAAGAGCAAGCTTGGTATGTGGATGACATGTCTTAAGTTGGCTTGCATGTGACATATTGATTTATGCATTTTGGGGGAAACCCTCTTTTCCTTTTTCATTTTTGGCTACTTTAAAGTAATTACTCACAGCATGGTGTTAGCAATTTATTTAAAGTGGGGGCATAAATTGGAATTATTTTGGAATGATTTCATTTTCATTTGTGTTCATGTTTCATTGTGCAATTTTCTTTCTTCCTATGATGTGTTTCTTTCTTGGTAGTGTCATTGGGTTTGATTTCCTCTGAGAGTGATATTTCTTTGACTTGTCCTCTCTTGGAAACATTAAGCACAATGTTCCCTAAGATGAGACCTTGCATGAACTAAGAAAAATTCCTTTGAACCTCTCTAATTCTTGTTATGTTGCATTGTAGTACCTTATTAAATTCATGGACGTATGGCTTTGATATGGTCCCCTGTGGCTCACCTAGTGAACACCTAGCTTCACTAGCCCTTGTGAGCATGAATTTTCTTTTTATCATTATCATAGTCATGGGGGTATGACTTTGATATGGAATTCTTGGGGCTCACCAAGTGGAAAACTAGCTCCCACTAGCCCTTGTGAGAATGCATTTTGTTTGCATAGTGGACACTGTATTCCACTTGTAAACCTTTTGGAGAAATAGCCTAGACCCGATCCACTACATTGAACGGGTGGTCAAATCTTGATCCATGGAATTTTCCATTTTCCTTTATGTTTTTCTTTTCCTTTTTCTAGACTTGATGGTGTATGCTGGAAATCTGCTCATGGCTTCATATATCATCCTAATGTGTGTTCCTTTGTGCTTATGTTTGTTTTCCATAGGATTCCTATCTTGGAGGCTTGATCATCTCTCTTGATGATTGTCATACTATCTTACTAACATTGGTACATTTCAACCCCTCTTGATTGCATGGTTGACTACTTTCATGAGAGTTTGAGGCAAGTTCATCCTCTCACTAAAGTGTGGGCTAAATGTAGTGTAGTAAAATGCATACCCTTGCATTTTCACACTTGTTTGGGCCGTCCTAATTTATTTATGCTTCTTTATGGCTTAACTGGTCCTATTTTGCATCCACAAGCCTAATAGACTATATATTTTATGGAAAATCATGACAAACACAAAAAGATAAATGATTATTTAATTATTATGTCTATGTGTCCCTGATTTTTGGACTAGAACTAATAGGCCACCTAGGACATCTTTTTCCTCCATAGTTCTTGAGACCCTAATTTTGAATGTACCTAAAAAGGCCCCTTTTTGGAGTATGTGCCCCAAGATTTGAGCCTTGGGACTAAGATGCCACCTAGGGTGTCTTAGTCCTCCTTGGGTTATTTTTGAGATTCAATTTCAAATCTTGGCAAGATTTTTCCTCCTTTAATTAATGATTTCATTTGTCAGCTTGTTATGGTGTAATTTCAGGATATTAAGCATGAATAAGTATAAATACAAGGTTCATCCACTTCTTTTCATATACATGAATAACAAGCATTCAAGTATTCATTAATAAGGAAATTTTATGCATTCAAGAGAATTTCATCAAGCATTTGAATTCATCATCAAGATTCAAGCATCATGTCAAGGGTTTAGTGGATCCATTCATGTTGTTGATTCGAGATTGTGGATGTAGCATTGAGGATCTATTTGCAACCATTGTTCACATCATATCCAAGGATCTAAGATATACATTCTTCATGGCCACTACATGGTAGATTGTATATTTTCTTCACAAGACATCTTTCAAAGTGATATAATTTACATATTTCATGTTTAATGTTTCATTTCATTCATTTCATTATTTGGTTTAATTACCAAGAAGGGGTTTGACCAAGGCAAATCCCCATGAACACTAACAAACAAAAAAAATTTCCACTCTTGAATATTTGTGATTGTAGATCTAGGTTGAAGTCTTGAAGATCATTTGGAGTGAAAAGTTGTAAAAGTTGCAAAGTTGCATTACAAAGTTGTCATTTTGACAGAAACTCACCTACAGGCTAAATTCAGAAGTTTCAGAATCTGAGATCAGAAGGGAAGCAAATGCAAACCTTGGAGCTTAGGATTACATTCAAATTTTTTAGAAATTTTGAATGATACTAATACCCCACCTTAGGTGTCTTAGTCCTCCCAAGCATATTTTTTAGAAATTCCTTCAAATCCGGTTCTGACATCTAAAGACTTTGTATTTGCCCCAAAAAACAACAATGAGACTAATACTCCATCCTAAGTGTCTTAGTCCTTCATAGTACTTTTTGATAGATTCTTCACATTTCCAGAATCCTCACAGCATCTCTAGACTTCCCAGGTGCACATTTCCATTTTCATAGTTTTCTATTGCATTATCTTTATCTCTCTAAGTCATTTAGTATTCACTTGAATATCATAGTGTGTTTTCCAACATTTTCTTTTCCAAGCATTTTCTTTGGTGGTGAACCCCTTTAAAGCTGAAAAATCCCCCTCCTAGGTCCTCCTCAATGTGAATTGACTCACCTTGTGAGGTTGTTAGTCAATCCAATTGGGACTCCTAAGACATTATTAAATGATAATAGGAGAATAGTGGTGTTCTATGACCTAGGCTATAAAACACCTTTTTTCCTATTCTTCAACATATTTTCATGTTACTCCTACCTTGTCAACCCTACCACATTGACAAGATAGTTACATCTTTGTGAGACCCCATTTCTATGAGGCATTTTTTCATGATTCCCCTACCTTTTCAACCCTACTGCATTGCAAACCTAGTGATCTCACTAGCTTGTCAATGGTCACATGAATTTTTGGATGGAATGCATTAAAGAAATGTGATCACGTGGCATGTCATGATTCTAAGATAGGCTCAAAATGGAAGCATGGACAAGGCATGTAAATTATTTGACAATAATGTTTTTGTAGACATGTATGCAAAATGTGGTACCCATGACAAGTTAGTGAGCTCACTAGCTTGTCATCGTTACCAAATTTTGCATACATGAGCTACCAAAAAATTATTTTCAAACAATTCACATGCCTTATCCTTGGTTCCATTTTGATCCTATCTCTCAATCATGGCATGCCACATGACCACATTTCTTTGAGGCATTCCATCCAAAAATTCATGTGACCTTTGTCTTTGCTAGAAGTAATCTTCTACAAGATGATTATACGTATTTTGTATAAAGCCTTTAATGACATATATTTCATTTATTTTTATGGATTCATTTTTTGGAATTAATATTTTTCTCATTATCATGCTATAGGTAAAATTATCTGATATGATGAGGAAACAAGGAATAAACCAACAAAGAAAGAATACAAAGCTAATAAAGCAAATAAAAAAGAATGGATGAGGGAACATCATTAGAAGAAGAAATTGGATACAATTGATGAAAACAAGCCAATTGAAGAGGAACATCAACCATCAAAAAGAGAAAATGCATTGGTGATGCAAAGGGAATGAATGTGAAAGCATTGTGCTAAGACAAATTTGAATATCACAGTTGGAGACACACCTTCTACTGGAAGTGAATACAAAGGGACACCATCTACCACAAGTGAATATGGAGGGACACCATCTACCACAAGTGAATATGGAGGGAAACCATCTACTACAAGTAAATATGGAGGGACACCATCCACCATATCTCAAGTTGAGAGTACAAATCATCACTTGCATTTGATAAAGTAGGTACACCATCATCCCCATGTCAACCTCAAGGTATGTCATCTATTCCACCCTAGATGGAAGGTACATGATCTAGCTCATTTCACTTCAATATTGATGGAATTCCTAATGTTGATATGTATGTACATAGGAAAACACCACCTAAATTTTTTCATAGAAAGCCAAAGTATTTGAATAATATTGATGAGAATATTTTACAGCCAATGGAAGGTAAGATTCTAGAATGCACTTGTAGAAGATATGCAGATAAGATTTGGAAACTATTCTTTGAAAGGCTAAATGAGATAGGAAGATTTCAACTATTTTTTGAAATGATGTGAGGTATAAAGTATAGAAACATCATGAAGATTCTTGGGTTGAGAATATCGAATTCTTCAAATGAAAATACTATTATGAATAATCTAATCGATGCTTATGAGAGTGTGGGCAAGACCCCACGCTCAAAGGATGGTAATGTCACCTGATGTGTCATTCCATCGACTTTAGTAAGTAGTCAAACAAGGAGATCGTGTCTCATTACAAAGATGAGTCAACAATTGAGAATTAATAGAAAAACTTTATCAAAAGTGGTTCAAAGGTGACAGAAATGAGGGCACCAATTCAAATGAATTATGGGCATTCTTGGGGAGACTACTACGAAAAGATAAACTAGTTGTTGAAGCATTGAGAACACTAATTGAATACTATTGGAAGAACAACACAAGGCCATGTCTGAAACAAAGGGATGCAGTAAGAAGAAGAATCAGTAGTCAAAACTATAAACCACATCCAAAGCATTTTTTGATACAACTAAAACCCAGCTTTTTCATAAATTTTTGTGAACCTTAAGAATTTTATCCTATTCTAACGTGCAAAATAATTTAAAAATGCAAGTGATAAAAGACTAAGGACACTTCAAGATTAGCTTAAAGAGTGATAAAACAAGAAGGAAAATGGACGAAACAAGATACAAATGATTTCACCTTCCTTGTTGTTGATGTCTCCTTCATTGGCCCTTGCTTGGGATGATTTTGTGTGCTCCTTAGATGATTTCTTGAGTGACTAAATGCAAGATTGTATGTGCAAAGTGATTAGAATGAATGGCTAGATGATAGTGGATGATTGAGAATGCAAATTGGTAGCATGTAGTTATGAAAATCCAAAAGTGTTTTAAAATGCCCTTAAGGAGGGGGTATTTATAGAAGAATTTGAATTCTCTAGAGAATTCAATAGTCAAGATGCATCCAACAAGGTCAAGATGAAGGGCTATGGTGGGTTGAGAACCCACAAGCCCTCACATCTTGACATGTGGATGGTGGAGTGGCCAAGAGAAGATGAGGTGTAAGTGAGGTGTCAAAAAGGTACATGAGGTGGAGGAAGGACAAGCACCTTGGAGAGTGAGAAGATTTCCTCAAAAAGGGATTTCTTGTCCCTAAGTGGGAGTGAAAGGGACATTTGAGGAATTTTGGAATTCCTCAAAAATCTACATGGGAAAAGGAAAGGTGGTTGAAAACATAAATGTGAATTAAAAATTCACATTCTTAGGAGAATCTAAAGGATAAAAGGTGGGCTCCAAAAAGGTGGGACTTGGTCACATGTGGAGATTGTGACAAGTCCAAGGTTCTAGAAGCCTTGGAAGGATGGAATGTGAATTAAAAATTCACATGTAAAAGAGGGAATCTAGGATAAATAAAAAGAATTAAAAATTCCTTTGGGAGGAAGAGTTGACCAAGGTACTAATTAGATTTGACTAATCAGTAATTAGAGGATAATTATGGGTTAATTAGGATTAAAGGCCAACTTGCAAAAGTTGGAGGATGTGATACATACTAATCAAGGATTAGGCATGTGCACATCCCTAATGAAGAAATTAGGAGATGGATTAGGATTAGATGAAAATGACATGTGAGGAATTAAATAAATGTAATATTTATTTAATTTATTTGATGAAAAGAGGATTAAGGAGGGTAAGGTATTTAATTATTAATTAAATACCTTAGGGATTTGGTAGAATTAAAGATATTAATTAAATAATAGCAGTATTACTTAATTAACGAAAATAAGATGAAAGGGGATGAATTTAGATAAATTAAGTGTCCAAATATAGATGTCTACAATTTTCCCCTCTTTGAGATGGTGTTACGAAGTAGCATCATTTCAAAGATCGTTAAAACATAGAACTTAGAAGAAGACGGTTAGATTGGGAAAGATGCCCCAGTCATTCCTTTGAATGATTAGGAAGGGAAAAAGATGATGAAAAATTAGGGATGAAGGATGCCCCCTCGAGAGGACATGTGGGTTGAAGAGAACACGGATGTGCTCTCGAAATAGATGAGATGAGGGAGATGATGCGGAGATGGGTGAAGCACAAATGGATTTGAAGACAAAAGGTGATGTTGCCCCAGTCAAGGTACAAGCCAAAATGGGTTGATGATGGATAGAGTGTTGTCAATGAGGGAGTGAAGGATCCTGAAACAACACGAGGATAGGGAAGGATACATCCCACTAAGTGGTATTGATGAGGGAAGGATACATCCCAAAACACCACTAAAAGATAGGGAAGAATACCTCTCACTGAGTGGTATTGATGAGGGAAGGATACATCCCAAAACACCACTAAAGGATAGGAATGAATACCTCCCGATGATGATGAAAGTGTTGTGGATGAGGGAAGGATACATCCCAAAACAACACCAAAGGGATAGGGAAGGATACTAATGGATGATGATGATGATGGGTCAAAGCTGGTAACAAGACTGGGGACAAGACCAAGGATTTTATTAGGTGATTTGTGCGAGATTGAACAGATGAGAAGATTGATATGTGAGATGGAGAGAAGGATCTTAATATTTGGGTTGATATCCAAAGATTTGGACTATAGATGGACGAAAGCTCATATTAGGGGTTTGGTTAAGCTCAGATTGGGATAAGATTAAAGCTCAGATGAGGATTGGATTGAAGACTAGAATGATTGAAGGATATGATTAGATTGATTCTACATCGAGTTATGGGGTTTAAAGGGCATAAAGTGTTGACAATCAGATTTTTCCCGATTTGGCAATTTTTAAAAATTGTCAAATTTTGCCATTTTAGGAAACTTCATGGATATACTTTTGGGAGTCCAATTTTTTTCCAAGAAATACCCAATCTGGAGATAGGATGAATTTCCAACTAATATCCCAAATTTGAGATGCATTTCGAGTTGAGTGCAATTTTTTAAAATGCTGGAAAAAAACACTAAATTGCAATTTTGA
Source organism: Sequoia sempervirens (assembly GCA_007258455.2). Classification (NCBI taxonomy): domain Eukaryota; kingdom Viridiplantae; phylum Streptophyta; class Pinopsida; order Cupressales; family Cupressaceae; genus Sequoia; species Sequoia sempervirens. Next base: position 436,290,538 of record VDFB02193867.1, read on the forward strand.
GGGTCAAGATGAAAGTTTGAGGCCCCGAAAATGGGCCAAAACGGGTTCCACCGACTTCCTTAGAAACCCGTTGGAAATCCACTTGTTATCTTGTAACGCAACTACCCGTCAAATTTCAGCTCAAACGGACACCTTAGTCAAAAGTTATGGCCTTCGGAAGTGTCGGTGTAAAAATCAAAAATCAATTTTAAAAATTCCAAAACATGGGTTTTGATGGCAGAGGAAAATAAGAAAATGGGTCGGAATTGGTTTTTTGAAAAAGATAGGAAAAATGTGAATTTTGGTGGTCAAAAGTCAGTGGGGTAAGGGCGTTGCCGCCCCGCCGACGGGCAGAGCCGCTCAGCTGCAGCCGGGGCGGAGCCACCTCGCTGCAACCGGGGGCGAAGCTGCCCCGGCTAGGGGTGGAGATGCCCCGCAGCGGCCGGGGCGTAACCGCCCTAGCTGGGGGCGAAGCTGCCCCATTACGGCCGGGGCGGAGCCGCCCCATTGCGGCCAGGGTGGAGCCGCCCTGCAGCGGCCGGGGCATAGCCGCCTTGGCTGGGGGCGGAGCTGCCCCACTACGATCGGGGTGGAGCCACCCCACTGTGGTCGGGGCATAGCCGCCCTGGCTGGGGGTGGAGCAGCCCCGGCCGCCCCGGTCGAGCCGCCCCGCTGCAACAGGGCGGAGCTGCCCTGGCCGGGGGCAGTGCCGCCCCGCTACAACTGAGCGGGGCCGCTCGGTCAGAGGGAAAAGCCGCCCCAGCAGTGGGCGAAACCAACCCAACAGGGGGGCAAGGAAAGAGGAATGCGAGAGGAAGGAAAAAAAGGTGGAAGGATGGGGGGGATTGTGAAGAAGGATGAAGGGATGGGGGATACATGCAAGATGATGAAATGGAAAATGAAATGCAATCCTAATGCAATTTTCCATCTTCGAAGCACTAATTTTTGCTATAGCATAAGACACAAGATGTCAGGATATAAAGAACCAAGGCGAATTAGTGTCGAATGCATAAAACAAACACAAGAGACAAGAAGGCTATTCCAACACCCCAAAGTCACAAAGACCTTGGTTAGGTCAGGTATTGAGATAACCACAAACATAAAAGGATGCCCCAGCATAACACAAGACCTCAAGGATCTTGGTGGGTACTATGTGGGACAACCAAGAAGATAATTAAACACAAGATCAAGATATGCCCCTATGTGGACCAATCAAAACACACCATAATATGATGGATTATGGTGGCCTTAACAAGTGATGATAGGGAGCTCCAATGATAAACAAAATTCAAAAGCATCAAAAGATCGCAATCAAGTTCAAATGTCCTTTGCCATAGGATCAAGGGGATGGATGGGATTGATGAGGTCTGTTAGAAGGATTCATCCTGTTGAGACCAAAGATGATGGATACTAAACTAAAAGATCGATATGATGTGGGATGTTCAAAATCAATTGGATCTCATGATACAAGTGGATCTCGTTTGTGAAGAACTGGCTAGATAAGGGCATAGCTTGATGGCATGACACAAGGAAGACAAGACATGGGACTAACACACCCTAAAGACCTAGGGGCTCGGGGGCCAATCAAAGATTAGCCTTGCCTACGTGAAAGCGCAGAGCCCTCGTAGTTCAGTGAAAGGTGGACAACTGACCAAGATGGAGACCGTGATGGATGGTAAAGATAGGATGGACAAAAGGAGAAAAACCGATGATAGACGATAGAAGGGAAAAGTGGACAATGAAGATTGATGATGGAACCCTGGGGGCAGATCAAATGATCGACCTTGCCTACGTGAAAGCACAAGGGCAATGTAGTTTGACAAGACCAAAGGAAAACAATGGATAAAGGCTGATAAGATGATAGGATAAGTGGATAAAAATATGGGACCGATACGACAAGATAGGATAGACCTATTGGATTGGATAGGATGATGACGATCACATAAAGCTCAGGGATGGGATAGTTATCCAAAGCATTAAAATGACTTGGGAGGATGATATGATAGATAGATGAGTGATGAAAAGTGATAGGGGATTGGAAAGATGTGCAAGAGAAGCAGGGGTGATGACGATGAGATAAATGGCATTGGGTTGTAGTGGGGGAGGCTTATAGCCATATACCAATGACAAGGGATTGAGAGATAGGATGAGGATAAAGATGAAAGAATGGATAGAGATATAGGGATGGGGGAGGAAAGGGATGTTAGGATAGATGGATAGGGAGATGAAGCAATGTTGTGATAGATGGATAGGGACAGAAGGATTGGGAGATGAAAAGGATGCTAGGATAGATGGATACAAAGATACGAATGGGGAGATGGAAAGGATACTGTGCTAGATGGATAGAGACAGAAGGATTGGAAGATGAAAGGTAGGCTAGGATAGATGGATATGAAAATAAGGATGGGGAGATTGAAGGGATGCTATGATAGATGGATAGGGAGATGAAGGGATGTTATAATAGATGATGTCTCCAAGGACTATGTCACAAAGGAAGCAGATGCCCCCACTCTAGATATGTCATATATGAGGAGGCATGAGGGATAAAATACAAGTGGATGATAAGATAAAGGAGATAACTAGATGAGGATAGGATGGGTGGCTAAGGAATATAATAGAGCATGGATGAAGGGAATGTATACCAATAGGTGTCCAAAGTATGTATAGATAGGTGCCACTATTTTGATCAAGATCACAAGAAGGATGGAGGGAATGGGAGATAAATGGGATATGATGGTAGGATGCAGAAGATAGGTGGGATGGGGGGATTTATGAAGAGGACGGATAATAGGAAGACGGGTGCATAGCTGGAAGCATAGCGGATGGAGAGAATGCATATCAGGAAGTTTCCCCCAAGTTTTGATGGGGATTTACGCATGACGCCTGTTTGCCAGGTTTTCATCATGGTACTTATCCAAAGCACTTGTTTGCCAAGTTTTCACCATTGGACGAATTATTTCTTTTTACTATTTTCTTTTTTTTTTTTTCTTTTTTTTTTGAATTTCTGAATTTTTGAATTTTTGGATAGTAGGGGGATGAAAATGGATAAAGATAGGGATGTGGATAAGGGAATTTAGAAGATACATGATAAGGATATGGATGAAAGACTCAAGCATCAAGTTCTATACAAGGTAGTAAGAGCCCATGTTCGAACTGACTATTGGATGTTGGTACAACCTTATGAGGATAAATGGATTATACAAGAGGATGAATTAGGGGGATTTGAGAGGGGAGATACATGGGATAATGGATGGGATGCTGCAAAGGGTATGGATGGAATTATGGGGTGGATATGTGATGGGGAGATGTGTTCAGGACCAACATTGGCACATGTGGTGGTGGATGTGAAAAGATAAGAGGATTAAGGGATGGAGAATGTGGGGATAATGGAGGAGATAGAATGGTGAATTTCAGGACATAGGGACCCAAAACAGACATAGGAGATGAAAGGGGTGTATGATTAGCTTTTGGATTAGCAACTTTGGATGTTCTTACTGATTTTTCATGTGATGGCATTGCATCTTTTTTCTTTGGGATCCACATGGTTTTGATCTTTGCTTTGGTGGGTCTTTGTGGCCTATGGATTTAATGTAGATTTAGATTTTTCTTCTCTTCACCATGTCTTTTAGAGGGGACATGAGGAGCCATAGATTCATGTGGATGCTTAGACTTATGCATTTTTTCTTTAACAACCAAAGTGCTTTTAGTAGTAATTGGATGGGTAGGAGGAGTTGGATGATGTGGAGTGATGGGGGTAGGAGTATGGGGATTATGTGTAGATGGAGGATGTTGAGGTATGTGCCTTTGTCGATCTTGATTAGGATTTTTATGATGGATGAGATGGATAGGTGATGAATGGATGAAAGGATGGATAGGACGAGATGGAGGAGATGATTTTGGGATATAGGGGCCCAAAATAGACGTAGGACCTGGAGGAAACAAGGGCATGGTAGATGGAGGGATGTAAGGACCCAAAATGGATGGGGCAGATGAAGGAGGAAGATGGACGGTTGTTTTGAGGTGATACGATAAAGGAGGGATGGCCACATATGACCTGGTGGGGTGATGGGAAGAGCCGATATTTCTTTTGGAAAAGGAAAAGGCTCATTGAGGATGTCTAGAGGTTGTACCAACATTTTTGGATTGTGATTCATGAGTAGTACATCCAAGACCTTGCATATACAAATGTTCTTTAGCTTGGATGGGCTCTATAATACCTTGCTCATGAAGGCCTAAACATTTTCCTTGATAGTTCATTTTCTTGAGCATTCGATCTAGGATAGGATTTTTATTATTCTAGAAGAATGATGCAAGTTCATTATTAGGTGGAAGAGGAGGGTTGGTGTATATGCTTTGTTTTTCTTCTGCAAGGAGACCACCATGGAGGAATGTGAGAGGACTAAGGGGATATGCAAGTGGTGTGCGGATAGCATTTTTAGGCGATGATGGGGGATCATGAGAAGGAGATGATGGGATAGCAGCATGTGGATAGGTGATATCAGAAGAGGGGTTAGGGGATATGATAGGATCTGGATTTGTGGTAGTAGACTCATGTGATGGAGATGGAGATGGAGCAGTGGAAGCTTGAATGACAAGGGGATCATGGGATGGAATGGATGGGGGACTGTGATCTTGAGGTGGACTAGATGGGATGGTAGGATCTTGATCTGGAGAAGGAGATATGATGGCATGCTTTGGATTAGACTCTTGGCGTGACTCATCGTGTGGGGCATGTAACTGAGTCTTGTTGGGACTTTCAAGTGGGAGATGGAGGATAGAAAGATTCATGAGGTTCATTGGAATGGGTTTGGTGCTACTAGGAGTGGAGGAGTGGATTGATTTGGGGGATCTAGAGAGTAGAGGAGGATTGGAATTGGGTGTCTTCGATGGATTTGGTGGTTCTTGGAGTAGGAGATGGGGGTTCAATGGATTTAGTGGGTTCAATGGTTTCAATGGTTTGAGCAGTACTAGGGGTGGTAACATCAATAATAGGTGCGGTATGGAGAAAGCTCTTATCACTAGCGACCATGGATGATGGATCTAGATGGCATGGTTCCATGACTTCAAGATGTGGAGTTGGGGATGGCTTCTTTGTAATGAGTCCTTGGAGAACTTCTGAAATGAGAGACTTGCATATGGTTGGCTTGGCTAGGGTGGTAGAAATGGATGAGGGATTATGGATTGGTGGACTAGGGTTAGATGGAGGAATGGGATCGAATGTAGGACCATGAGTAGATGGGGGATTAGGATTGAATGGAGGACTAGGAGTAGATGGATGAATGGGATTGGATGGAGGACTAGGAGTAGATGGATGAATGGGATGAAGGACTAGGAGTAGATGGATGAATGGGATTGGATGAAGGACCAGGAGTAGATGGATGAATGGGATTGGATGAAGGACTAGGAGTAGATGGGGGACGGATGGAGGACTAGGAGTAGATGGATGAATGGGATTGGATGGAGGACTAGGAGTAGATGGAGGACTAGGAGTAGATGGATGAATGGAATTGGATGGAGGACTAGGAGTAGATGGATGAATGGGATTGGATGAAGGACTAGGAGTAGATGGAGGACTAGGATTGGATGGAGGGTTAAGGTAAGGATATTGGAGTGGTGAATTAAGATAGGGGGACATGGATTGTAGATTAGGACAAGAGGATATAGGTGGTGTAGTGGGACAAGAGGATGTGGGGGATGGATTATAGTAAAGGTATTGGGATGGTGGATTATAATTAGGATATGTGGGTGTAGGATTAAGGTAAAAGGGTGTGGATGTAAGATTAGTATGGACAGACTGGAAAAGAGGATTAGGATAGGGGGTCATGTATGGAGAATTGTAATAGGAATATTGTGATGGAAGATGAGGATAAGAGGATGTGGATGTTGAATAAGAGGATGATGTAGATGGGGAAGGGGAAGGTACTAGATACCCCTTGTCAAAGGTAGCATAAGGAACATGATTAGGCTTAATTGGATTTTGGAAAGCGGGTGGAGAAAGCTTACTAGATATGATAGCGTCAAGGGGATTTATGTCATATACCTCTTGATCAACAAGACTTTCATTATCAGTGTTGATGTAATTAGGGTTTCCCTTGACCACTATTGATGGAGGATGAGGATTCATGATGATGATAGGATAAAGAGGATGGATAAAAGATTTTGGATGGAAACAAATTAAAGCTCAAATCAGGATTTTGGTAAAGCTCAGATTAGGATTGGACAAAAGCTTAGATTAGGATGATTGGATGGGATTGCTTTTGATTTTGATGGGATTCAGTAGATAGATGATTGGATCAAGTAGATGATTTGATGAATTTGATTAAAGTACTAGATCAGTTTGATTGGATAGGATCAAATGATTAGATGATGTTGATTGGATAATTATGATTAGATGAAGATGATTATATGTATTTGATTAGAGGAATGGATTGGTTTGATTAGATAGGAAGAAACAAAAGGTACCACTAGATAGAGCTCAAAAAATTGAGCAAATTTGGTTTTTGAACAAAGTTGATTCAATGTACGGTTTGTAAATGATGGCCCCAGAAAGTTAAAGGGGCGTAGTCAGCATTCTGCAGTAAATCAAGGGTGTAGCCAGCTTTTTGCAGCTAAATCAAGGGCATAGCCAGCTTTCTGCAGCTAAATCAGGGGCGTAGCTAGCTTTTTGCAGCTAAATCAGGGGCGTAGCCAACTTTTTTGCAGCTAAATCAGGGGTGTAGACAGCAAAATCAGGGATGCTGCCACCTTTCTGCAGCAAAATAGGGGCGCTGCCACCTTTCTGTAGTGGAATCAGGGGCACTTCCACCTTTCTGCAGTAAAATAGAGGGCACCGCCACCTTTTTCCATAAAACAGAGGGTGCTACCACCTTTCTATGGTAAGACAAAGTTTGGTTTTGATGCCAATGGCTATGGCAAGGACGCAAAATGATAAAGTAAGGCCAAAGTATCAAATATTTGACAAATTTTTCACAAGAAAACACTTCAAGCAAGCACAATCCTATAATTAATATTAAGGGTATGGCCAGGAAAGGCCTTAATCTAGGATGCACAAGGCTTCTAGGAAGTCATCGATATACTCTCGGTAGGTGAGGTACAACCGTGAACACTAGCCTGTCACAAGCGTGAGTCGGGAAGCCCAGCGAGATACTGAAAGGCTCAGACCAACTCTTCACGTCTATCTAGGTATCACCCTAGCTTCGACGCTCTACCAATTACGACGTGACTGAATTGGGGTACAACTTTCGTTCTCCCCCCTTTATAAACTCCGTCAGTACGTGTAGTTGGAATCGTCCCTTAGGGTGATGAAATCCCCAAGCAGGTCCCACTAAAAAAGAAGACACTAACTGTTTCCAACTACTCCCCAGGCTCACACAAAGTGCAAAGAGAAAGCGAAAACAAATTAATGCCCCCTTGGGTAACACAAGAACAAACAATCACAACAAGCAATGAAGTTTACTCCTCCTAATTAGACTATGTTATGTTCTAAAACAACAAGGATAATTTTTTGCAGATCTGATCAAATAAATGGCTCTGCAAATAAATGTTAGCTATCTTTTTCTTCGTTCTTGATCAATTATTCCCTAATACGCTGCAAAAAATTAGCAACAAACACCAATATCCTTGCCAAAATAATGTTAGAGGGTTATTACTTGACAATAGCAAAAAACGAGAGCAAAAACAAAGCCAAAATGATTGTTTTACCTTCCAAACTGTGCTATTTTGGGGCACTGCCACTTTTCTGCAGTGAACAAGAGGGCATTGTCGCCTTTCTGCGGTAATGTAGAGGGCATTTCCGCCTTTCTGCAGCAAAACATATGGTGTTGCCACCTTTCTGTAGTGGACGAGAGGGCGCTTCCGCCTTTCTGCAACAAACTTTGTCAGATTTTTAAGAAAAAAAAGAAAGTTGTGCCCCTCCCACTGCAAGAAAAGTGTTAGAAAAACCTTCTAAATATATCCCTAATTGTAGCAAACTTATTAGAAGAAAATAAAACTTTCAGATGTAGGGCGTTGCCACCTTTCTGCAATGGACAAGAGGGCACTGCCACCTTTCTGCAGTAAAGCAGAGGGCGCTGCCACCTTTCTATAGCAAAATGGGGGCGTTGTCGTCTTTCTGCGGTAAAGCAGAGGGCGCTGCCGCCTTTCTGCAACCTTTTCCTGCAAAATTCTTAGCCAAAACAAAGGTTAAATGCAAGAACCCATTTTTAGGTCCCACCGGGCATGCCAGAAATGTGAACCTTAAGAGTTTTATCCTATTCTAACATGCAAAATAATTCAAAAATGCAAGTGATAAAAGACTAAGGACACTTCAAGATTAGCCTAAAGAGTGATAAAACAAGAAGGAAAATGGACAAAACAAGATACAAATGATTTCACCTTCCTTGCTGTTGATTTCACCTTCCTTGTTGTTGATGTCTCCTTGATTGGCCCGCAGTTGACCTTGCTGAGTGCAACCTACACCTTAGCCGAGTGTGACCTATACTTGTTGTCTCTCTACGCGTGCACCCATCCAACGTGCTATCCTACCCATTAGCCATCCATCCGCACTATGCCCCAACCTATGCTTATTCCGATGCATGCCCCTACCTATGCCCCACCTTCTCTCACGATGCGGGTAACCCCTATGTAGGTACACATACAGGTACACTGGTAGATCCTCCTCCGCTCTCCTCTACGGGAGATCATCCTTCCTTTGATTACAATGCACTAGCGTGGTCATCTCCTATACGAACCACCCACCCGGAACAAAATTGGAGAAGTAGATTGTGATCGTTCGGTAAGCTGCCTCTGTGCGGTCAGTCCTAACCCCACCCCTACCGGTGCTGTTGGTAAGGGGCTGGTGGAAATAAGCCATGCTGCCTTGTTTCGTCTCTGTCAGGTGTCGGCCCGGTCCGAGAAACCCCGTAGGGCACTGCCTTTCATAATAACCCCACTTCTTTTAGTACGGTCTGAGCCCGCTGCCTGGGTAGGTCACTCCTTAGCGCTTGGGCTTCTAGTAGAAGCTTATCCCTTGGTACGGTCATAACCCCATTCTATCTCTTGGTACGATCAGTAATAAGCCCAGGTGTTGACAGTTATGACTAAGCGGTAGTGCACTTCCCTCTGGCTCTGCTACTGGGTCTGCGGTAACTCGCCCTAGCCTCTGCGAGAAACCGAGAGAGAGCTTCGAGAGACTTTGTAACTCGATCAACTGGTTCGTTCAAATGCTACTGCAGGCTCACCAATAGCAGGCTTACGGGGGGGGAAAGGGGCCAGCGTCAGTGAGAGGTTATGCTTCGTGAAGCAGCTTATCCAGTTCCAAATAAACTGATTCAACAGATGGTGCTGCTAGTGCTTATGGCTCTTCTGCTCCTGCCTGGTGGTGCAGGGGTGGGTGGGAGGAGGAAGGGTTGCCGGATCAACGGAATCAAGGTCTTCACGGTGAACATCTGAAGCGGAATCGACTGGAAGGGACACTACTGGCTATCGATCTGGAGGATATGAAACTAGGCAAAGTGAAGCTGCTACTGGTTCAACTGGATCACTCGCTTAATCGACTTACTCAACAGAATCAACAACATGAACTGGCTCTGCCCTTCCGGGGCACCTTCAACGGCATCTACCGGGGAACTATTATTCCCCCCCACCCGGCCCATAGAATAGTAGGGAATAGAATTCTTAATTAATTAGTAGATGAATCAGTTCATTAATAAGTGCCCTACAATTCTATGGGCGAATGGGACGGGCCTGCTTCCCCTGCCCTTCGGGACCGACCTGAGGCCCCGTAGGGGGGTCGGTCCCGCCCTATAGCCTCCCACCCTCCCCATGGTCGGTGGGGTTAGCAAGTTAATTAATCCTAAGCTAGAATAAGCTAGAATAAGCTAGACGTGGGGGGGGATGAGAAAGTTTCTACCGGGGAACTTTTCTTAGGAGTGGGTGGGTGGCTAGCCTAAGGGGGGGAATGGCATGTTACTCCACCCCTTAGAATAGTAGGGGCCTCCCACCCAACTATGATTCCCGGGCCCCTAAGGCACAACTATAATGGGGGGGTGGGCGCGAAGCGCTGGTAGGCCCCTTAGAATAGTAGGGCTAGCAGGCTAATGAATTAAGAATTCTCAACCCCCTTCGCAACTACTATAGCGGGTCAACTATCTATAGTTGGGGTGGGTGGGACATGTTACGTAGAGAATCGAGAAAGCATCCCGGGGCCCAGGAGGATATAGGTAGTAACATGCCCAAGGGGTGTTCATGTGGGAGGATATAGGAAGTTGCTAGACCGGGCCCCTACTATTCTATGGAGATCAGCAGGTTGCCCCCGCATTAGCCCCAACCCATAGAGAAAGAGTGAGAACTCCAGGGAGTTAACTGAAAGAGTGAGAACTCCAGGGAGTTCACTACCTCCCTAACTAGTCTACTCCCTGCCGACGGGCTAGTTAATTCAGTATGGGTCCCTGGTGAACTCCCAACGGTAATGAACTAGTCTCCCTGCCTTTCTCGTCGAGGTAATGAACTAGTCTCCCTCTTTGTAAACAGGATCTGGGGTTAGGGACGTAGCTACGAGATCAAGGTAAATTTCGATCTTTTTGGTTCTGGGTGGTAGTAAACTAGCAAAGATGCTACCTCTATCGCTGGTGATGGTTCTGGTGGATCAACGGATTATGATGAAACCCTGGTTGCTTACTCCTCTGCTCCTGGGTGTCCCTCTTGCCTTGCCCGCTAACTGAGCTTATTCAAAAGTGATAAGGCTCTGCCTCCTGCTCCCATTTAAGCCTACACCTCTACTAGCACAAATCGGAACATCACCCTTTGGAGCACGTGCAAATATCGGAACTAAACTTCTTGGAGCAGACAGGAAGGTTGGAGCATGGATGGTTCCAAGTTCTTGCTCTAAGGGGAAATGTGCATATTCCTCTATATATAGATGAAGCATATATGCGCATAATGCATCCAAGAAATGACGCCAAAATTGACCTATTTTACTCTTCGTTGCGGGAACGTAATGATAGCCGCATTTTCACTTCGATCCCAATCATGAATTCTAGTACCGGGGCAAGAGGGTGTGGTAGGGCGGGATTGATTGATCACTTGTTGTATTGGTCCCCCCTGCATATTGATTAGATCAGATTTGATGATGAGTGATGCAAGATTGTATGTGCAAAGTGATTAGAATGAATGGCTAGATGATAGTGGATGATTGAGAATGCAAATTGGCAGCATGTAGTTATAAAATCTAAAAGTGTTTTAAAATGCCCTTGAGGAGGGGGTATTTATAGAAGAATTTGAATTCTCTAGAGAATTCAATGGTCAAGATGCATCCAACAAGGTCAAGATGAAGGGCTATGGTGGGTTGAAAACCCACAAGCCCTCACATCTTGACATGTGGATGGTGGAGTGGCCAAGAGAAGATGAGGTGTAAGTGAGGTGTCAAAAAGGTACATGAGGTGGAGGAAGGACAAGCACCTTGGGAGTGAGAAGATTTCCTCAAAAAGGGATTTCTTGTCCCCAAGTGGGAGTGAAAGGGACATTTGAGGAATTTTGGAATTCCTCAAAAATCTACATGGGAAAAGGAAAGGTGGTTGAAAACATAAATGTGAATTAAAAATTCACATTCTTAGGAGAATCTAAAGGATAAAAGGTGGGCTCCAAAAGGTGGGACTTGGTCACATGTGGAGATTGTGACAAGTCCAAGGTTCTAGAAGCCTTGGAAGGATGGAATGTGAATTAAAAATTCACATGTAAAAGAGGGGAATCTAGGATAAATAAAAAGGAATTAAAAATTCCTTTGGGGGGAAGAGTTGACCAAGGTACTAATTAGGTTTGACTAATCAGTAATTAGAGGATAATTATGGGTTAATTAGGATTAAAGGCCAACTTGCAAAAGTTGGAGGATGTGACACATACTAATCAAGGATTAGGCATGTGCACATCCCTAATGAATAAATTAGGAGATGGATTAGGATTAGATGAAAATGACATGTGAGGAATTAAATAAATGTAATATTTATTTAATTTATTTGATGAAAAGAGGATTAAGGAGGGTAAGATATTTAATTATTAATTAAATACCTTAGGGATTTGGCAGAATTAAAGATATTAATTAAATAATAGCAATATTACTTAATTAACAAAAATAAGATGAAAGGGGATGAATTTGGATAAATTAAGTGTCCAAATTTAGATGTCTACAATTTCAATAGGATTATCCTCAAATTCAAATTTTTCAAAGATAATTTGAAATGCTTAAACTTTTTTATGTCAAGATAAATCACACATGCACTACTTGTTGTAGATTACATATTGAATTCTCTAATTGGTCATTATGATGTTTATCATTCTATATATTTAGATTTGCATACTAACAATATTTTGTAGGATTGTGGAATACATGCCCCACAATCTTCAAGAGAGTTCTTATCAAAAAAATTGTGTGAAAGAGAGGATGGCTAAATATTCTACAAGAAACTATGCTTGGATGGTTCATGTCAATATTGTGGTGGCTTGCAACATATGCTAGTATGTCAACATATGGAAGGAACACATGTGGTGGGAAAACAACTAGTAGAGTTTAGGAAGTATAAAATAGTGGCATACATTAGAAAAGATGGTAATCAAGCAAAAAGGTGTGATTTGGTTATTCAGAAGATTCCAGTGTATCAGTTTATGTCTACATTTAGTGACAGTATAGAGTATGAGTATGCAAGGCATACCCATGGAGCTCGATGGTTGGACTTACAATTCAAGTTAAGCAAGGAAACATTTCTAATTGGTAGCATAGTTTAAGTGGTCCACTTTGCAGAGAACTACACTCTACAGCTACAACATGAGGTGTAGTCACAATATTAGAACTCCACACAAGTTTCTATATTTGTGCACATAGCATTCATTCAATCTATCGATAGTACCACTTTTATATTAGTGATGATCACACACATTCTCCAGAGTTTGTGTAAGGTTGCTTCCAGTTTTTCTATAGTGATTTGGCTCAGAGGGGCATAGCATATAGTTAGCATATCATATGGTCAAATAACTGTGTAGCATAGTTCAAGAACTCGAGCATGTTCTACTAGTTGAGCAGGATGCATGTCATTATAGGTGTTCAACATATGTGGAACCTTTTTTAGGCTTAGCATGGAAAGGGGGAGCATGATGGTGCAGGAGCATGTGCATTAGCTCAAGAAGAGTTAAAGTATAAAGACATGCAAAGTTGACAGATGAAAAATCAATTGTTGAGTGGTGTAATGCTTTGATGGGTCCAGGTAATAAAGGTAAGTTTTTAGTTCATAAATTTTTTTGGTTGATGGATGATACTAGCGAGTATGTGCAAGATCATCATGGAAAAAATAGGCCCTTAAGTGGCAAAAAATTCAAAAAAATCAGAGTTAGGAAACTTGACATAAAATTTTGAATAAGTTATCTATATTATTTCAAAAATATGTAGGAATAGAATTTGTATCAAATTGAATGAAGTTTCTAAACTACTAGGTTTTTTTTTAAAAAAAATCTATTTGATGATAACTTGAAATTTCAATGCAATAGTACTTAAATTTTAGGAAAAAATAAGTAGTTGTTTGTCTAACCACCCTAACCACAATAAAATGATAATATTTTTTTATAATATTTTAGATATAAGTAGAGAACTCATGTCTCGATGTGATGCATATTTTTTTGTAATCTTTTTCCAAGTAAATAACTAATTATGAATCTTTTATTACAACTTTTAAAAAATATTAAAACTCACACGTTTGACCACCTTAACTTGGTCAAAACTTCATGAATTTTTTTTTTTCTTTTTCTAATCTTATAGTATGTAAAGCGTAGAATGTGACACATCTTTTGGATTCAAAAAATGTGATATCATTTGAAAGCTATAGATGTTTTTCAATCAATCTATCAATTAGTATTTTAGTCATAATTTGAATAGAAAATGAACAACAATTACTTATTAAATTCAAAGTAAAGCATAATTTATATTGGCAGAAAATTTAAAATCTAGGTATGTGCAGGATCATCATGGAAAAAACAAGCCCTTAAGTGGCAAAAAAATCAGAAAAATCAGAGTTAGGTAACTTGACGTAAAAATTTAAATAAGTTATCGATATTATTTCAAAAATATGTAAGAATAAAATCTATAGAAAATTGAATGTAGTTTCTAAACTACTAGGTTTATTTAGAAAAAAAAATCTATTTGGTGAAATTTGAAATTTCAATGAAGTAGTACTTAAATTTGAGGAAAAAAATAAAACGTAAGTGTTTTTCTGACGACCCTAACCACAATAAAATGATAATATATTTTTATAAGATTTTAGACATAAGTAGAGGACTCATGTCCAGATGTGATACATATTTTTTTGTAATTTTTTTCTAAGTAAATAATTAATTATAATTTTTATTTCAACTTTTAAAAAATATAAAAACCATATGTCTGACCACCTTAACTTAGTCAAATCTTCATGAAATTCATTTTTCTTTTTTAATCCTATATTATGCAAAGCATAGAATGTGACACATGTTTTGGATTCAAAAATGTAATTTTGAAAGCAATAGATGTTTTCAATCAATCTATCAATCAGGACTTTAGTCGTAATTCAAATAGAAAATGAATAATAATTATTTATTAAATTAAAAGTGAAGCATAATTTATATTGGTGGAAAACTTAGAATATCCTTTAAAACCCTTTTCATTTCATCAATTTTGGGTAAAAATTCATCAGCCACATACCCTACAAATATCCATCATATCGCTAGTTTTTTCCCAAATATGATCCTGCACATACCCATCTCTTTTAAAAACCCTTTTTGTTTCAACAATTTTGGGTAAAAAAAAAATTGTAAGCCACATACCCATCATACTACCACTTTTTGGCCCATCATGATCCTGCACATACCCTAGCATTACACCATATGAGGATTGTTACACACTAATAAGATTGAGTTAGCGACACTCTTTCCTTAGCTCAAATGCAAGTTCATGGATTATCCATATGTGGAAGATGGCATGCTTTTGTTCTTCATGTATAAGGCAAGCTTGGGATGAGTGAGTCAAAGGAGTGGTTGAGAAATGGTGATTATCTAGCCCACTTCACATGTATCAACCTCCGACAACATTAGAAACTACATAGATGGAATCATCGGTTGACTTTGACCACATATTAGATCAAGTTCAACCTGGTAATATATCTACTTGCATAGTTTTTGAAACTCCTATTATTATCTTACTTTGTAGTGTATTTGTAAAGTTGACTAATTTCATCTAAATTGTTGCACATATCAATGTAGGGCATGTTTATGCAGCTATTGCAGATGAAGACAATGAAGAGGGAACAAATTATTACTTGTGTCATTGTATAGAGGCCAAAAAGAAATTGGAGGCCCTGGTTACAGATGGAGAAAACATTGAATAACCTACAGGCTTAGTTATTGTTACTAGAATGTGGCTTATAAGGTACCCACATAAGAGTGTTAATGTTTGGTTGTTTCAGTACTTTGACACACGCTAAAAGATTCTTCATTACCTGAATCTTTTCATGGCATCTAATGTTCATTTGATAAAATATGGGGGTAGACCTTTGAACAAGACCTTGTGGAAGGTGTGTGAGTCTGACCATGAAGCAATACTTGACACAATAAAGAGTAGAGAAAACTAGGATGGTTATTGGATTAATTTATAAGTATGCACATTGGTTCTTATTAATTTGTAAATATGCACATTAATTTTTATGATGCCAATGCTATCATGCCAATGTTGTCATCTAATTTTTATATCATGTATGTAGGTGATTGATGAAGTTATCAGACTTGCAAATGTAGCACACTTTATGTTTAGAATTGTGGCAAAGGATATAGAGTTTAATGCTATTTTAATTTTTTGTAGAAATATGCAAAAAAATGATGTGGGATATTCTCAATAGATTAGTAAACTAAGTGGAAGATTAAATTGTGTTGTTTTTATAATAGGTTACAAATTTCCAAAAGGTTGAAAAGTAACAATTTGGTTATGTTCTATTCATGTTTATCCTCATTACTTTGAGGACCCTCTAAATTTTAATCTTGATAGATGGGAGGTATGATTGATATTCATATAAAAATTACTTTTTAAGATATTCAATGGACTAAATTGACTAGTGATAAGTTATAAGATATTGCATAATTGAGCACACAACTTTTAGATTATTGACATATCACATGTTTATTTGAATTGATTTATGATTATGTGATTATTAATATTTGCAATCTCTTTTCTTTGTTTAGGTGGGAGCTACTAAACTCAAATGAAGTTATAAAGTATATTCCAATTCCAAGACTAGCATATGGTACTAAATTATTCATTTGAAGATAACCTCATCATGACAACCTATGATGCAAACATTATAAAAGTGTGTATTAAGCTTAGTGAGGGAATTTCAAATTACTCATTTGAAGTTAACATCATCATGAGCTCCTATGATGTAGACATTATAAGTGCATCCAGAATGTATGAGTGATATTGTAAAAGATCTATGAGAATGATGTACCTAAGGCATCTTTAAATCCTATTTTTACTTAATGTAAGAGAATCTTATAAGCTAAGCTTGTGTGCATGAAAATAGGGCACATTGATTGAATATTTGATTTAAGTTGGGTGTTGGAATTCACATAGGTTGATTTTTTTCTCATGATTTTGTATTACCATTTCATTTATTACAACAAATCAACCTAATGATTATATATCAATATCAATATAGCATACCATCTATTCACATAAAGATTTAAGAAGTTCAATTTATAAACATTTTTTATGCATAATGTCAACATGTCATAAAAATAATCACATTTACAAGTAATAGAAGCATGTGTGACTTGCTAGATGTTGTTCAAGTAACATGAATTAACTCAATTACCCCACAGAGTTCTTTAGACATGTTTTCCAAAAACACATTCATGGCTTCACTCAAACATTTGTAATTGAGTTTGGGATCTAGTTCCCTATTGCCTATGTATTGTTGCCCTCAAACATTTCTAATGATATTCATTCAACATAATACCTTAAGAGTTCAAATTGGAAGAGGGCATCAATCTTTGACAACCTGTTACCCAAAGATTGTATCAATTATAGGCATTTTGTATGAGGCATTGAGACCAGGTAGGGTCCCTCTACAATAACCTCTCTCAATTTTTTTTATATTAGAGTCATTTTCCCGTGGTGTCTAATTTTCACTTGAAGGAAAAAGTGTCAAATGCAAGTAGTGTAAAGTTGCAAAGTAGTGAAACTTTCATTCTACAACTCATGTGACCAAACAAACAATTCTAATGCATTTGGATGGTACATTTACACTAGGAATTTGGTCCTCTCTCACACCCAAGCATGTCAAATCACTCTGAGCTATGTTCAACCAAGTCAATCCCTTAAGAGTCCAAAGTACAAAATGACTGCAATTTTTAATGGGATATTACTCCGAAACCATGAAACTTACAAACTCTTTATCTGGGCCTACAAGATCACATTGGGCCCCTCTACAATAACCTCTCTCAGTTTTTATTATTTCATATTCATTTTCCCATGGTGTCTAGTTTTCACTTGATGGAAAAAGTGTCAAATTCAAGCAGTGTAAAGTTGCAAAGTGGTGCAACTTTTGTTCTATGACTCGTGTGACCAAATAGACTATTCCAACGCATCTAGATGGGTACGTTTACACTAAGCATGGTCCTCTTTTGCAACCAAACACGCTGAATCACTCCGAGCTACGTTCAACTAACTTGATCCCTTAAGAGTCCAAAGTACAAAATAATTGCAATCTTTTATAGGCTAATACTTAGAAACTATGATGCTTACAAACTCTCTATCCAAGCCTATGAGATCACATTGGGACCCTCTAAAATAAACTCTCGATTTTTGTTATCTCATAGTCATTTCCCATGGTTTTCAATTTTCACTTCATGGAAAAAGTGTCAAATGCAAGTAGTGTAAAGTTGCAAAGTGGTGCAACTTTTGTTCTGCAACTCATATGAGCAAACATAATATTCCAACACATCTAAATGGCTATATTTATGCTAGGAATGGTCCTCATTTGCACCCAAACATGTTGAATCACTTTGAGCTACTTTTAATTGGCTTGATCCCTTAAGAGTCAAAAATCCAAAATAGTTCCAATATTTAATGGGCTATTACTCAAAAATCATTATGCTTATGAACTCTCTATCTGAGCATACAAGATCATGCTAGGCCTTACTACAATAACCTCTCTCATTTTTTGTTATCTTAGAGTCATTTTCCCATGGTGTCGAGTTTTCACTTGATGGAAAAAGTGTCAAATGCAAGCAATGTAAAGTTGCAAAGTGGTGCAATTTTCATTCTGCAACTCGTGTGACCAAACAAACTATTCCAACATATCTAGATGGTTACTTTTACACTAGAAATGGTCATGTTGTGCAGTTTTTGCACACATGCCCCCCTGAAAGTAGGGACCCTCTTTGTTTTTGCTCTTGTTGTTTTGGCCCTTTGATTTTGAGGAGTTGCATGTTGAAAATTTCCTTGGCATGTGCTTAATATGTTTATCTTGCTTGCCCAAGTGTTTTCCCCGAGTTGCATATTGAAAAACTTAGCTTTTGGGCCAAATTTGGGTTTTTACCCTAGTTCAAGATTTTTCAGTCCATCTGGATTTTCCACCCTATTTGAATTCTCCTAGACTACGCTCAAAGTTTGGCTCGGTTTGTTTTAACACTATAGTTTAGGGAATTTGGGTCTTCGCAGAATTTTGCCTAGGCCAGACCTTCTCAAATTTTTGTCTTGTCGTCGAGTTTCTGAACTTGGTTGTTTTTTGGAGTTTTGTGCCTTCATGTTTTATCATTTGTGTTTTCTTGAGTTGGGATATTTGATCTTGGGGTACTCGGCATGCCATGGCATACTAAATTTTTGAATTATTGATCTGGTTGTGATTCTCCCTGGCATTTTCATTATTGATTGCTTGCTTGGGAGTTTGAATTCCTATATTTCGTGGCTTGCTTTGTGCGTTCATGTTTAAGATCTAGAGTTTCATGCTTAGGGCATTGCCATTTCATCTTGATTTGCTTTTGAATGAGCTTGGGATTTAATGAAGATCTATAGGAGGTTCATGTTAAACAATTTTCATGCCCAAGGTCCTCAAATTCGTGATCTTCGATCAATTTGAGTGAATTCATGTTAAGATTGCCGATGTTTGAGTTTTCTACTAAGTTCGGGATTTTCTTGTTTGGTCAGATTTCTCTTATTTTCTTGGCCCTCTCCATTTACCTAGAATTTGTGGAAACTCCAGAAATATGCCATGTTCGCAAAAATCCGGTCCAGCCGAATTTTTCCA
Source organism: Sequoia sempervirens (assembly GCA_007258455.2). Taxonomy (NCBI): domain Eukaryota; kingdom Viridiplantae; phylum Streptophyta; class Pinopsida; order Cupressales; family Cupressaceae; genus Sequoia; species Sequoia sempervirens. The sequence goes on from VDFB02193867.1 coordinate 436,309,806, forward strand.
TATTTTCTGTGACGTGTTGTGGAATTGCAAAATTGGATGAAATGGATGGTCTTAATGATAAATTATTATTATTCCATGATTTTAATTGATGAATTACACTATTATCTGAATATTTTCTACAATTTTTGATGATCTATTGTTGATTTTTTGCTTATTTCACCAAAATTCACCTAGGTCAGATTTTTCTGGAATTTCCCTTTTCGCCTGGATTTCACGATTGGCTCGAGATCCCGGATTGTGTTGTCTATGCCTTGGCGACATTTCTGGGTTGATTTTGATTTGTGTTTGAATTTATTTGGACAAATACATTACTGATGATAGACTAATTGTGATCTTCATGTTATAATAGTGTTATAATAGATATTAATGGTGGTTTTGCTAAGTGCAGGCTGAATTTTGTTGGTTTGTTAAGGGAATTCTAGAGATGAAGTTGAGGCTATGAAAGAAATTCATGTTCCTCCACCCCTTGGCTGACTTGGTGAGGTGCACTTAGGATAAGGAGAGGAGGCAGTTAATATGGGGTTACATTGCAACTTGTGCCTTGGTTTGAATTGCTTTGAGGATCCCAGGTAGACCTGAATTGAGTTCATGCATTAAATTCTAATTTATTTTATTTTGAATTCTCCTTGGGCCAACCTGTGTTATGGCCATTTATTATTGTAAACATTGGTTGGGCCGACTTGTTTTGGCTATTTTATGATTGTAAAATCCCTGCTTGGCTGACATGTTTTGGGGGTTCCTATAAATTGGGAAATTATTCTCATTTGTAAGACACATAGACATATAATACATAGACAAATACAAGTGAATTTAGTAGTAGAGTAGAGTTAGAAGTTAGTCAATTTCTAAGCAAGTGTTGTAACAGAACATTGGAATTGTTGTTAAAATTCGGTGACTCAATACAATTGAAGACATTGTGATTTTTCTGGTGATCTTTTTTGTGTTGACTTATCTTGCATGGTTCTTATGATTTTATCTTTCAAACTACTCAAGGTTATTAGATATATGTTAAATTTAGATTTAGATTTGATTCAATGGTGTTTATGATTTGATGCTTGAAGTGTTTGCAGCAATCCTTGGTCCATACTTTTTGTAGCTAGCTGATTGTTAGTTTCTTTGCAAAGTTAGCTTGGACCTTTATATTCATTGTGCTTAGTTCAAATGTGAATTTTATTCATTTCAATTGCAATTGAGTTGTCTTGGATGAATGTTCATGATTTGAAAATATTTAATGCCTTAGAAGATTACACTATTTTTGTAAGATTGTAGATTTATCTTGGTCAAATAGGAATTAGTTTATGAGGGATTAGTCCATTTCAAGTATTTCATCATTTGCATTGTTAATCTTAGGAGTAGTTAAATTTAGATATCTCTTTGAAACCCTAACCTTTTGTTATTTCTTTGATCAATTGAATTAGATTTAGGATTCAAGTATCATTACATTGCTAGATCTGATAAGTTCAAGATTTAAACTTTGCTTATAGTAAGGTCCCTTTGTGATTATCAACATTTTCACATTTATCACCGAGTTGTTTATGCATTGTCAAGACCTGACATTAGAGACCTTGGGGTTATCTCTTGAAGCTTGTTGATAGAGATTTACCTTTCAAGAGAGATAGGATATTTGTATCTTGTCTGAATTTTTGTACAGAAAACATCATCAACAGGTCCTCTCTGGCACCCAAAAATGCTGAATCACTCTAAGCTATAGTCAATCGGCTCTATCCCTTAAGGGTCCAAAGTGCAAAATGATTGCAATATTTGACAAGCTATTAATCGAAACTGTGACACTTACAAACTCTTTGTATGAGCCTATGAGATCATGTTGGGCCCCTTTATAATAACCTCTCTTTGTTTTTGTTATCTTAAATTCATTTTCTCGTGGTGAAAACTTTTTAGTTGATGGAAAACGTGTTAAATGTAAGTAGTGTAAAGTTGCAAAATGGTGAAATTTTCATTCTACAACTCATGTTACCAAATATACTATTCCATTGTGTCCAAATGGGTTATTTTACACTGGACATGGTCCTCTTTTGCACCCAAACATGTTGAATCACTCTGAGCTACATTCAACTGATTCAATCCCTTAAGGGTCGAAAATGAAAAATGGATGTAATCTTTGATGGGCTATTACTTGAAAATAGTGGCACTTATGAACTCTCCATCTGAGCCATCAAGATCACATTGGGTCCCACTACAATAAACTTTCTTAGTTTTTGTTATCTCAGAGTCATTTTCCCGTGGTGACAACTTTTCAGTTGATGGAAAAAGTGTCAAATACAAGCAGTGTAAAGCTGCAAAGTGGTGTAACTTTGTTCTACAACTTGTATGACCAAATGAACTATTCCAATGCATTTGGATAGGTATGTTTATGCTAGACATGGTCCTCTTGTGCACCCAAACACATCAAATCACTTCGAGCTATGTTCAACCAACTTGATCCCTTATGATGGCATGCAAAACAATAAAAAAGAGAAACACTCACATGATAGTTGAGAAGTATGAGTTTTCCACACCAAAAGCATATGACCATCCTCAAGTCTAGCAAGGACAAAAAATTTAATTATCCTCCTTTCCCTTACAACAATATACAACCAATTGAAAATGTGTACAATGGTGGAACTTTTAAACATTTTTTTTTTCCTCCATTATCAACTTTGGTTGTGACGCATTTTGTCATCTTCATTTGAAATGATTTTCTATGCTTGAAAATTGGAGTCTAAGATAAACAAGTGGTGCTCTCATGTATGTTTATTATTTGGTGCGATAATTAAAGTTTTCACCCAATTCTATTTCTTATTTGTATTATAAATTATAAATATTTCTCCCAAGTCAATTTCTTATGTAGGAAATAATATAGCAAAAAATTGACATATACATCTTTCGATGTGTTTATATAGTGATGGATAAAGAAAATGACAATTCATTCTGTACTATGAGGATTATGCTATGAAAATGTTTAAAGAATTTAAGATAAATGTTTGTATGATAATGTGTCAAGAAGTTAACTACTTATCATCTAATATGAATATTATGTTTTGAAGTGTTATGAAGATTATGTATCCTTTTCTTAATTGAGTTGTTGCAATCAAAAGATTAAATATACTAGTATATTTTTATGAAACATATTATGGAATACCAATTGAAAACATGTTTTTTACTTTTAGATAAAGCATTTGATGGAACTATTTGAATTAAATTGAATTAAGATATGTAAAAACAAGGGAGAACTAGGAAATATATTGCTCAAGGATCTTAAATAAGCCTTCTTACCAAATTTGAAAAAGCATGATAAGCCCATGGTTGAAAATTTTGTATCAAGATTAAAGTGGGTACTATATTATATAGATCATAATTATTCTTTATCGTTAAGATCTTCTAACTTTGGAAATGGTTTCACCAATTTGTGAAGGGTGAACTGTTCTTTATTCAGTTACGCCTATGTGGGTGCATTTTCCTTATCTCCCATTGCAATTTTGGGTGGATTACTACTTTCAAAGTATTAGGAATGCTTTGGGTAGATTTATATCCATTAATCCGATGGAAATAGAAATATATCAAAGGGGTTTCTTGACAAAGTTTGGTTGACAGTTGGGGAGTGAGCATGGAAACAATCCATTGATTATGAAAATGTCAGTGTAGAATATTCTGCCTAAAATATTCCTTTGGATAAGTTTGCTAGTTGTTAGATTTTTAGGATAATGAATGCTTAATTGTGCAATCTTGCATAGAGTTCAATGCCTATTTTCTAGTTGGAAGTTACCATTCTAGAAGGTTCATCTCCTGATATATATATATATATATATATATATATATATATATATATAGTATACTCATTCTTAAGCAATTATCAAGTTAATAATCAGTGTATTTATTTATGGTTAATCTTTTCTTTTCAATTTGCACAATTTTGTAATTTGTAACTCTACTAGTATTCCTAGAAATATTGAAGTTGTTTAGCATCAACTAATAAAGTTGTTTAGCATCAATCAATAAATATTCAAGACAAACCATGAAGGACAAAAATGAGCAATGCTAAGGCTAACCAATTAATAATTATACACATGAATAATTCAAGCATACATGTGAATAATTGAAGCACAACTACTCAAATACACATATGCCTTGAAGTATACACATGAATGCATAGTATACACAAATTAATACAAAGTATAAGCATGAATATCTAAGGTATATGCATGAAAACACATAAGTCACAAAGTATATATTGGAATACACGTAAGTCACAAAGTATACACATTAGTTGTAAAGTATAAACTTGAATACACATAACTCATATCTATTGATTTATGGATTTAGAATACAAATATGGACACCATCAATAAAAAAGAATTGTATTAACCAAATATCCATGTAGGTATGCATCAATATATGTCTATATAAGTATAAAATATATACAAAATAGTCATATAGGATTATGAGAATGCCATATAGGCATAAAATAAAGGGCTCTAGAATAAAAAGTCATTGCTCTCCATGCTCTCAAAATAAAATATTTCCCTTTCCTTTTCAACCTAATGGAGATAAGTCTATCACTCATTTATTCTTAGTTCAAGGAGTGCTCCTAGTGCTCCTCCTAGGGTGTAGTTCCTAGTAAAGCTTTAACTATTTGTACAATAACAAGTAAAGACATTAATATATAGAAATTGCATTATAAAAAATGATATATTTAACAAAATAATCACTTATCACCACTAGACGATCACTCTCCTCAAGGGAAATATTTGCATGTCCATGTTGTGGTGTGTTGAAGCCCTATAAAAACCATCCAAAGATAAATTAAACTACGAATCAATAATGGTTTGATTTTTCATTAACAACTATAATAACGAATGTAAATTGAAATTTAGTAATTTTCCTCATACCTCCATGAGAGGCGTCGAGGAGTCTATAGCAAAAGAAAAACCAAGATCCATTTCCCTATGAACATGTAGAGGTGTATCTGATTCCAACATCTAAAAATAAAACAACAAATTATTCAATCACAGAAACTACAATAGTGATGCATGTTATGGCTTATAATGTATGAGATAATGAAAAATAAATTGAGTACTTATTGAACTATATATTTCTGACTATCATGCTTACTATTTTCCCTATCCATGGCTTGTTCGAAAGCACTTGTTTTAGGCTTTTATCCATTAGAACAAGGTAGTGAACTATTTAATAAAATGCTTTGGTAGACATGTACAAAAATTGTGGTAACATAGAGAAGGCAGTGAACTGATTGAAAAAATGTCTCAAAGAAATGTAGTCTCATGGTGATGGAATGCCATTACAAACAAATGTGTCATGGAATTCTATCACCATGAGACCACATTTCTTTGAGGCATTTTTTCAAACATTTCATTGCCTTCTCTATGGTATTATGCTAGGATGGGGTGGATGGTATAGTGTGGTCTTGGTTATGAGATGGAGGGAAATCATGACATGAAGAGGGAGGGGTGGGGATATGAACAAGTGGAATAAAAGGTGGAAGGTTCCATTGATTGGTAAATTGGTGATGAGGATGAGGACCTTGAAAAGAATTTGGAGGGGAATTTTGGCTAAAGGCTTGATTTATATTCTTTAGGTAGTGAGTTGTTTGAAAAAATGTCTTCAAGAAATGTGGTCTCATGGTGATGGAATGAAATTCCATCACCATGAGACCACATTTATTCAAGGAATTTTTTGAAACTACTCACTGCCTTGACTATGATATTTCTTACTATTATGCACTTTGATAGATTTTTTCCAAGCATCCATAGTTTGTTGGAAAACACCCATTTTAGGCTTTTAGCCATAGGAGCAAGGAAGTGAGTAGTTTGATAAAATGCTTTGGTAGACATGTATGGAAAATGCACAGTAGTATAGAAAAGGTGGTGAGATTTTTGAAAAAATGCCTCAAATAAATGTGATCTCATGGTGATGGAATGGCATTCCATCACCATGAGACTGCATTTTTTCAAACTACTCACTGACTTGTCTATACTATTGCTACTATTATGATTTGATAGATTTTTTCCAAGCATCCATAGTTTGTTGGAAAGCACCTTTTTTAGGATTTTAGCCATAGCAACAAGGAAGTTCAAGTAGTTTGATAAAATACTTTGGTAGACATGTATGGAAAATGTGGTAGCATAGAAAAGGAGGTGAGTTGTTTGAAAAAATACCTCAAAAAAATGTGGTGCATGGTGCTGGAATGGCATTCCATCACCATAAGACCATATTTCTTTGAGGAATTTTTTGAAACTACTCACTGCCTTGTCTATGTTATTGCTTACTATTATGCTTTGATAGAATTTTTTGAAGCATCCATAATTTGTTGGAAAGCACCTAATTTAGGATTTTAGCCATAGTAGCAAGGAAGTGAGTAGATTGAATAAATTCTTTGGTAGATGTGTATGGAAAATTTGGTAGCATAGAAAGGTGGTGAGTTGTTTGAAAAAATGCCTCAAGGAAATGTAGACTCATGGTGATGGAATGGCATTCCATCACTATGTGACCACATTTTTTCAAGGAAGTTTTTTAAAACAACTCACTACCTTGTCTATGCTATTGCTTACTATTATGCTTTGATATATTTTTTCCAAGCATCCATAGATTTTTGGAAAGCACCTATTTTATGCTTTTAGCCATAGCAACAAGGAAGTGAGTAGATTGATAAAATGCTTTGGTATCTACATGTATGGAAAATGTGGTAACATAGAAAAGGAAATGAGTTGTTTGAAAAAATGCCTCAAAGAAATGTGGTCTCATGGTGATGGAATGAAGCCTAAAATAGGTGCTTTCCAACAAAATATGGATGCTTGGAAAAAATCTATCAAAGCATAATAGTAAGCAATAGCATAGACAAGGAAGCGAGTAGTTTGAAAAAATGCCATTCCATCACCATGAGACCACATTTCTTTGAGGCATTTTTTCAAACTACTTGCTTCCTTGTCTACGTTATTGCTTACTATTATGCTTTGATAGAATTTTTCCAAGCATCCATAGTTTGTTGGAAAGCACCTATTTTAGGCTTTTAGCCATAGCAACAAGGAAGTGAGTAGATTGATAAAATGCTTTGGTAGACATGTATGGAAAATGTGGTAGCATAGAAAAGGCAGTGAGCTATTTGAAAAAATACCTCAAAGAAATGTGGTCTTATGGTGATGAAATGGCATTCCATCACCATGAGACCACATTTCTTTGAGGAATTTTTTCAAACTACTCACTTCCTTATCTATGCTATTGCTTATTATCATGCTTTGATAGATTTTTCCAAGAATCTGTAGTTTGTTGGAAAGCACCTTTTATTAGGCTTTTGGCCATAGCAACAAGGAAGTGAATTGTTTGATAAAATGCTTTGGTAGAAATGTATGGAAAATGTGGTAGCATAGAAAAGGTGGTGAGCTATTTGAAAAAATGCCTCAAAGAAATTGGGTCTCATGGTGATGGACATCACCATGAGACCACATTTCTTTGAGTCATTTTTTCAAACAACTCATTGCCTTTTTTATGCTATTGCTTACTATTATTCTTTCATATATTTCTTCCAAGCGTCCATAGCATAGATAAGACAGTAAACTATTTGAAAAAATGACTTAGTAAAAAGTGGTCTCATGGAATGCCATGATTAGAAAATGCACTTGGCAGCTACTCCTAGTTATTATTTATGCTATGTGAAGTAATTGCATCATTTCTTATGTTGACTTTCTAAACAACTATATTGTAGTTGAAATTTTTTCATCTATCAACATCTAGTTATTAGTTATACAATTTGAAGTAATGCTTTGAGTTTGAAAGATGTGCAATGTAATGTAATCAACGATATGAATATAAACTACACAAATCTATTAAGCACAACTCATTAGTTAAACTCTTTATTCTACTAATTACTTGAAGGTTTGTCTAACTCCACTATAACTAGGAGGTGTTCCCATGAAACCTCTAATATTAGCCAATTCAACATCAAAAGTCAGATATTAGAATACCATTCATATAATAATGCTATTCACATGTAATAAATTTATAATTGTTTACTAGTTGCATACCTCTATGGTAGATGTAGTGGAGTAATAAATAGGTGGAGGGTCGGTGTATCCAGTATCAACACTATGACCCTAAAATCTTATTACAATCATAAAAATAAATTAGTTAATCTTGCATTTCAAAAATAAAATTTAATAAATTAATTTCAATGAAAATGCTAACATTTACCTAAGTATCGATGCCAAAGGTGTCATTCAAAATGTCAATTTCCCTCACCTTCTCCATAGCTACAGTTGTATCATGCGCACCAACCTCCTAAGTGTCTATGGGGTCATATGTACAAGTCAACCTATAAACTTGACAAGCATGGGGTGGAAGCCTACCACTCGAAGACTTCCCTGGATGGTGCTATACTATAGGACTGGCATGTTGGATGATACTTTGGTTCAAAGAGATGATAGACTACAAAGTGTCCACCTCAACACTCTCCTTCACAACGAAAGGGATAATGATGTGCTCATGCAAGTCGGCCTAGCAAGAGTTCATCTCACTTGCCACTGAGGATCTAGTCATGCACCAGGTCTATCCTGTGTCGACCCCCCACCTCTCCCATGAAAGTCCCTCATATCAAAATAATTGGGGATTTTGTTGAGGATGAACTCATAGTACAGTTTCCTCAAAAAATATTGGGGGACTTTGCAATTATTGCATGGTGGATAGTAAAAATCCATGTACCACCTACCGCAACAGTAGTTCCTAATCCCTTTGTGATGAAACCAATGGATTGGAAACCTCTTGGCATTAAGGTCAATATTTTGATTTGTGCATAGGTTAGTGAATAATGAGCACAAATCATATTTTGTATTTTTTTCATTTTTTACTTGTTTATATGATAATTTATCTGTGTAAAAATTCCTAGCCTCCTACCTCCTATTTGCCCAACCACTTAATTTTTTGTTGATTGCATCTACATGTTTAAGCATTTCTTGAAGTGAACTTGCAAGTGTTATTCTTTACATGGTTGAACTTACGATGAATTATTGAAGGTGAATTTGTTGATAGTGAATTGTTGATGGTGAATGTTCCTAAAACCCTAGAGATCAAACATGGATTTTCTCTTAGATAGTTTCATTCATTTGAAACTATAGTGGAACTATTGTCTTTAACATTTGTTTCCTTTTTCTTTTTCTGGTTTTGTTTAGTCTCAGGGCTTGCATCAAAGGTGGAAGTCATGGAAGGAACGCTAAGTGACAAATTGGAGGACTTGTGCGAGATCTTAGAGGATAAAGGAGTTCCACACTTTGATTTTATATTGAAGGATCACTCCAAGCAAAGTTACTTGTCAGATTTCTTGGTGCTTAAAGAGAGAGGAATGATTGGGAAAGGAACTATCATTGTGTCCAACAATGTGGGTTCAGATTTCTCCAACTATCTGTGAAGTAGCTCAAATGAATTGGAGAGTGAAGAGCACAAGTGTAGTGCAAAGTACATGAGTTTGCTTCCATCTATTATCACTGTTTCCACTTTCAAGGATGATATCCACATTTCTGTTAGGACATAAGTTCTATGTGTTAAATATGTTTACAATAGAAATTGAATCCTTGAAATAGAGCTAAAAGTAGGTGTTTAGTCATCTTTGGAAGTTATTCCATTTTTTTCTGTAATTTCCTTATGGAATTGAATGTCCCTTGTATGATATTTTTCATATTTAAACTTTGACGTGGAATTGTTAAGCTTATGTAATCCTTTCTAATTGGTGGCAATGTTTACATAGTAATAAAAGAATCTTATTGCTTGTGCAGTGCAAAGACAAACTTGATTTCTTCCAATAATGCAGTTCATGATTAAGAGCAAAAGGAAATTAATGTCAACTTAGTGCTTATGAATTTTTATTTTTATTTTTATGGATCTTCTTTTCTTCTACATTGGTAGTCACTATCATGATGGTGGAAGGGTTAAAAATAAGGCCATTGTCAATTCAAGCAGGCGACAAGAAAGTTTAGCACATCGATTTGTCATATTCCTTGTGCATGGGTATTTCTATATAAAGTTAATCTTTGACATGTCTTTGTGAAAGGATATACATATGTGTGAAGAAAAATGAACTTTCCTTTGATTTTTCTTAAATATATAAGATTCATATATGTGAATATAATTTTTGGGTTTTTTTTTCAATATTTTAATGATTAAATGTTGAAAATAAATAAAAAGTGTGTATTTAATTTGATTATTGTAGAGTGAATACAATTTGGAATGATAGTCTAAATTAGATGTTTTGGGATCAATCAAGAATAAATGGTGATGGTTTGTTTCTTATTTTGGAATCTATACAATGTCAAGTTTGGGAATTAGGACTCAGTTTGAGAGAATAGAAATGTCCTACACCTACACACTTGATTTGTTGAGAAGATGTTATACATTTTGCATGAAATATCTTTTATTTTTTAATGTTGTAGTTCATGTTGAAATGGGATGTCACACATTAGAATTGGACAATATTTCCTTAATGAAGCTCATATTGTGACATTGCACATGTTAACTAGATAACACATTGTGAGGTCATGGTTAGAGGGCATTGTCAAGTGGTCTCATTGTGTGAGTGCATTTAATATTTTTGAGGTCTTATAAAATGCTTTTAATATTCTATAAGCATTTAATGCTTGAGCTTATATGTTGCAAGCTAATCTTGGGTGCTTGGCATGAAGTTTGGAGAATACAAAGGGGTTTCCTTGGAGAATGTGCAATCACATGTTATCAATTGGTTCTAGTGACAAACTTGGGGTTCAACTTTTTGAAATGATTATTTTTGTTGGGGCATTAATTATTGGTGGCAAGGTGGTTTAGGAATCTTCTACTAAAATTTTCCCACATTTTTCTCTATTGCTTATAGAGGGGTTGGCTAGGATGTTATCCATCATCTTGTGCTTGATTCCTCTTTGAGTGTGGGCATAGATCTCTTGAAAGAGTTTGGTGTTTTCAAGTGTATTGTAATGTTTTTAGTTGTTGAATAATACATTAGTTTAGAGCCTTGGAGATTGGGTTTTAACCAAAAAATATTCCCTAGGATATATCTATGTCTCATTCTATTGTGTGGTTGCTTTATTGTGGCATTTCATTCTTAGTATTGCTTTCTGTTATTTCAAAATATTGTTGGAAATTGTGTAGATTAGATAACTTGTGACACTCTTCATGTAGAATTAATTGTGAAATTTTTGCACATTTCATATCATTAGGTATCACATCCTATCCAATATATTAGATCTATGAAGAGGAATATAAATTATGTCTCATAATCCTTGTTTGAATGAGAATTTTATTATAGTAATCTTATTTTAGAATATATAATTATGACAAACACATAACTTTGAACTAGGAAAACTCAAAATGAAAAATTTGTATGTGAACAAAGATTTTATGAATTATAATAACAAACCAAAAATCATATAAAGTAATTTTTTTATTGAAAGACAAATACTTCACTGCAAAATATCAACTCAAATTGCAGCCTATACTTTGGTTGATAGTCTCTAAATTCACAAACAAGGTTGCATGAGCACTACTAGGCCCCACCACAAGGTGATACGAAGAAACCGTGTGGTGGAATGCTATCTAAAAACATCTTGATTGCCGTTGATTCAAATCTTTTGACTATTAGTGCAGACCCCTTTCTTGATCGGTCTATCTGAGGAATAACTTGGTCCATCAGGTTACTTATTCTCTTTTGTACACAAAAAATAAATATTTAACAATATGGAATCCTAAATGAAACACATGCACAATCTCTCCCTTATAACTATGGATTGTAAATGAGCTATGAACAGCATCACAAGATCTATTTACCATCGGCTGAACTTTCTTAAAGTTTCCTTTTGAAGCATATAGAATATATCAAAGTTGTTCTCTCTCTGAAATTACTTTCATCAATAGGATTAGAATGACGGTTCCACATATGCTCTCAAGGTTATGGTCATACTTTGTATTCCTGTCTAGCAAGCATGCACGACTTACAGGGCAGTCCCCTGATGGCAGGGAAACAACCCTGCTTCACTATGTTCTTAATAAGGCAGAGGAAGGAAATGCATAGACTTTGTTGGGTGTCATTGATGATTACACTCAACGTGTTTGGACGATAACAATGGCAAGCAGAAGGGCTACATTCTGGAATCTGCAGTGCAGAGATGTGGTCCCAGATTGGCCTTATGTTTGGATTGTGGGTATTCTGCCATTCGAATTGCTTCCAAGATGACAAAGCCTGACAACAAGCTGATCTCTATAGAAATGAATCCAGATAATTGCAATGTTGCCAAAGCAATGATAAATCATGCAGGTAAGTTATTGTAGTTTTTCTTTTGTTTGGGCTGGTATTGTAAACATGAGGATGCTGACAATATTTGAAAGTGCAAATTCATCCCGAGAGATCAAACAGGGGTTTTCTCTTAGGCACTTTCTCTCATTTGAAATTATAGAGAAACTACTGTCTTTAATATTTGTTTCCTTTTTCTTTTTCTGGTTTGGTTTAGTCTCAGGGCTTGCATCAAAGGTGGAAGCCATGGAAAGAATGGTAAGTGACAGAGTGGAGGACTTGTGTGAGATCTTAGAGGACGAAGGGGTTCCACACTTTGATTTTCTTTTGATGGATCACTCCATTACTTCAGATTTCTTGGTGCTTGTAAGGAGAGAGGAATGATTGGGAAAGGACTATCAATATGTCCAACACTACGAGTTCAGATTTTCTCCAACTATCTGCGGAGTAGCTCAGATGAATTGGAGAGTGAAGAGCACAAGTGTAGTGCAGAGTACATGAGTCTGCTTCCATCTATTATCACTGTTTCCACTTTCAAGGCTGATCTCCCCATCTCTATTAGCACATATTTTTTATGTGTTAAAACATGTTTTCAGTAGAAAGTGAGTCCTTCAAATGGAGCTAAAAGTAGGTGTTCAACCATTCTCGGAAGTAGTTTCCATTTTTTTCTGCAATTTTAGCATGAAATTTTCCATATTCAAAATTTGAGGTGGACTTCTTAGCTTATGTAATCCTTTCTAATTGGTAGCAGAGTTTACAATGTAATAAAAGAATCTTGTTGCATCTGAAATTCAAAGACAAATTTGATTTCTTCCGATGATGCAACATGAATAAGAGCAAAAGGAAATTAACGTCAACATAATGCTTATGAACTTTTTTAATAGATATTTTCTTCTACGTTGGCAGTCACTGTCATGGTAGTGGAAGGATTAAAAATAATGCTATTGTCAATTCAGCCAGACGACAAGAAATTTGAGTACACCTATTTGTGATATTCCTTCTGCATGGGACATATGGTTGGTCTATATAAATTTGTTAATCTCTGATGTCTTTATAAAGGGATATACATGTGTAAAGAAAACTGAACTTTCCTTTTAAGTTTGATTTTGATCGAATATATAAGCATGAAGATTCATTAATGGGAGTATAATTTATTTAAACTAGCAAATGAGCATAAATGTTTTTGGGTATGTGTTTCTTTAATGTAGATAAATAAATTAAATATGTGTATTTAGTTTTATTAGTCAAAAATGAATGCAATTTGGAACGACACTAAAAATTGAATGTATTAGGATAAATAAAGAATGAGTGGTGATGGTTTGTTATTCACTCTAGAATTTGTGCATGTCAAGTTTAGAGATTAGGGTTGAATTTGAGATCTTAAAAAATGTTCTATATCTACAAACTTTATCTTGTTAGGAAGATATTATACGATCACATGAAACATATTGTATTTTGTAATGTGACTTCTTTTTGAAGGGTCCCTCCTCAAGAGGCTATATGATCCATGTCAAAATAGAATGCCACACATTATGATTGGATAACATTTCTCACAAGGAGGTCATAGTTAACATTGTAAATGTTAATATGGATGGTAGATTAGGGTTCATGCTTTAATGAGCACATAATTAGTTGGTATAATTGGGTGAATGCATTTAATATTTTTGGGGTCCCAAATACATGTAATATTTGGGCATGAGGTTTAGAGAATACAAAAAGGTTGCCTTGGAGAGAGTGCAATCACATGTTGTTATGGGGATTTGTGCATTGATTATTTTCCTTGGGACATTCATTATTAGTGTTTAGGTGATTTTTGAATCTTCTAGTAAGTTACCCTTTCATTATTGCTCAATTGCCTATAAATATCAAGATTGGGTAGGAGATTATCCATGATTTTGTGCTTAATTCATCCTTAAGTGTGGGCGTTGATCTCTTGAAAGAGATTGGAGCTTAATCATGTTTTGTAATCTTTTCAATTGTTGAATAATACATTAGTTTAGAGATTTGGAGATTGGGTTTTTCCCAAAAAAGATTTTCCTAGTGCATACCAATGTTGCATTCTCTTGTGTGGTTGACTTATCATGCTTTTTCAAAGTTATTATTTATTTGTGTCCTTTTTCTTAAATATTGTTAAAAATTACATAGATTATATAACGTTTGGTACTCTTCATGTAGAGTTAATTATGGGATTTCTACAAAAAAAATCATTTGGTGTCAAAGTCTACCCAACTTGTTAAATTTATGAGGATGAATAGGGCTTATATCTATTAGTCCTTGTTTGAGTGGGAGTTCTTTTGTAGTAATCTTATTTCCAACAAACAACTATGACAAGAACATATATTTTAGGGATGCAACTTTGAGCTATGAATAGATATATATGGGTTATGATTGCAAATAAAGAATCATCAAGTATGAAAGGTGAAAATCAGTAAAAAATATTGGAAAGAGAGAACTATCATCAAGCCATGTTTTGTGATTGCATTGCTCTTGATTTCTATAGAGGAGCTCACCACAAAGAATCTTTAAGATAAGATTGGGAACTTCCATCAAATAAATTTCCTTTGAATAAGATCTTCTAGGGAAGATATTATATTTGTTGGAGATGGGTGATGTTGGGGTAAGTGCAAAAAGATGGGGGGCCAAAAAGGGGTCTTAAGTGGCCACTTTTTTTTTTTTAAAATCAAGAAATACTAACCTTGGACGTGAAATTGAGGATAGTTACACTGAAAATTTTGAGATGCAACAAAAACAAGGATCATAGTGCTTTGAGTCTAGTTTCTAAACTACTAATTTACTTTTAAAATGGTTGAAATTAAGGAGTTCAAAAGAGGGACCCACAAAAATTGGTGTTGTTTTTGTCAAAAAAATATAACATAGCAACTTTTGTGGGAATGTAGCATAGTGAACTTTTTTTAGTATTTTTAAAATCGCTTCAATGAGAAATTAGCTAACAGTATGTAGTTGATGTACAATTTTTTTGATAATTTTTTAATGAATATTTGATATTTTAAGTACCAATTTTCAAAGTGGACACTTCTTGAAAAATATAATTTTGGTCGTATTACCCTACAAATTTTGGAAACTAATTGTTTTTTTTTAATATTTGTAGAATAGAGTCTAGTTTCTAAAAATGTAATTTATTTGAAATTTTGATGAACGGTTGATTTATAACAAAAAAACACCAAACATTACTTTTTGCCAAAAAAGAGACACAAACAAAATAAATTATAGATCAAAGGCTTAACATTGTCAAAAAGTGAAAAAAATTACATCGTTGGATAGCTAAGAGAGAGCCTAACATCAACAGGTGTTCGATTTGTTCAACATTGAAACATGCGCAATCTTGACGGTGAGCACGAACCTGATTATGTGAAATATTGTAGAATTTGCAAAAACACGTCTTTGGTCATTGGGAAGGCCCTCCAATCCTTTGGGCTGGTATTCCAAGGCAAATAGCTTAGGGATTCCTAAAGCAAGATATAATGCAAGCACTTTATAACGTGCTTGTGTTATATCTTAGTTTTGACATGGTTTTTGTGTTTGTGCAGGACATGTCTAGCAAGACATAACGCGAGTGCATTATAATGCGCTTGCATTATGCATTGCTTTATGTTAAATGCTACTTTATTGAATGTATGTTTGTATGTACATGTATGCTTGTATGTCATGTATGTATGTATGTATGCATGTTTGTATGTATGTATGTATGTATGTATGTATGTATGCCCATATGTAATTATCAATGCATGTATGTATGTATGCCTATATGTATGTATGTTTTTAAGATTGTATATACATATGTACATGTACATGCTTGTATGTATGTAGGATTGCATGTACACATGTATTATGCTTGTATGTATGTAAGTATGTATGTATTTATGTGTGTCTTTAGAGGGAGGGAGAATTTTAAGAGAGAGAGAGAGAGTTGTCTAGATAGGGTGAGAGGGAAAGAGGGAGAGCGAGAGAGAGAGGTAGAGAGGTAGTGAGAGAGATTCTTGAGAGAGGGAGAGGGGGTGGAAGGGAGAGACTAAGAGAGAGGGAGTGGGAGAGAAGGGGTTGAAGTGAGAGGGAATTAGCTAGGTAGGGTGGGAGAGAGAGAGATTTATATAGGTAGGGTGTGAGAGGGAGAGACTTGAGAGTGTGAGGGGGGGTGAGAGGGGGAGACTTGAGAGACAGGTAGTGAGAGGGAGTGCGAGAGAGAGGGAGTGTGAGAGTGAGAGACCTAAGAGAGGGAGAGAGTGTGGAGGGAGTGACCTAAGAGAGAGGGAGAGAGAGGGGGGGTGGAGTGAGAGGGACTTATCTAGGTAGGGTGGGAGGGATAGATAGAGAGGGGGGAGAGAGAGAGAATTACCTAGGTAGGGTGCTAGAGGGAGATACCTAAGAGAGAGAGGAGTGGGAGGGAGAGACTTGAGAGATAGGGAGAGAGAGGAGTGGGAGAGAGAGGTAGTGGGAGGAGATAGAGTGATATAGATAGAGGGAGTGAGAGAGAGTGGTAGGGATTGATTGAGTGGAGATTAGAAAGAGGGAGAGGTAGATAGAGACAATTAGAGAGGGTAGGAGAAAGGGAAGGAGAGAGAGGTGAGATGTAGATGAGAGAAAGGATAGGGCTGAGGGTATAGGGTTGAGGATTGGGTGGAGGACCCATGGGTTGATGGTTTAGGGTATGGGGTTGAGGGTAGAGGTAGAGGGTAGAGGGTAGAAGGTTTGTTTAGGGTTGAGGGTTTAGGGTATAGGTTTGAGGGTATGGTTGAAGGATTAGGTTGAGGGTCCAATGTAAAGGGTAGAGGGTATATGGGTTTAAGGGTTTAAGGGTTGAGGGCTTAATGTATAGGGTAGAGGGTTTAAGGGTTTAGGGTTTAAGGGTTGAGGGTTGAGGGTTGAGGGTTTAAGGTTGAGGGTAGAGGATTGAGGATATAGGGTCGAGGTATTAGAGTTGAGGGTCCAATATATAGGGTAGAGGGTATAGGGGTTGAGGGATTAGGGTTTAAAGATTGAGGGTTGAGGGTAGAGGGTAGAGGGTTGAGGCATTAAGGGTTGAGGGTTGAGGGATTAAGGTAGAGATTTTACTTGGATTTAAGGGTCTAAGGGTTGAGGGATTAGGGTTGAGAGTAGAGGGTAGATGGTTTAAGGGTTGAGGGTTGAGGGTTTAGGGTTGAGTGTTTAAGGGTTTAAGGGTTTAGGGTTTAGGGTTGAGGGATTAGGGTAGAGAGGGAGGTATGGATGGAGGGAGGATAGAGGGAGAAGTGAGATAGAGAGAAGGAGAGAAGAGGAGGGAGGGACTTAGATATATGAGGGTTGAGAATTGAGGGTATAGGGCTGAGGACTTGTAGGGTTGATGGTTTAGGGTATTGGGTTGAGGGTATAGGGTTGAGGGATTAGGGTTGAGGGTACATATGGTTGAAGGATTAGGTTAGGGTCCAATGTATAAGGTAGAGGGTATCAGGGGTTGAGGATTTAGGGTTTGAGGGTTGAGGATTAAGGGATTAAGGGTTGAGGTTGAGAAATGAGGGTTGAGGTTTAATGTATAGGGTGAGGGTTTAAGGGTTGATGGTTGAGGGTTTAAGGTTGAGGGTAGAGGATTGAGGGTATAGGGTTGGGGGATTAGGGTTGAGGGTCCAATGTATAGGGTAGAGGGTATAGGGGTTGAGGGTAGAGGGATTAAGGGTTGAAGGATTAGGGTAGAGATTTTACTTGGGCTTAAGGGTTTAAGCATTGAGGGATTAGGGTAGAGGGTAGAGGGTATTGGGTTGAGGTTAGAGGGTAGAGGGTTTAAGGATTTAGGATTTAAGGGTAGAGGGTTGAGGGTTTAGGGTTCAGGGTTGAGTGTTTAAGGGTTTAAGGGTTGAGGGTAGATGGTTGAGGGATTAAGGTAGAGAGGGAGGGATGGAGGGAGGGAGAGATGGATGGATAAGTGAGATAGAGAGGAGAGAAGATGAGGGAGGGAAAAAGATATATGAGGGTTGAGGGTCCAATGTATAGGGTAGAGGGTTGAGAATTCAGGGTATAGGGTTGAGGACCTATAGGGTTGACAGTTGAGGGTAGAAGTTTTAAGGGTTTAAGGTTGAGGGTTTAGGGTCGAGGGTAGAGGATTTAGGGTTTAGGGTATAGGTTTTAGGGTATATGGTTGAAGGATTAGGGTTGAGGGTCCAATTTCTGGGGTAGAGGGTATAGGGGCTAAGGGTTTAGGGTTTAAGGGTTGAGGGTTGAGGGATTAAGGTTCGAGGGTTGAGAATTGAGGGTTGAGGGTTTAATGTATAGGGTAGATGGTTGAGGGTTGAGGGTTTAGGGTTTAGGGTTTAGTGTTGAGTGTTTAAGGGTTGAGGGATTAAGGTAGAGAGGGAGGGATGGATGGAGGAAGAGATGAAGGGATAAGTGATATATGAGGGTTGAGGATTTGATGTATAGGGTAGAGGGTTGAGAATTGAGGGTATAGGGTTGAGGGTAGAGGGTATCGGGGTTGAGGGTATATGGTTGGAGGGTAGAGGGTAGAGGGTTTAAGGGTTTAGGGTTGAGTGTAGAGGGTATCAGGCCTAAAACATATTTGATGCCTTTCAAATTTTTGAATGTAGCTTAGTGATTTTTTGAAAAACATGTAAAATGAATTTAGATTCCAATCTTAGTATTTTTATTGAAGATATTAACAATGCATCCTACATATGGAAAACTTAATATGAGCAAGAATATTCTTGAAAGAACCATTGATTCTCAGTTATCTAGAAGGAAAATTATTGCGATAAACAAAAGTTATAAAAGAAATCATCTAAAGGTCACAGGTTAAGGAAACCACATATCGATATACTATTGAACATGCATATGAAAGAGTTCAACAAAGTAAATTATATAGGTGAAAGGGGTTTTACTACTAGGATTGCTATGCCTAGCAATAGATAATTTCCTACATACAGTATGCCTAGAACTTGATTGACATGTAACCAGTGAGCAAAGGTAGTTCAAACTTTCTATAATGATTTGCAAAAGTAGGAAAATATTACTGCAGATATTGATAATGTGAATGCATTGTAAAAGACATGTAGTTAAAATTTCTCATTGGAAACCATCTATACACATCAATATAAGGAAATAAATCATAAAATAGAAAACTTGAAGAAATATCTCCTCTAACTCTAGTGTAGTTCCTTTTGCTTCTTTTTCGCCTTTATTTATTTTCCTCCTCCTCCTCCCTCCACGAATGTCGAAGAATTATCCCTTAAATTGTTTCCTTCCTTCCTTAAAAAGGATCTTAGAGTGGATCCCTCCACTCTCCTGCAATTCTTTATCTTACCTTCAGTTACAAAGACTTGTATGTGTACCCCCATCACTTCCACTTTCTTGTCCCTATAATTATGGGTCTTCTTTTTCTTTTTTCTTTTTTTAATTTTTTTGTTTAAAGAACATAGCTTTCTAAGTTTTATTAGCTACATAAAATTTGGTACATCTCAAAATCATAACAATTAGAAATAGTGATAATTCAAGTTAAAAATTTAATTGAAGGTAATGAAGATTTATTAACGATTTAGATCTTTATAATCTAGATAATAAGGATTTAAGTGATTTAACTAACAAGTTCATCAACCAATTCTATATAAACATAAATAGATGACTAATTTTTTATAACAATAATTTATAGTTGATAAATTCATGACAATAGAGTAAATCACCATTATTTTAACTCTTAAGCACTTCCATTATAGTATTATCAACCTTCAAATTTATACAATTGATAAAGATAAATAATAGAGTTAAACAATACCTTTAGTATTTTTGATGCCAAGTCATTCTTCTCACTAATCTCAAATCGCATTAACATCTAAATCCTCAAGTTGCAAGACCCAATTAATCATCTTGCATTTGAGAATTTGTACTATCTCTTGCCTATAAGGTATCTTCCATATATATATATACACCAATTTTCCTTTCACAAAAATAGTCGATCATTTAAAATCAATCAACTAAAATTCTTTAATGATATGTATGTATCCATAGTCCTTCAATTCGTTATGTTATTACGGAATGGGGATTGTTACACCAATGATATAAAATAGTAACACTAAATAATAGAGACCATTACCATAGCCAAGGCTCTCCACTTGAGATATTTTCTTAGTGGATTTTACAATGGAAGCCCACTGAGATAGGCTTAACTATTATAGAAGAAGAGATGGACCACAAAAAGATTATTGTTCTTTTGTTGCGAAAGTAGTTGTAGAAAGTTTGGAATTTTTTTGTTATGAAGATAGTTACTTTCTTGAGAGAGTGAGAACATAATGTATCTTGAATGAGGATGAAGGAAGGTTTTGTTTTCTTGGATAGGTGAGAAAAGGCATTTTTTTTCCACTTGAGAATTATGCCATTCATTGTAAGAAGCTTACATGGAAAGGGTGCTTTTGAATATCAAAATTTTATTCGATGCTAGCATGCCCCACAAACATCTCCACATGGTGTTAAGGAGAATTTTGTTGATTTTCAAATTGCAAGTTGGTAATATTTCATGCTTATTATTTATGGGATAAAATCTTTAAATATCAACTTAGAATATTTAATCATTAATTTTCAAATCTAATTGGGTTCAAACTATGAATGTGAAATTGCACAAGTATGCAATTTTTGACACTACAATTTCTTTCTCTCCATCTCCCTCTAATTTTCTATCTCTCACTCTCACTCACTCTATTTCTCTATCTCTCCATAATCTTATATCTCTCTATATATACATACATACATGCATATATACATACATACATATATGTATTAATATATGTGTATGTATATGTATTTATGTAAATGTTTGTATGTATATGTGTGTATGCATATTTATGTATGCATAGATATGTACATATATATATATATATATATATATATATATATATATATATATATATATATATATTTGTATATATGTATGCATGTATATGTATTTATATACATATATGTGTATATGTATATGCATATCTTATTATCTCTATATGTATTTCCCTCTCAATATTTGTGTCTCATCTCTCTATCTCTTTATCTCTCTCACTTTATCTCTTTGTATGTCTCTCCATCTTCTCAACTCTCTCTCTCTCTCTTTCTCAATCTCTCTATCCTCCCTACTTCTTTATCTCTCCCCCTCCTTCTCTCTCCCTTCACCCCTCTCTATATTTTAATCTCTCTCTCCCCCTCCCCCTCCCCCTTTCCCTCTATCTATTTCTATCTCTCTTCCATCCCCCTCTTGCTCCCCTCTCCTTATATCTATTTCTATATCTCTCTCATCATTTATTTATGTTTCTCTTCCTCACTCTTTATCTCTCTATCTCTCCCCTCTCTCTATCTCCCTCTATCTCTCTAGATTTATCCCTCTCCTTATCCTTTTATATCCTCCCTCTTTCTTTATCTCTCTCTCTCTCTCTTCTCTATCTCTTTGTATCTCTCTTGCCATTTATTTATGTTTCTCTCCCTCTCTCGCACACACACTCTCTCTTTCTTGTACCATCCCTCTTTATCTCTCTATCTACCCATCTCTATCTTTATCTCTTTATCCTCTTCTCTCCCTCCTATCTCCATCCCTCCATCTCTCCCTTAATCTCTCTCATTTTGATTTCTCTCCCTCTCACTCTTCCTATTTGATTATATCTCTCTATGTGCCCATCACTCTTTCTCTCCTATATCATTCTCTCTCTAGAACCACTCTACCTCACCAATTTCTCTCTATCTTTCCCTCTCCATATATCTCTTTCTATCTATTTCTCACTATATCTATATGTCCATCTCTCTATTTTTCTATATCTTTCTCACACTATCTATTTATGTCTCTTACCCTCTCCCTCTTTATCTTTATATCCTTACCTCTATTTTGCTACCCTCTCTCTATCTCTCTTCCTCCCTATATTTATATCTCTCTCACACTACCTCCCTATGTATGTATATATGTGTATATATATAGCCCTATCCCCATATCTCTCTTTCATATATACATATATATCCATCTCTCCCT
Organism: Sequoia sempervirens; assembly: GCA_007258455.2. Taxonomy (NCBI): domain Eukaryota; kingdom Viridiplantae; phylum Streptophyta; class Pinopsida; order Cupressales; family Cupressaceae; genus Sequoia; species Sequoia sempervirens. The sequence goes on from VDFB02193867.1 coordinate 436,332,059, forward strand.
CTCTATCTCTCTTCCTCTCTCAATCTCTCACATTCACTCTCTATTTTCTCTCTCTCCCTCTCTCTCTATCTCTTTATATATATCCCTCTCCCTCTATCTATTTCTACCTCTGTCACAATTTCTTTATATTTTTATCCCTTTCCCTAAAAAATTCTCTCTCTCTCTCTCTCTCTCTCTCTCTCTCTCTCTCCCCCTATCTCTCTTAATTTCCCTCTCTATTTATCTATCTCTCTATCCTCCCTCTCTCTTAAATATATATCTCTCTCTATTCCTCTCTCTCCCTCGATCCCTCCATTTTTCTCCTTTCTATCTCTATCTATTTCACTCTCCCTCTCCCTCTTCTCTATCTCTCCCTATTTCCCTCAGGTTATCTCTCTCCCATCTCTCTTTCTCTCCCCCATTCTATCTAATTCCCCCTCTTAGTATATTTATTTCTATCTCTCTCTCTCTCTCACTATATTTATATATGTCTCTCCCTCTCCATTTTCTTTATCTCTCTATCTTTTATTATTTCTCTCACTATCTTTTATTTTTTTGGTCTCTTACCCTCTCCCTCTTTCTATCTCTATCTCTCTAACTCTCTATTTCTCTCTCTCTCTCTCTCTATATATATATATATATATATCTCTCTATCTCCTTATATATCTATATGTATTTCCCTCCCCCTCTCATTCTCTTTACGTATATCTCTCTCACTATATGTTCATGTCTCTCTCCCTCTCTTTATGTGTATCCAACCTCCCCCTTTCTATTCCTCTTCTCTTGCTCCCTTCATCCCTCTCTATCTCTTTAGCTCTCTCCCCCTCCCCCTCTCTCTCCCCCTCGTATCTATTTATATATCTTTCATCATTTCTTTATGTTTTTCTCTCTCATTCCTCCCTCTTTATATCTCTCTCTTCCTATGTATCTCTCCCTCCCTTTATATTTACTATTCTCCCTATCTCTCTTTCTCTCCCTCTCCCTCTCCCTCTTCCTCTATCTCTTATTATATATCTCACTATTTATTTAGGTTTCTATTGGAAATGTATCCTCGTACTACTTCAACCTAACTCCTAATTTGTATTATCTTTGTTATTTAATGATCCAAGAGTGCCCTAGATATATTGTTCCATTTCATGATGATTTTCATGTAAATGTCTCTTATCTATATCAAGAGGTTCTTGAGACCCATAAAAATATTAGAAGAAAAACATTGTCTCTTCTTCAATTTAAGGCCCAATATGCTATTGTCCATGCCAAAAAGGCTCATATTTATCTATCCTTCTTTACTCATAAATAATTAATGAAACTAAGTGTTAATTTTGATGGTATTTGTACAAGGGAACACATGGAGAGAACAATCTAATGGCATTGCTAGTGAACCCAATCGCAACAAAGACATTTTTACATGTTGTAATGAGTATAGGGAAATTTATAAGTTAGGTGATTTAGATCTAAGCAATCAAGTATGATAGTAGAGTTTAGCATTTAAGGGGGAACAACCATGTTTTTCCAATACAAGATCAATATTATAAATATATGAAAAAAGTATTAATAAATTAATATAACAATGTAGGAACAAAAATGATATGATCAAGATATGTGGAATAAATTTATAAAACATGAGAATTTTTTATGACACAAAATGCACACATGTTTTATAAACAAGAAAAATTGCTCATATTTTGTAAGTTAAAAATGTGCTTATATTTTATAAGTCATAGAAAACACTAGCATTATGGCTTGGTATTTACCAAGCCATAATGCAATCATGCTATATGATTTTTAAAATAACACAAGTGTGTTATGTTGAAATATTTACCAAGTCATAATGCAATCATGTTATATGATTTTTAAAATAACACAAGTGTGTTATGTTGAAATTGACCATTTGGCCACTTTTTTATAGACCATTTCCATGCACTCACCCCTCTATCTTGCATGACATCATGTGGGCCCTTTGGTAGCAGTTTTGTAAATGCATAAGAATTTTAATACTTCCAAATATTATTTATACAAATGAACAAAAGAACAACATTTTACTAAGTATCCATGCTTAGGGTAATATAATATGTTCTATATAACTTATCAACAATATATAACTAGTTATTAAAATGATATATGTCAATTTTTATTTAACCTTCTAGATTTACAATAGGTAATCTTACTAATGCAAAAAATGAATGGTTAATTCTTGATAAAATTTAATTAAGATATCAAATATCATTTATTTTTTAAAGTTTGGTATATAAAATTTAGTATAAAAGTAATTGACTTTTCATGAAAAATGCACAACAATACAATGATTACTTTGTTCAAGGATAAAAGATTCTCTGGCCATTGAACTTCCTCCACTAATTTTATCCAGGGTGATGCCAACATTTAAACATGAAGGTCTTTATTATTGCAGTGAACTTTCTATTTGGCCAACATTAAACTTAAGCAAACAAGGGAATTTGACGTTTTTTTAACTGTGTTAAAGAAATTACATGAATTTGCTCGTAGGTAGCGAGGGATATTATGGACCATCACTGTTGGGGTAACAGTGATCAGCCTTGGGTTTTTCCTTCTCTAGTGTAAGCTTGGCATGGGCTGTGATTCCTCCCAGACTCCGTCGTTTCATGTTCTTGAAGACCTCCTCATCTGTCAACATTCAGATTGCAGGAATCTATATCCCAGACCACATGTTAATATGCAAAATTGATTCTCCCACTTTGATCCTTGGGTAGTCCTTGACTCTACTGTAGGGTCATACTGTTTGAACTGATCCTTACCAAAACCATAAACTAGGTCTGATGCGTTGGCTTCGATTGCTTTTAATCTTTGAAACTCATTTTTACCTAGAGTAACAGGCAACTTTGGGAAGTTTATCATGTTATTGCTTCTCAGCATGACATATATACTGTGCACGTACTGATAACATACTTCTAGGATCATTAGTTCTTCAGAGAAATAGTGGGCAAGTTTACTTCTTGGTGTGAGAGCCCCATCAACTCTGGTTGTAGTATGTGCAGGTTATAATTGTGAGCTTGCTATCGTTTGAAGGTCTTTCTTCAAAGCATTATGAATTCTGGGCTTTTTGCCATTGTTAATAGCCTCATAAACTGTGGTTAAAAAGATAGTGCAAATGATTGTATAATGAGGTTGATATTTATGGCCATAGAGGAGTGCCCCAAAAACATGTACATGTAGATCCTTTTGTGGGGATGGTTTGGGAAATACTCTTGAATTGAAATCAAGTAGAGGCACAAGAGGCATTGGTGAAAACTGAAATATGAACACATAAAGAAGTTACTTCCTTTTCCTTTTTTGCGGCTTGAAACTTATCATCTAGATTAATTGCAATGATCTCTCCCTTATTTGGCACACAATCCCTTTGTTTGGCAAAATCATTGCTTCCTTGATTTCTAGGGAAAAAGGTCTTGCAGGGTAAACAAGGCTTGCTTTTCACTTGAATTGCTCTGGTGTGCATCATACCATTCTTTCATTAACCAAATGTTTTGACTCTGACAATCTCCATCTCCTTAACCAATGTATTGAGGTTGGTCAACAGGTTCCCACGAAATTCAAAGCCCCTTGCATAAGGTGTAAGTGGTGGAATTTTTTTTCTCAAAGTGTATGGACATGAGAAAAAATCTGGCTTTGCTGTCATTCTATGTAAGAATGATGTTTAAGCACTTTTCCCATAGGAAGTAGCATCCAGTTGAGCGTGTGTACCATCCTTAGGGGCATCTCTTACATTCTGAAGATATGGTAAAGACCATTGTAATCTGTTGATGATATCCTCAGTATAAACACCATATCATTGATTATTTGAACTACAGAGATTAAGGGTTCTGAGACTTTAGCTTTACCCCTGCCTTTTAGAGCCATCTTGCCTTGACACTATCCCTGAGCTCAAATTTACACTCAATCACTTGCAGTATGCTTTGAAAACAAACTTGTCGCAGAGACTCAAGAATTCACATGATACACGGCAAGCTTAGGATTCTTGAGGCTTTATTTCTTAAAAGGAATTCAAATTTCAAACCGAGTTCCTCGTCATGATGAAAATTGATCTAGTCGGCCAATTACAAGATTTCAAGACATGTAGATTGTAAAATCTCATTGAGGCTTGAAGCCTCATTAATTACCTATTTTCAAATAAATCTGTCATCTTGGTCAGTGGTCTCTAACATCTTTAAATCTAGGATAACAAAGCATAGGGGAGAGGACCCAGTAGTTGAACATGTTTCAATAGTTGTGATGGTAGTTGTTTATACAATGCCCAATAGTTGTGATAGTAGTTGTTTATATAATACCCAATAATTGTGACTTGACTACCCATAATTAAACAAAATGTATTCATTTGATCTAAAAAGCAACCAATCATGTGATGCCACATCAGCGCTCAACTACCCATGATGTGAATGCACAAGTATTGGCAGCACTTTTTTTGGGCCTTTTTGGACACCTTGACAAAATGTATGTTGATGTGGCATCATATTTGATGACGTGGCCTCAAAACGAAAGTTATAAGCAGGGGACTTGCCAAGTAAGCTGCTGTAAAAAATTGGGAGTGATTTGAAATTTCCACGTAGGATAATTAGAAATGTGTAGTTAGGGTGCACAACTACTGGGTCCTCTCCCCTAGATGGTTTGTATTCTGAGACACCAAGAAGAAAGCTTGATGAGCGATGACTACCTTTAAAAGGAAACTTGAGTTAAGGTTAAGGCCACTTAATAAAAAGCCTTGCTCGGAACCTAAGGTTGCTTGTGTGATGAACACCGGGCTCAAACATATCTCGAGTCCGATCACACATAGAATGCATTTAAAAGCCTTGAGTATTTGCTATCGAAAAGTTTTGAGATTTAAAAGCCTTGAGTATTTGCTATCGAGAAGTTTTGAGTTTTAGCATTTGGGTTTGAATCATGATTTGAGAATCTTAGGACCTCGAAGATTATGAAGACAACTTAGGAGACTCGTGATGCAAAAGTCCAAGAAACAAACACAGAATAAAGCAAAACATTTTAATTTGGTTTCATTGATTAATGGCTCTTGGTTGAATCTTAGAGAATTAAAGTCTTAGGTACTCAATGATCAACGCAAGAAACAAAAAAGCTCCGACGATCCGGTTAAGAATAATAAAGATCAAGTTTAAGATTACATTTCGTCAAAGAAAAGAAACAAAAAAGCTAAGAAAAAAAAAAAACAAAGAGAGTCCGATATGGTGACAATTGTCATTATCACAAGATCTTAGTCATAGCCAACTTGAAGAAAAATCAAACAGGGAGTAGTGCAATCTTAGACAAACTTAATTCTAAGAATAAAACGAAGTATAGTCACGAAAAATAAATAAAATAAAAGTGAAAAATATGTGTGGAAACTACATGAGAGCAACACAAAATTTAAGCATTTTACAAGAGAAATCATTTAAAGAATTATAATGACCTTGATTTTGTAAAATTGGGTTGTTGGGCACAAAACATACTACCCTTGATATGTGGGGGGACACTGAGGGGCACATAACTCTGTCAACATTGACACATGGATTTTGTTGTTTTGTTAGTAGCCTTGTCATTATACATAGAATACATGGCAATAATGCGACAATGATATGGAGAAAATGTGGTGGCAACTTCTCTTAACACCTTCTCTAACACACTTTGATCTGCATAGATAGTTGCAGTTCCATTGCTAGATAATGGTGACATGGAAGTATGTCTTCATGGTTTTAATATACTTTAGAGTTTCAGGCAGTCTTGTAACTACTTAATATCGCTTCTAGACCCTCATGTAATATATTGTATACTACCATTGTTTTTGTACTTGCATGTTAAAACCTTGCATTATCATTGAATTTTCTAACTTGTTATGTTGTTTTTCTTTCCTTATTTGTATGTGCTTTGATATAGTTGTTGGCCTATGTCATTCATAGTTATGCTTCCTTTATGGCACATGTAACCCACCAAGTGTTCATCCACTCGATACCATCATGGGTCCTAGATCAACGATATCAAAGTCTATACATACACTCATATTATATCTTTTGCTGATGGAAAATTGTAAGTTTTCGGGAACACAATTCTTAGGGTTTTGCCAAAGCAAGTTGGAAAGTGGGCAATAAAAACCAACCTATGAACATTTATTGTTGTTGGATTGGGTTGTTGTAGATCTAGAGGAACCGTTGTCACCTTCTCCTAATTTCTCAAAATCTATTGTTCCTCTACACTTCTAACTTGTAGTTGCTAAGAGGGAATGGGGAAGTTGCCTAAATTTTGCATGGTTTTATAGTGTGTGCAAAAGTGTGTTTAAAGTAATTTAATTTGTTTTGATTGTTTAACTATCTGAGGTTTAAATAGAAATAAAATGCAAAACTAATAATCTATCCTATGCATAAGCAACATAAAATTCACGTTATGTTTTTCTATTTTCAAATGCAAATGTTTGAATGAATGCAACTAAGTTGACATGGTCTTTAAGATGCAAACTTTCCTAAATGTCTTTCCCGTACTGAATCTTTTTGTGAGCAACAATGTGTTTTGACAACTTTGCAAAAATGCAAGAAATTAACTCTTCAATAATATGAAAAATGCAAAGTTTCCTATGGGGACAATGATGTGAGTTTTTTCAGTAATGATATTTTAATACAATGCAAGCAAGCTCTCTCAGAGATGAAATCTAAATGCAAGTTCAATGTAATTCACCATAAGCAAGATCTATTTTAGACTTAAATTAGAATGTGGGTTTCAAATTATATTAAATGTGATTAAGCAAAACTTTGTCTTTCTTATAGGGTTGGAGATCAAAATTTCCCCATTTCTAATGCAATTGTAATTCTTGGAAAGCATCATGGTAAAGGGGGTTAAAGAATTTCCATTGCAAGCCTTACGCATATATTCTATGATAGTCACCAAGAAGGTATTTTTTACAACTTCAAAATAAGATCAAAGAAAATGTAAAATTTAGAGCCTCTAAAAGAATGGCGCCTATCTATATGCAATATGTGAAAATTCCAACAATGTCGGAACACTTATTTTTCTACTTTTTTGGATGGCCTTTAAATAGACAAAGATTATTATAAATTGGTATTTAAAGAAGATATAAATGGGCAAGGAAAGTTAAGAATGAACCAAAATGCTTTTTAAATGAGGGCTTATATTATTATAAATTGGTATTTAAAGAAGATATAAATGGGCAAGGAAAGTTACAAATGAACCAAAATGCATGCTTCTTAAATGGGTTTCACGAGAAAGTAGTGAATGTGTGGTTAAATTTGAGTAAATCCATGTGATTTGTGCTTTATCACTAATTATTTGTGCAACAATGTACAACTCCAAGTGCAGCTCCTTGCTCCATTAGCTACTCACACAATGCTAGGAACCAAGTGTAACTAACATAACTCGTGGCTCCATGCACAATTCAATACAACACCTTAATCCATGTTATGGTTCATACACAACTCAATACAACACCTTAATTCATGTTAATACAACACCTTAATCCATGTTATGCAGCCATGAACAACTCAATACGATGCCTCAATACACGTTATGCAGCGATGCACAACTCAATACAACACCTTAATCCATGTTATGCAGTGATGCACAACTCAATACAACGCCTTAATCCATGTTATGCAGCCATGCACAACTCAATACACCACCTTAATCCATGTTATGCAGCAATGCACAACTCAATACAACACTTTATTCCATGTTACACATCAATGCACAACTACTTGCTCTATGTTGTGCAACAATGCACAACTCAATAAAATGCCTTAATCCATGTTATGTAGCCATGCACAACTCAAACACCTTAATCCATGTTATGTAGCAATGCACAACTACTTGCTATATGTACAACTATCCATGCATAACTCACATTATATTATATTAGGAACATGCAACTCTTTCCAACACGTACTATTTTATGGGTCGTGTTGCATAATTTCACAAGCAACTCTATTTGACTTCAACATCATATCTACTGATGCATAGGCCAGTATACATAAGGTGCATAGTGTTGAAAACAAAATTAACAAACACAACAAAAGCATAACAAATAGTGCTCAAATTTGATTAACTAATTAGATAACATGTGATTACTAATCTAATTTGAAATATAAGATGAAGAAACTCATACAACAACAATATAAAAAGAACATTAACACTACACTATATATACATGTGGGAAACCTCTCAAAAAATCTTCACCACTAAAGACACACCAAGCTTGTATTAATCTCAACAAAGTAAATTCCTTAATACAATCCGCTCAAACTCTTTAGTCTAACAATATTTCGATTGCATAAAATACTTCACCTACATAACAATATGAATCTTCCATTTAATGTCTAATATATAGAGCAAATGAAACAAGAAACTATTGAGTGGTTTCATAAAATTGGTGGCCACCAAATGAGGCCCACCAAGAAAAAACCTACGCCCCATTAGGCATTAAACAAAACACCTAAGATAAACATTAATTAATAACAAATTTAACCCATAGCTAGCAGTTGACACACTTCCCCAAGTATAACACTCTGTGATGAATATTCCAACGATAGAGGGCCCCACCAATTATGACAAGATACCTAACTTCTAAAAATTAATTCCCTAGCACTCCAAAGAGAGTGGCATTTGAGAACGATAATTGTAATGCCTATCATTGAACTATTAGTCGTATCCTCAATTAATATCGTTACAATAATATCACAAGTATCCAACAAAATAATAAAAATTAAATAATGCCTTTCAAACCTTCATGGGTGTCCATGTACCCCATTCCAAGGTGTTTGGAGACCACAACATTATGTTTAGGATTCCAAGTGAACGTCACACTAAATCTTAAATCTTCTACTTGAAATTTGTATGGCAATGACATAATATAAAATATAAAATAAATGTGAATACATGAGACCCATAAGCTCTCCCTACACCAATAAAACTTCTTTGTTCATCGATTTTATAAAAAAATCTAAATCATTATCCAAAGTGTCTACCTTTGGTATTATGACCTTACCATCCTCAACTATCTCACAAATAAAGTGATATTGCACATTTGTATGCTTTGTATGATATAGTTGAGATTAGGGGGCCTTATCATGCAAACCGATCATGCAACCTAACCACACTTCCACACACGAATTCAACAAACATGCATTATTTTCTTATTAGATTTTCCTTACAATAGGGGTTTTCCAAAACTTAAAAAACAAAGATCATTATCCAGTTTCAAATTCAACCTTACTTCTCTCTAAAAACTCTTCTCCCTCTGAAAGGCTCTCAAATTATTACAATAGACTTCTTTTATACTTCTAGCTTCTTATGAAGCTAAACCATTTGAGGATTTGATAGTGACATGAACTGAAATGTTGTAGAAATGAAAAATTTGGTAGAAAGTGGAAGTTTTGCAAACAAGTAGCAAGTAGAAGTTCCACATGTTCAATTGGCTAGAAAAAGTTTGTAATCCATACCAATCCGATTCACAAGATAGTTCATACAATATGTACATGGTGACATCATCATTACCTTATGCTTACATAATCTTTTTGCATGTAACCCTCATCCCCTACTAATGTCATTCTAGCATCATCATTCGAACTGCTCATCTAAACTAGTTGACTAAACTTTTAATGTTCAATTCACTTGAGTTTACCTAGAAATCCACTTGGTCATAAGATCACCACAAACTCTAGCTAGACATGAAGTTCTCGGAAAGGTCGAATGGTCAAGAAGTACCTGCAAAGCTAGTTGACCTTGAAGTTCTTGCAAATGTGAAAAAACTTAAATTTTTTTTTGGGTGATGCAAGATCACATGTGGACCCAGATGCTCCTGCATCATTGTATGAGCATTGTACATGATATTGGTAGTTAAATAGGTACCACTCTAACTATAACAATTAGTTGTCATCCTGGTTTGTTGTGCTGAGAAAGAAGAAGGGACTCCCTTGATCTGTCACAACTTTGCGGCCTAGGGTTAAGGGAGCCAGTTTAGTCCCCTCAAATTCTGGGGTTGTCTAGTCCTAGTTTGTGGTTCAACAACTGTCTGTCAGTTGTTTCTGTGTGTGGCCTGTCTCTCTTCCTAGTTCATTCCTAGTTGAACTAGCTTCTTTTTGGCCCTATGGGCTCTCAGTGTAAAGGGTACAACACCTTGTAAATGCTGCTTATCTTATAAAAAACAATTAGTTGTCATCTTCTTGTAATTATAATCAATATCTAAACACAACTTTTGTAACTATACCACCTCATTATAAGCGCATGTAGCAATCATGTACTCTTTTTGTAGAGGACAACACAATCATAGGTTAATCTTACTCATCCTACTAATTACAATTCCGAATAGAGTGAAAACAAATGCTTGTGGACCTCAAGTTGTCCAAATCACTATTGTAATCTAATTCAATAAAGTTGTGTATGTCCAACATCTTCCCACATCATTAGTCCCATGAAAACATAAATAATAATTAGAAATTCCTTGAAAACTATGAACATTGTTTTAACACATTCAATGCTATTAAGATCTCCCACTACTTGGGCAATATCTCGTCTAGTATATATTATTACATATATTAGACTATCTATGACACTAGTGTAAGGAACAATATACATATTTTAAAAACATCATTTGACTTAGGACACCAATCCAAAGATAACTTAGTAATTAATGAAAATGAATACTCATTGACCTACAATTTGCATAACAAAGCACTACAAACTGGTCTCCACATCCTTTGATTGAGCAAAATATTTTTTTAAGTACTTGATCTTTGTTGATTTTTGTCCCTAAGATATATGGTGACTTAAATATTTCGTGTCAAATGCACTAGAAAGCGTAGTTTTGAGTTCCCTAGTCATGCCCTTGTTGCTAAACAATGTCATTAACATACAAGATAATGTTTAACTATTGATCATCAATAAATTCTACATAAACACAACAATTAACCTATTTTTTATAATCCTAAGTTGTAATGTGAAAAGATCAAACATTTGATACCATATTTGAGGTGATTGCTTCAAACCATACTATACGACCAAAAAAGAGATGTAATAATCATGCAAGAATCATAAATAGAAACCACTAACTATTATAATTCAATCAACTCTCAATCTAATCTAACAATGACACACAATACAACATAGAAAGTAATAAATCAACGCATTATACCTTCCTTCCTACGTCATCCTTGATTCATCTCCATTGCTCTTCTCCATTTTTCCTTTGCTCTTAGATTTATGTGCACACTATATTGCTTGAAGCTCTAATGAATACTAAATATGATAAAAAATGCAAAATCTTGAAGATTTGTGGTTTACCTTCAAAGAGGAATAAAGGTCTATTCTATAGAAAAGTCTAATTTGGATGGATGATCAAGATTGAAAAAAAGACTAAAGAGATCAAGGGTGTAGAATCCTTGATAGGAATTGATTGATGAGTTAATTGGTTGCAACTGGTTGCATGATTTCAATTAACTGTTTGCATGAGAAATTGATTGCTTCGTTAAATCACATTGAGTGAGAGTGAACTAATTGATTGATCAGCAAACTAACATTGACTAGTTAGTGGATTGGAAGAGAGTGTTTGTTAAGAATGAGGTGGAAATGCATAAGTTTAATAATTATTAAATGAATTAATTTTTAAAGGAATGTGCAAGTGGGAATTACATAAATAGAATATTTATTTATTTATTATTGAAGAATGGATAATGTTGAGAGAATATATGATAATTAAATGATTAAAGTAATTGCTTAATTTAGAAAGTGAGAAAGTGGATAATTAAATAAATAAAGTAATTATTTAATTTAAAATGGGATAATGATTGATTAATTAAATAATATTAATCTATTTAATTAATTTAGAAGGATAAAGATATTTAAAGACGTAAAAAATCCTTTTAATTAATTAGATAGAATAAAGATAGGTTGAACTAATTAAATAATATAAAATCATTTAATTAATAGTGGAATATGGAAATTAGATAATAATTAAACAATTGAACATTATTTAATCATTAGGAAAAATATTTTAATTAGTGTCAAAGTGTTATTCACAAACTAGGACAATTTTGGGTATCTACACATAACTATTTCAATTTGCAAACTAGATTTTATTTTCTTCTCATTATAAATATGCCAAGTTGTTCCATATAAATCATCTTTGTAAGATTTCTATACAAAAAAGTAGTTTTAACATCTATTTGGCCTAGTTTTAAATTGCATACAACACCAATAGAGAGTAAGGATATAATAGAAGTAAATTTTACAATAAGAGAAAATATTATATTAAAATAATTTATCTCTTGATCTACTTCTAAACCATAAGCAACAATAATAGAGAGTGAGAATATGATACAAGTAAGTTTTATAATAAGATAAAATATTTCATTAAAGTCAAGTCCCTCTCAATGGGTGTACTCTTTTTCCATAGCCTTTCCTTGTATCGTTCTAACTTACCATATGCTCTAAACTTTTTCTTATACATCCACTTGCAACCAATGAACTTCCTTCCTTAGGTAGACTCACTAGATCTTCGGTGTCACACTTCTCCAAAGTCATGATCTCCTCTTGCATGGCCTTTAACCAAGACTCACACTCCAAATATTGAACTTCTTTTGTAGATCTAGTTTTGTAATTAGTACAATAAAATAAATACATAATAAAAATTTGGTGGGCTATACCTATCAACTAGATTTTTGTTGTTTTTTGGATCTCCTCAAGGGTGAAGTAAGAGATTCTTCTATTCTTTGACATGCATTACTTCTTTAAAAATCTCACCCAAATCTTCTTCTACCTCTCCATCCTTAGACCCATTATATTTTTCTATGTGCATTTTTTTGCTTCTCAATTTTTATCTCAAAATGCACAATCTTTTTCTTCTTTCTTTTAGCTATTCAAGACTAGAAATATATCTAAAATCTCAAAAAATTGCATCCTTAGAACACACCAGTTTCAAGGTTAGCGGATTCTAAATTTTATAACCCTTAACATTTTCACAATATCTAATGAAAATTATTATTTTTTCTTTAGGCATGTGGACATAAGCCTCATAGACAAAAACTCTTAGATGTAAAGGTTTCTTATCTATTCACACTTCATATGGCATCTTATAAACCAAAGCTAATCAAAGAGATCTATTCACCAAGTAACATACAATGGTCATAGCCTCAACCCAAAAACATTGATCTCATTGTGCGCCACTCAACATGCTTCTAGGTCTGTCCATTTTTGTCTAGTTCATTTATTTAACAACTCTATTTTGATGACAGAAATGGGGTAGTTTTTGGCCATACAATACCTGCATACATATAGAATCATCAAATTCTCTAAAGCAATATTTTCTTCAATTATTAGACATTAAGACTTTAATCTTTCCATTTGACTATTTCTCAACACGTGTTTTAAAATCTTTGAACTTTGATTTTTTAGTTTTATGTTTCTTAAAGTAAACCAAGGTAAAATTTGAATAGTCACAATAAAGGAAATATAAGAATCATATTTACCGATAGAGTGAACATCAAGAGGACCATAAACATATGAATGCATAAATTCTAAAAATATTTTATCTCTAATACTTCTAGAAAGAAAACTAACTCCATTACGTTTTTCAAACACTTAATGCCCACATAAATCATACTTAGTAGAATAATAACCCCAAAAACCTTCCCCTATATTTTTTTAAATCATGGTTTGAAGACCATTTTCATCAATATGGCCCATTCTCTAGTGTTGTAGTATACATGAATTCATAGAACTCTTAGTTACATTTGGCTAGTTCCAATATGTACATGCCTCTAAATTAAACAAGGTTTCACACTTATTTGTTTTAATTAACACCAAATTTCCTTTAGCCAACTTGCAACCATTCTTGGTAAAAGTGACATGCATACTATTCTGAAATTTATCTCAACCTTGCATCTGTTAGGAAATAATGCATACATACCCAGTTCATTTAATCCATTTCCTACATAACCCCATGAGAGGAAAACATGCACACAAGCTTATAGAATAACTATAATGCATACATCAAATAGACAACCCATAAGATAACAAAAGATATACCTTGGGAAAACCCATAAGAGGGAAAAACTCAACCTCAAAAAGCATCCATACTCCATTTATTATTCAAAAAATAAATAATACATGCACTTATAGAGTTACCATTAACACTTTTAAAACATCAAGCCTCTCCAATGCATCCTCCATGTGTCTAAACATGAATCCACACATCCCATGCCATGATTCACATATGCACTCCCCAGAAAGACTCAATAATGACAATCCACTCACCCAACCAACCTTAACCACTAAACATGTGTTTGCTTTTATAGATACAAGCTCACACAACTACAACCAAGTGGTAAGATAAAAACAATGTGCCACAAAACTATGTGAACACAAAACCATTGACCCCTCATTTAATATTGGATACTATGTTTTCACTTTATTAAATACTTTCCCCAAATATTAAATTATTATCTTATGTCTCCCACACATAAAATAATAACCCAAAGTTAAAATACAATTTTACAAGTGGCCCCAAATATTTATCTAATGTGGCTAAACACACCTCCTAGGTGCACCACAACTAAATTATTATTTAATTACATTCTAATATAACATTTTATGCAATGGTGTACAACACCAAATCTTAACAACATCTTAATGTTGATACCACTAAAATGTAAATCTAGGACATAGAGGCCATTTTTGGTTTTGAAATGATCAAAGCCAACTGTAATTGGCTAAATTAAAAAAATAGGCTCAATTGACTTCTCCATTCAAAAGTTATTGCCTCCACAAGTTAGGCCCCCTACATCATAAATGTAAGAGTATCTATGACACATAAGAGTGTTGTAAGAGAGAGTTAAACATGTTGAACACACATATTTACCAATCTATGACATGCCATTATCTATCACTAGCACTTGCACCAGAGGGGGTGCAAGGGTTACGCCAATAGAAAAGTATAGTGAAGTATTAATGGGATTAGAGTGTAAATTAATAGTTGTACAATATTGTTTGTATAATAGCAGAATAAGCAAAGATTAAATTTGACAGTAGTAAATAAACATTACGAAAAAGATAATGGTTGTATAACCATTTGTTTGTGAAAGTAAAGTAAACGTACAATTTTTTTAATAGTTGGGTTGAATGCTGAAATTAGCTTAAGACATAGATGACAAACATATTGTAAAATATATACAGTAAGCATGGAGAATAACTATAGTGTCAAATCTATACAATTTTGTATGAATTATATAGTAAATGTTACAATTTTCATACTCCCAAATATATACAATCTTGTTTGAATCTTTGTATGTGTAAACTAAGATGGGATAATATAATTATAAGTCTGTATCATGAGTTGGTGGATATAGGTCCATGGGTGGATGCATGGGTAAATGAATGGATGAATGGATATTTTAGGAATGCAATGGAGGGTAGGGATTATGTTGTGGTAAGAAAACTAATTTGGATTGAGGATGGTCATTTGGATAATAGTTGATGGCTAAGATAATGGTGGGTAGGATGAGTGATAATGACCCATGTCAAGAAATTTACCAAAAGTAAGTGTAAAGTGTAAACTTAAAATTGACCAAGATCAAGATGATTTGGAATATGGATGGCGATGGGTGAGCATTCATTTGATAGATGGTTCATGGATGTATGGATTTTTTTATGGATTAGTTGGATGGAGTGCTAGATTTATTTTGGATGGGATGAGATGCTTATACCTGATTTGGCGCATGTAGATGTTTCATTACATACATGACTCTTGTTTGTTGGATTTTTTCTATGGTACTTGCCTAAAGTGACACCATTAGTAGTTTTCAATAGAGTACTATGGGAGTTAACATCATCTAGATGCGTACATCGCAATAGGGAGCCAGTAGAGTCCTTATGATAAAGAGTTGTTGTCAACACACAGTTTATGTGAGAGTTGGATATCATGGATGTCAAAGTTGATGGTGGAGTACTTTGAGTGATATGAGATGTAGATTGTTTGGTTCACAGTTTGGAATCTTTGGGTTTCCAAACTTGGGAGGATTTGCAATGGTGGGTGGATATGGAGATTGGATTGGGACAATTATTTTCATATATATTGTGGGCCGCTATTGAAGCTTTATTGTGTACTTGTGGACTTTTTTTGATGGATGATCTTCCCCTCTTGCTTTTCCACCATTATTTCTTTGACAAATGGTGGTTGATAGGGACGATTTTTATTTTATTTTTTGGGTATCCTTTTGCATTTTATTTGTCCACCTCAATCATTTGTTAATTTCTTTGATAAATGTTATGCTCATGTGGTTGGGCACAATTTGTGGGTGGGATGATGTGTGGATGATGTTTAATTATATGTATAGTTGTAGCATTGATAGCAGATTTATCATAAGGACCCTTCATTCTCCCTATGTGGGTGTTGCACTAGACAAAGTTCCTACTAGTGTTGTAGAGTTATCGCTTTAATGGTTGAGTTCTTTAATTGGTATAAAATGAATTGCTATGAAATTCTATTGGATCCTCTTTTCTTTGAGCTATAACTAGGAATTTAAGAGTAGAGGACTCTTGCTCATTGATAATGATGTTTAGGGTAGGAGACTTTTTTGTTTTTGAAGAACATCTACATGTGCAGTGGGAGTAAGCATCTCATGGGTAGAGGGAGGAGTAGGTGATATATGGATATGGTCATCATTTTGCGACATCTTGTATGGATTGGACACTTGATCTTGTTTCTGGATGTTGTTGTCTTCAATATGCTTTGGTTCATGTTCTTGACATGGATCAATTGTAAGGATGCATTTTTTAGAAGTGGATTTGGAAATGACCATTGGTAGACTTTGGCAAAATATGTTCATCATACTTTGGAATAAATTATTCAGTTTTGTCCTTCAACTTTTGGTTGAGAAGTGACTGTTGGTGTTGGATCTTCGTTGCTGCTAGTTGTTTTAGAAGTATACGAATTTTGAGCATTCACTTGCATGCGATGAATTTTAGATGTAAATATAGAAATACTTATTTATATTATGTGAAGATGGTAATAAAAATAAAACAATGTAATTATATGCATAGAAATATTTGCAATAACTTTAATTATGCTATGGGAATTTATAGTGTGTTTGTATTACTTACGTGGATATTGAAAAGTGAATGTAAGTTCTGCAACAATTTCATCTATGTTGGTTGTCTATATTTGATGGGTCCATGTGTTGGCATTGGATGAATTGGCATATCTTTTTTGTGTTTTGCTTTTGTTATAATAGCCTACAAAATCTAAGAACAGGTTAGGAAACCCAATTTGTTAGTGCAATGATGGTTTTATGCAAACTGCAAAATTTGAAAAAAAGGGTGAAAGATTATGTTTTGGGTGGAAGTAAATGCTAGTAGCTATACTGAAGCAACCGTTGCAAGAGTATACGAATGTGGAACATCCACCTGCATGTGATTGCAAGTGTGGTGTAAGTATATAAATAGTAAAATGTAATGTATTAATATGGTAAGGAGTAAGGTAAACAAATACAATGTATTGAGAGAGTGGTATGTTTATGTATGTGTACCTGTACTCATTATAATGAGAGGAGAGGTAGTCAAAGCTCTTCTTTTTTCTTGATAATTGTGTATGGATTATTCTTCATTCTTGAGTATCGATCGAAGGAAAATGGTGGTTCTATCCTTGTATCGATTTAACTCTAGATATAGCTATAAAAGTCAATCCTTGTCTTTCTTTTTTTTTTTACCTATATCGATAGTTTCTCTTTCAATTGTTAATCCTTGGGATTTGTGTATTGTAATTGCCCATGCTATGCATAGTGGTAACTATCTATGGTTACCTAGAGATATTGGTGCTATTGGAATAGTTGTTGGAGCGTCTACGTTTCAAGGTGGGCCATTGTAAGTATCAAATTTTACTACTACATATAATAGTAAATTAGGTGGTTTAGAGCTTTCTATATATACAATATCTAAGATCTCTCCAAGAGAACCATTTACAAGGCCTGCCTGAATCCATAGGTTTTTAGTTAGCATGATGCATTGGCCTCTACATAGGAGGAGTTCATGGGGAAGTTGGTCAACATCGATGTTGATGTTTGGTTTTGTGGATGTTTGTTCTGAAATACTAAGTGCTATAGGCTGATTTAACAAGTGAAGCTTTTTTTTGTTGTGTGTTCCAACTAAATCATTCATAGGAAATAGGTGCATTGCTAGGTCAAAAGACCTTTTTTCATTGTTTGCTAGTTGTGTGTTTGTGTGGTTCATTAGTAGCTCCCAATCTTGTTCATTGGGTTCTGCATTACAGATGTTTTGTAGAGTTCTTTAGAAGTTAGTTTGAGCCTGGGTGTCCCAATGTTGGCGAAATATTGTTTCTAGTGTGACAATAGTAGTGAATTGTTCCCATAGGGCTTTCACATTTGTGTGGGAGGCGTAGATAGGTTTGTCCATAACAGGGGGTAGCTGTGCAAAGTCACCTACAAGAATGATAGATATTCCACTGAAGGCCAAGTTTTGTTTGTGGGGGAAAGCCTCACGTAGCCTAGTATCAATCTTCAAGAGTAATTTTGGGCCTATAAAGCTCATCTCATCAATTAGGAGGTATTTTATGTGTCTCATGTTTTGTTGAAACACTGCAAGTGATTGACCCTTTAATGGTTGCATTTCTTTGATAGGAATATTGAGGGCTGAATGTATAGTTGAGACATCTATGTTGAATGCTACAATTCCTGTAGGAGCAACTACAAGGAGTGGGCTATGTTGTTGGGGTGCTAAACTAGAAAGGGAGTGTTTAATGTAATGAATAAGATAAGATTTCCCTGTTCCCGCTGTGCCTTGTATGATCATGTGCAAGGGTTTATCGAATGCACAAGCATTGCAATGGTCTAGTACAAGTGTAAGAGCGAGTTGTTGTTTCAGGGAGAGTGGATATGGGAGGTTGTTAAACTCAAATGGTGTTTGGCCGACATTATGGTACACCTTGTTTGTGCTTACAAATTGCTCTGCAGTTTCATGTAAAGCTTGAGGCACTGTACGCTCATTCCAGTTGTTGCAAGTGTCAAAGTTACATCTTCCAAGCATAACAAGGGAATTAAGATTTCCACAAGTACCAAGACCCAGTTGTGATAGGAATTCCCACTCATTCAACTGTACTGTATCTCCTATATTGCTTTCAAGCTCTACTTCCTCTGCATCTTCTTGATTAACCTCTTCATTAGGTTTATGTTCAATATGCCACACATTATATTTAAGTATATTCATCTCCTTCCAGTTTGCAACAATATCCTCTTTAACGATACCAATTTCTGTGACCAAGTCTCGAAATTGCTTGTAAAGAAGTAGTTTTCTCCAACAAAATGTCTCAAAATGGTCTGAATCCTCCTTTGGAATAGCACTAAATCGGGGAAAGACACTGATAATTGCCTTCTGTTTCCTTTCTTTCCACTTACCTCCTTTGTGATTTGATGAGAATAAGAATGATTGTGTAGATTCAAGTAGTGTTACTTTATCCATTTGAGGAGGACGTTGTTTGTACAATTGGAGATAAGTTGGCTGCAATGTGTTTTTGCTTGGGTTTGTCCTAATTCGATTAATTTTTTTTCCCCAACATTAAGTGTCATAAATGTGTGGCTACAAAAAACGAGGGGCAACTTGTGCAGCATGTGGCACGTTTCTTGTGCACCTATATCACAATCAACAATAATCTTAGACATGAATTTTCTATATGCTGCGAGAGCTTTGTCTTCTGGTGCTTGATTTCTACAAATGCGTGTTAACATATCGATACAACTTTCAGATTTTCGTTCTACTTTTACAACATATTTTGCAATGTACTTTAAGACAAGTGTTTTTGAAAGCATAGGTTGACAATCCATATTGGCTCTCCATATGGAAAGCATTTATGGACTATGTATATTCAACCTATCATCATTACATGCATGGGAGAATGTTTTCTTCCCATGTGCATCACTGCACAAGGAAGTGGTGGCACATTCTGGCCAGGGTGCATTATACTGACACTCCATGTTGGTTCCTTTCTTGCGAAGGCAGGTAGATTCTGAACATTTGGTGTGTCTTTGGACACAGTTGAGTAACTCTTCATAGTCGGTAAGTGTATTTGTAGCGAATATTTCAGCCGTTGTTAGTAAGCATGGATCGTCTTGCATAGATCGATGTCGTGTGTTGTTCCTGTCTACTAGATTATGAGGATTCTAGGCACTAACATAATTGTCAAAGAATGATTTAGCTATGTTTACATTAGTATGATTGCTCCAGTCAAGTTTGTCCATGTTTGGTACCCCTTGGAGCCAAATGAACCCATGTACATGTGCAGACCCTCGATGTTGCCACTCGTATCTATACCAATAGTCTGTTGCACAAAAGAGCTTCTCTAAGACCTCTTCGAGAAATATTGTGAATCATCGATGCAAGTATAAGGACGTGGTATGTGGGTTAGTAACAATGTTATCTATGCGATCCTTATTGTTTTCTATTTTTGGTGTTGCTCCCTTTGAAAGTAGTTGGTGTAAATCAGGCCATTTTGTATCTGCAACACTTAAAGTGAAGATTAGCGTGAGGGAGTCTATTTGGTTGATCATGTTCGACAACTCACTGCAACACTTATTCCAATATGCTCATGTTCCTCTAAGGGAGGATCCATAATGCATCAACTGTTCTACTAATTTAGTGTCTGGAAATTGTTGTATGTGGCGACAAAGATTGTCAATGGTGGTTTGTATGCAGTCCTCAACATTTTTCTTAACAAAAATAGAGGGAACACCTTGACTTCGGTGTTGCATCAACAAGTTCAAGACAAAATATCTAAACCTTGGATGGCTTCCAAATCTATTATCATGAAACCTCATTAGGTGTAACACATATTCGTGCATATCAACTTGCCTATAGCGAGGTTGCAAATGTAGTGCACTACCCTTTGGAAAGAGTGAAGGAAAATCCATGTCTAAAAGGCCCTCTGTATTATATTCATTAACTGGTGAAGACTCATGTGTTGGACAATCAATAATGGTGTCATTTTGATCTCTAACTTGCAATGTTTCTTTGATGATATCTAGTTCATGGCGTTTATTTGGTAATCTAGCCATAAATGATGACAAGGAAGTGAAATCATTGTTTGTTGGGTTATCATCAAAGGTTGATGCATTGTTTCGTGCAACCATATGTTCATTGGTATCAATAATGTTATGAAGCATATTAGAAATTTTTGTATCTGTATCAGGGAGTTATCTGAGGGATGCAAAATCCACCTCGACGTCTTTGTAGTAAGGGTCATATGTGAGTTTATATTTTAGTGCGGACCAAACACAATGCCTACTTACATAGCAATCGTAATGGTCACTTTTTGTATTGGTTCTTCGAACCACCAACACATCCAAGGTTGCAATTTTATGTGGTAGGTATTTTGCTATGGTTTTGATATCTTGTGGGAAACAAATTGTGTGCCCACTATATTTGTATTGGCCTCCACGAGCATGAGTAACTTGTATTATTGGATTGACTCGTGCTATAAGCATTTCTTTGACTTCTGTGAGTTTTTGTAACTCGTAAGGTTGTACTCTTCGGTCCATAGAGTTGGACGATGAGAATGTCTACCTTTCTCACGAAAGCATCTAACACAAATTGGACCACTTTGTGTTGAGTTGGTCTATATTCCTGGGTAGCTTTCATGGAAAATTGTGCAAGTTGGCATGTTTGATAGTTTATCTATTTTTGAACAAAATCGTTTAGATGCTTTGACAAAGTCTGTGTTGGTTTGTGGTAGGCTTGTGGCATGATTTTGGAGATTCTGCATTGTTTGGTGTGCAGACTTTGACAACCCTTGGTCAGAAGGGTGTTCATTTTGGGATGTTGTACCTTCATATGAAGTGATGTTGGGTTCGTTCGATTGAATGGAGGTTGGTGCGCTAGCTTGTATTGTCTGTTTTCCTATGTGTTGCATATGACGATGGATGCTTATTTCTTCTTTATGTTGACTATAATAGTCATGACTTCTTTTACGAGATTGCATGCTTTTAGGGTTTGAGCTCGCCATCTGTAAAGGAATAGGAGCTACCATCATCAAATGTACAATTACAAAAACATATAAAATTAAAGAATATAAACTTGCATGGGGATAATTATCCATTGTATCGAATGAGTAACTCAATCATTCTAATTTTGATAATTATTTTGAGATATTATTAGTATGCTATATACAGAAGATTAACAATATATTCAATACACATGTGACTTTGGATTTCCATGTATGCAATAAAAAAGTATACAAAGTGTACTATGTAAGATGTTACAAAATTGTATTTACATTACATTGTTGATTGTATTGAACGAGTTCTTCAATCATTGTAATTTGATGGAAGAGATCAATGACACTATTTTTATTATAACAATCTCTTCAATACACATGTGACTTTAAAATTCCATGTATGTAATAAAAAGTATATAAAGTATACTATATAAGATGCTAGAAAACTATATATACATTACATAAGCAATCAACCTATACCTAAACACTAGCAATATGACACATATCATTGATGCCACCCAACATGAGCAAATTTTCTGCAACAAGATCCAACTCATCAACCTTTGTGATTGTTGACTTTACCCGTCCTTCAACACCACTTGAATCATAGGAATTGGTGATTGTGAAGATAAATTGCTTGAGTAATACTCGCTTTATTATGGTATTAGATTCAATTTCTTTTCCAGGATTGAATTGAAGCATGTATAAATCATTTGCAGACATTCCAAGAAGTGTGGTGGCTAGTTCTTCAAAAGCAACATCCCATAATATTCCTGTATGATCTGCTAGCTTTACTTGAAGTATGTATCTGTAGTCACATTTAGCAGTGGTAGCTTTGCACTTTGAACAATACCATGTTTGATCAGCATTTTGGATAACTTTTTTTTTACATTGTTTTCAATCTAACTCAAGGGGACAAGATGGATAGAAAAATGAATTTGTTTTTATGAATTGCACTATTGCTTTTAGAGTGCATTGGACAATTTGTTTCACATTGGTAGTTTTCTCTTCAATATTAGCAATTGTTTTTCTCGTAAGCACGAGAGGTGCATCCAAAGGTTGTAAATTTGATGGAGTAATATCAGTCCCATTTTGTTCAAACCATGATTTGAGCTCTTCTGCCTCTAAGATTAGGTTTATAAATAGGTGGGTGCTTGCCAAAGTGCTTATGACCTTACCATTATACTCAGTGACACGACCATTTTTTATTGCAAGTACAATAACATGATTTGAGTGATACATATCTTGAAGTTCTTTGCCTTCTTTTTTAGTAATTGGACCCCATAAAGTAATATTAATGGTAGATGAAGAGATATCTATCAAATTGATGCTCCTTCGAAGAACTTCAGTCCCATCCCTCCTCCTTATGGTTGAACTCGGGTCCACACATATGACTATTCCAATAACATCAACAAGGACATTATTGTTTAGTTTTGCAATGTCCTTGAATGGTGTGAAAGAGAACTGATGTTTGGGAATTGCAAGGTCATCTTTAGAGAGAGAAATTTTGGAATCTTCCACTAAACAAATCTCAAGCTGGCTATTTAGTTTGTTGTATAACCTATTAGTTGACTTAATAGTTCCACCAGATATTGTATATACTTCTCCAACAAGAACTTTCATGTAGTGAAGGTTTACAACTTCATTAAAGCAAGTTAAACGTATTTCAATGCACTCACAATCAATAATATCAAATGAAAAGACCTGCCCTTGTCCCTTCTGTGTGTAATATTGGAGGGAATGTCTTTCTTTTGCAGAGATGAACATAATCCAAAAAGTGCCTTGCAGGGAGGTGGCTTTGTTACCCTAGCATAGTCATTCATGCTTGTAGATGGAGTAGTTGAGCTAGTAGCATTTCCTTGTTGGGCTTCTTTTTCAAGTAGGTAGATAGGTTGACAAATGATATCTTGCTGCAAACTTGTGATCTCTATTTCAGAGATGATAATCCACCTATAAAGGTGCAATGACTAAGTATTCTGAGTTGGAACAAATGTGACATAATGGGTTAAAAAAGCTAAGCTATAAGACGTGATTTGGAATTTTGTAGAAGAGCATGGAAATATGGTTGCTCACCTTGAATTGCAAAGAACAGGGCAACTGTAGCCTTTGAGTTTAATAATAGATCATTTCTGGAGTTCTTTAGAAGCTATGTAGTTGTTGTACTTTTGTGGAAGTGTAACCTTTTGCTTATGTACTCCATCTGATAGCTCCACTCTATATCGAGTAGCTTGTTCAGGGCCATGTCCAAATAGTGAAATGTCTAATGCTTGTAGATGGGGTTGCAAGTTTGGGTTTCCATCATTGATCATCTTGATTATATTTTCAGTCAAAGTATACATTCTCATCAGAGGTGGTTGTGTCACTATAACACTGTCATCCAGGCTTGTAGATGTGGCCTTTACTTGTGGGGATTGTTCTTCAAATAGGTAGGTGGGTTGCCAAATGATATCTGGATGCAAACATGTGATTTCAACTTCGGATATGACAATCCACCTATAATGTTACAATGAATAAGTATTATCAATAGGAAAAAATGTATGGGTTCAAGAATGTTAATTTGTAAGCTGTGATTTGCTATTTGGTAGAAAAGCATCCAAATATGGTGGCTCACCTTGAACTGCAAATAATAGGACAATTGTATTTGATCAGTTTAAGTACATATCCCTTCTGGAGTTCTTTAGAATCTATGTAGTGGTTGTATTGTTTTGGAAGTGTAGCCTTTTGCTTATGTACCCCATCAGATAGTTGTACTATATAATGATTGGTTGGTTCAGGGCCATGGCCAAACAATGAAATATCTAATACTTGTAGATGGGGTTGCAAGTCTAGGTTTCCATCAGTGATCATCTTAATTGCATTCTTAGTCAAAGAAATCATTGTAACGAGGGACCGAACTAGTCCTTGCAAAAAAGCAAATTGCAAGTGGCAACTATTACTTACTACAATTGACGTATTAAATCATACTTTATGAAGTAGAAAATGAATATGTTGTATAGAAAACAAAATGAAGTTTACTAAGTTGATAGTAAATGAAGGACACAATCTAGTTAATTGAGACCATGCAAGCACTAGTTGAAATAAAGGTGCTTAGAAAATTTACATAGTGTACAACAAATTTGGAAGAATACCTATAAATGTGATTGCGAACAGTTTTGTTTATCAAAATAGTGGCCTTTTGAAGTTAACTTGCTGCATTTATAAGAGAAAAAAATAGAAAAGGTAGTGAGTTAAAAAATTAAAGAAACTACTAAATTAGGAAACCTAACTATAATTTAGGCTACTTGTATTAAGTAAATGAACCATACAATTTAACCTATATTGGCCAACATAAAATTGTGTTGAGTCTAAGTAAATAATGAACCCAAACTAAAGATCAAGACACTTTGAAATACATCTTTGTAGCTATAAGGAAGATATATGGTGTTTTTTTTTTTTTTTGGTGAACCTTCATTATGAGAAAATGTGTTGTGCGTTGTACATGTTTCTTTTGTATGGTAATTTAATATACTATAGTGTGGTATATTTTAAAACAATGAATCCGGTTTAAGATAATACCGTTGCTGGAGAGGGTTTGGGTTTGAGGAAGAGATTCATATAGTATTGTTCTACTAAGTTAATAAATTGTAAGGAATGTAGGTAGGTCAAAAGAACAATGCTTGAAGGAGACATAATATTATGTAGTTGAATGAACAAAGCTACAATATTATAACAATAGTACATAGTATATGTCTATATTTATGAAGCAAAAGCGTATTACATGGTGCTGTAGTAGGTTACATCTAACCTTACATTTCTTGTTGAGATTTACAAAATAGCCAAAAGCGTATTACATGGTAATGTACTGGGTGACACAATGTATTTTTGATGCAATGCCAAATGCCTTGTTCATAGCATATTTGACCTTACATTTCTTGTACGGATTTACAAAATAGCCAACTATGCATAAGTTGGTAGAAGTCGTACATACATGGTTAACTCAAACACTATATACACATTTATAAACTAAAAGTGTATTAGACATCATTCAGGTGATTCTGGAATGCTTCTTTTATGTAGATAGAGCCACCTTGTGCGTAGAACTCATCTGCTTTCATCTCGCGAAGGAACATGGAGAAGGAACCCAACTTTGCACAAGTTTTGTGGAATTCTCGTATTGTTATTTCCATTGATTGAATATCACTTTCTTTTACACTTTGCATGTTTTGAACAGTGGCCCTCGCTTGTTGGAGCACGTCAAGGCAACTAACTGTAATGTCATTCGCAAAATCTTGTACCAAGCTTGTAGAAGCGCTATTCCAATTGACTGATGGTGTTGAGTTGGTTGACACAGTGGGGAAACTTGAGCTACTCGAGATTTCAATAATATCATTGTGTTGATGGAGATTGTCCATACTTGAGTGAACTATAATATTTTGAATTATTTTGCTTTAAAAATAAATACCTCTAACCTTCAAACATAAATTTTACTCCAATGAAATATAATACTACTTAAAAATTAATTAAATGAATAGATATATTGCTAATTTAACAACTCTTAGTAGATATATTGCTAATTTGCCTATTAAATTCCAGCAATTTGACAAAATTTAAATCTAAGCATTTTAAATTATACAATTCATAAACAAAAGCTAACTTTAATAACTAATTACTAAAGTGGATTTATTTAAAACTTACGGCTCCTTCCTTAAAATATAGTATTATAACTTTACTAATTAATAACTAAAGTGGATTATATGACAGTAGTTTATTAAATAATAACTAAAGTGGATTCTATGACAATAGTTTATTAAAAAATGTAATCTATAATGCATGCCATACAAAACTAATATATTTAAATATACAAATATGCAAAATTGACCTAAAATCTTAAATAATATAAAAAGTAAAAATTAAAAAATAAGTCATTAATCATATTATTTAATTTAATTAATTGCGTAATATAATCATTCTTCCTTGCTATCCAAAGATAATTATTGAGCCTCACCAACTTATACATCACTTAATATTTGTTTTTCAATTAAATAGCTTTTTCCAAATAATAAATAAGTCAGACTTTGAATGGGGCGAATATAAAAGAAAAATATTAAATATTAAGAATTAAAAATTAAAAATAGATTAAAGAAATATATTTATAATCTTATGATAATATCCATTTATTTACCTTTTATTATAATTAAAAAAAAGAAGATAACATTACAAATTTATGTTTACAAATATTTTTATATAATTAAAAAAAAAGATTATAATTAAAAAAAATAGATTCATTATTTAAATTTTTAAATGGATAAAAAATTATTAAATTTCTGATATAACAAAAATTATGTTCTATTTAAACTTTTTATACTTCTTCGTGAAATTTCTTTCATTGATTAAAAAATTTAAGATGTAATATTAGAAATAAGACCATTCTATTTTCTAAAATCGTTGGATCTTTCTAATTTTCTAACTTAAGTGACATATTCCTTTATGCATTCATAAATATCTATAAAAAATAATTTAGGTCCTTCGAACTTATAAATTCATTCATTACTTAATGCAATAATAATAATAATGTCTTGTAAATTTAGATGATCCAACATAAAAATTAAAAAGCTAACGACTTCCATAATTCTTGGCCATTGTTTGGCAACAAATTCTGGAATTTTGAAATCTACTTTTGCAGCCTACTATATTTTTTAGCCTAATGAACAACTTTTATTTTGTAGCTTTTATGCTTCCATAATTGTGCGACAATTTGTCTAGATTAGGTGGAGCCCATTTTTCACAATTTTCACAACGGCTGCAGAATAACGGAGGGGAGTTAAAAACATACTCTAAAACCCTCATAAACACTTTATTTTCAGTGCAGCTCGCCAAATTGGAGAAGTTTTATCACTCCATTTTTAAAAGTAGAAAAACGAACCAACATGGCAATTGTGAAAGTGGAGGGAGAGTATGAATGGAGATGACACCTGTTTTGTGGGATATAGGTGGTGCCAGCAACAAAAAATTATCCTGCCCTAATTTATAGTTAATACACCTGTTAAATCAATTGCATGCCATTTTCTCTTCATCTGCGCAGGAAAGAGGAAGAAGCGGGGGAGGAAGAAGTATTTTTTAAATTTTTTGGTAGTTAATCAAACCTTCGCTGTACTGGCCAACAAATATGGCCCGTTGATGCATCTTCGCCTACGAGCCTCCAACATTCTTGTTGTCTCCAGTCGCCAACTGCCCATGGAAGTCCTTAAACATAGAGACTTGGAATGGCCTTGTAGGTGATGTATATGACTTTTCTTATTCTAGATAAATGGATTTTAACTAGGCTCCAATAAGGTTTGTATCAGATGGATGAAGTTTGAGGACAGCTTAAGAGTACTCTCCAAATATTGTTTGAATCGTGGTTGGGATTCATATTTTGTTTATGGCTTCTAAGTATCTTGAAGCTTTGTATATGAACATGCGTTTGCAATCATCAGGAATTAGAAGACTCTCATCAAAATATTGGCAAAATCGGACAAGGGCTCCTATATATTTTCCAAGCTTTTGGCGAATAAGTATTGTAACGGTTTTGCAGCTAAGTGGATTCCGTGGTGGGTAAATTTTAGTGCTTTACTGCAATATTTAAGAGAAACAAGATTTTATAATTTCTCAAATACTAAAAGTGGATGTAGAGTTTATAATGGTAAAAGTGGACGTAGAGTTTATAAATTTTTTTTTTTAAAAAGAGCAATCCATGACAGTCTATTCCAATTAAAACACATATTGTGAACAAAAAAATAAATAATAGTGTGTAATGTGCAGACAGTATTATATTCAAAGATTTGTGTATGCACAAATAAAGATTTGTTTTTTTTTTTATCAAATTCTAAATTCTCAGGAATACATTGTAGGAAATTTATTTACAGATTCAAAAGCAAAAAGCAGTGCAGGAATTGCTGGTAAACAATTAGAAGCGTGTGCAAAAGAGTACCGTGGGTTGCAAGATTTCTTGTTGTTGGTATTCTCTATTCCTTCTCGTTGCTGCTATGCTCTATGCCTTTATCGCCTTATAATGCTTCCAGTAGTCATCGTCTATAATATTCTTTGTAGAAGCTGTTGTTTTTATTTATATTCACTTGCTTCTTTCTTTTTGTAGGGGCACTGGGCGGTGACATTCATTTATGTCTATGAATGCATTTAACAACAACATTAAATGGGGTAGAAGCAAGTTTTATGAGCATAAGAGATGTCCGAACACAGGTGGAGTTAGATATTTCATCTGCGTAAGTCCATTTCAACAGCTATAGATTTGTTTTTTTACCAGAGTAAATCGATGGGACATGCAGATCCAAGTGATTCATTTGAGTAAATCCATTTTAACAGGTGTAGATTTGATTGTATATCGGAATAAATGGATGTGACATGTTCATTGAAGGAAGATGCTGAGAGAAAGTTCTCAAGACAGTTCTGGAGACATTTGCTACCACCGATTTAATGCACCAGTTGTTTGCCATTTAAATTTGCATTTCCCTAAAACTGTTAGTTTTTTCATCTAACCTTTAGCAGTATGATGTGTGAGACAGGTTTTGTGTGAAAGCTCACACCATATATAGCCTATCGGCTAATAAAACATCTTTGAAGGATTTGAAGAAGAAAAAATGGATCACCCAAGTTAGGAGGATAACTATGAAATATTATGATATATTCTTATGACAACTCTAAGGAATATGTTATATTTAGCACAATTCTTCTTCTTAAGATTTTGGTATCGATTTTGGGTCACATTATCTCATTGGTTTTTGATTCCCCTTTTGTGGTTTCATGGATTGATTTCTTTGTAAATTGGGTGCTTGGGATGTAGTTTATATAATGCATTTTATCGGCATTGATATAAAACTAGTATTATTCTAGAATTAAGTGTTATTTTCTATGAAGGCTTGATGTAGGGGCATCTACACGACGCGACACAAACACAGAGGCCAAAGGATCAAAAGATAAAAATATGAAAAAGATGAAAATTACAAATAAGTGTTAAGAGGGAATGTGAGAATATTTCATATTTTGTAATGTTTGATAATGTAGTATTGTAGACAAACTCTAGAAGTCTATGTGGGAATAAGAGATGGAGAGAATTGAGTGAATAAAGGGATAGGGATTGTTGAGAAAATCATGGAGAATATATGGAGAGATCATAGAAGATAGTAAGGGAGATGTTGTAGGAATTAGTTGAGGAAATAGTTAGAACTAATTTCCTTTCTTAAAATGTTTGTTATGGTCACCTTATATTATATTAAGGGACCATTATGCAAGATATATGATATGGGAGAATGATTAAAATGTAATATCAATGATTATGAGAATATCTCTCATAAATTTGAGTTAGTAGTTTGGGGTTTGATTACTAGTTTTGAATTGTTGATTCCTCCACGCTCTGCTGCCCATCATGTGGTATCAAAGCCATTCTGTTCTTATGTTGAGATAATTGTGTTCCTAAGCTTGCCATAGTTGGCCTCCATTCATCATAACGAGTCTTTGTTGGAGATGCTCATTTTTGCTTTGCCAAAATTCAGTGACCTCCATTTTTATTTTTCATTTATTTTTCTCTTCTACACAGTTTCGACCCACATTGTTGCTCATTGAGTCTCTTTATCACAACACTCCAATTTTCGCGTATTGTAGATTTGCTCGAGCAAAGTTATAGAAACTTGAGCATTCTCGTCAAGTGCGCCCTGAGGATTTGCTGGGCCATGACAAATCGCTGTTTAAGAGCGCTGCCTATCTATAAAGATCGCTGCCTAGCAAGGAACCACCAACGTTCAATGGAAATTGAAGGCAGAGGGTGAATTGCTAATTGAGAAACAAAAGAAACTCGCAGGTGGCGTCAATGAGAGAGTAGTTCCTTGCCCAAAGCGGGGAAGAAGAGGAAGAGCAGCGTAGAATAGAAGAATTGGAAAGGCAGAAAGAAGAGGCTTAAGCAATAGCCAAACAAAATTCGCAGAAGTAAGAGAATATGTGAAGATTAGATAAAAAATGCCAGACCAGTCTTTGCTAAGCATTTTTGCGACACACACAGGAGTAATTTGCTTCTCATATTTGTCTCCTTCGTTGTATTGGGGGCGTTGATCATGTCTTACAGGGAGATCCAAGGGAAATTACTTTTGTAGTTTGGTGCTAGAGTTTTCTATGGTTGAGTCTATCTTCCTATGGTAAGGTTTTAGTTTTTCCAAGGCTTGTTTCCAATTACAAATGGTTTTTCAGTAGATGGACTCACACACTATTCTGAGATCCTGATTCTTCATTGTTAGCTTGCTTTCTTATTCGTGTTGATTGTCCATGGATTTTGAATGGATGAACCAAAATATTGATTTAGGCACGTACTTGGATAATCCCCTACACTGGATGTGAATGTGGAGACAAAGCAACAAGAAAGAGACGCAGGTTCCATGACTAGCAACACTAACAACGATGTAACAGAAGAAACAAACGCCGTTTTTCCTCAATGGTGACTTCTTTGGGTGTTGGTCCAACACATGATTTCAACACATTTTCATTCTGTGGGCGCTTCTTGGCGGGTGCAGGTGTTTTTAAATTCTTCCACCAAAGTCTGCTTCATTCGTTCTTTGCTGTGGCCTGCAGAAACACAATGAACATTTTTCGTATGAGTTTTTCCTAGAGCCATGTAACGAGATATATTAGCATTTTGTTGGGGTCGATTTATTGTTTTTGGAGGACATTGCAGCCACGTTTCCTGAGGGTTAGCTGGGAATTGCATTCTTGAAGTTCGATTTGGAGAACGCTAGGGCATGAAATCATTGCATGCTTGAACCATAGTCGTAACATTGATCAATATTTTCTTTGAAATACTTGCATTGCGTTTACCGTATTAGACTGACTATAGAATGTTTTACCCAACTTGCATAAGCACCTGTACAAGTCTCTGGCCTCCTCATGCGTGTTGTTCATGTTACACAGACTTTCCAACAACACATCGCTCGACAAGTTTGATCCTCAGATTTCGGTGCACAATAGCGAGCCAACTAAAGTTTTATGTCTAGTTTTCATCTCAACTGTAGTTGTTATTTGCCCGTGTCATTTTGTGTGATCTTGATTAGCCAATAGGATAAGCCGTGGCTATTTGCAATTAAGTATAAATCCAATATTAAAGTCCTTGTGTTGCCATGTTGGTAGTCTTTAAATGTGTCTATTAAGTTTTTAAGTTGTTTTGAAGTCATTTGTATGTCATCTTATGTGTTTAATAAAAGTCCATCAATATTATATGGTTGTCAATTTGTGTCTAGTGGTCCAAAGTTCTAATTAAAAGAGTTTATTATTTATGTTCGAAGTTAAATATGGTCTAATAAATTGTGATGAAAGTCGAGAGAGTCTGGTCAGAGTCTTTCTTATAAATGAAGTTAAAGTGCATTGAAGTTCTTGAGTCATTAATTTTGTAAGGGTGCATGATCGGTGTTACCTGACACCCAAGTCTAATCATTGCATAAGAGTTTTGTTAATGAAAGAAGTTCAAAACATCCAAATTAATGAATCTTAAAGCCAAAACATTCAAGCCAAGAAGAAAAGCTGGAGGAGAATTGACAATAGCAACTTGAAGACAACTTGAGAAGATTGGTAGCAGAAAGAATCTTGCTTTAGTGAGAAGAAAAGACTCAAAATTTCTTGAAGAAATAGAACTAGTATGATTTGACAAGTAACATGGTCTTCATAGTCTACAGTTAACAATTGAACAAAGAATTTGTTGAATGCAGGTAGTGGGAAAGAGAGAAGAACACTTGTGGAAACCCCTATAGTAGAAGTAAGAGAAGAACAACTTCCAGCTGAGGTTGGGTAGAAGTTGTTGAGACAACTCCAGAAGTTGAAAATTCAGGTGGAGTTGTCCAAAGAAGAGAGACAGTGAATATCTTGAGAGTGAGTAGAGTGCAGAAGCCTAGAGGAGTAGAGGAAGCTCAAAGGGTTCTAGAGGAAAGAACCAGGAATACAAAAAGGCCAGGTTCAGGAGTAAAACTTGGTCAGGTGTTGTGTAGCAAGGTGAAAAAGACTTGTTATTGAAAAGGCTATTTGCAACTCATAGTGATCATGGAGAAGCTCACAGAGGAAGAGAGAAAGATGACTATTAATAGTCATGACAAGGGTTTGAGCAAAAGTCACAACAGAATGGAGCAGAATGCCAAAGCAAATGGAATAAAGATGAAGAGAATGAGTCAAGAGGAATTTGATACAAAAGTTGTTAAGATGAAGGAAAATTAGTATAATGATGATGCTACTATAGGAAAGTGAGAGAGACCAAAGATATGGATGGAGAATGAAGAAACAGGTTATATGGCTTGTTAAAGAATTGTTTGCAAGAAAGTTGAGGAAGAAGTTGAGACACATGTTGAATGCTCAGTTAAAGGAAGAACTCAAAGAAACTGAGTTTGAGGAAGAAGTTCACTATGATGAATGAGAGCATAGATCATTCGTTGGAGAGGATGATGATGAGGGACTTCATGAAAGTCTCATGGATTGTTTGGGAAGTTCAGATCAACATGAAGATCAACTGATAGAAGACTCAGATAAGACTAGAGAGCCTTATGTTTTAAAAACTGAGAATTTGTGTATGCATGAAGGTTTTACAGATGTTGAGGACGATGGACAGTTACTCAAAACTATCATGAGAATAGAACAAGATAAAAATCATATTATCAAAGAAGGAGAAGCAAAATTGCCTTATAAGGACAATCAGAGTAGAAATCCTATACAATGGAAAAATTTAGTTATGGGAGAATAGTTGCAAGAATATGTTGTTATTGAGAACAAGGTTGTGTTGGCCTATGAAAACAATCAAAAGGTGGATCAAGGAGATAAATAGCAACATTTAGATACAAGGCTAATGAAATTTGATGTGGAAATGGCATTGCTAAAGAGATTGGTGAGAGAACCTGAGAATGAAATTTTATTTCATTCAACACAAGAGGATGATCATGAAAATGAGAAGATATTGGCATGTGGACTGGAGAATGACAAGCTTAGCAATGTAGATTTGAATGCAAAATTGGGGATTTTAAAGGAATGGCTAGTCAATCCAAAGATTAAGGAGGACTTCAAATAGGTTGGAAATAGGAAGCATGAAGAAGAAGAAAGAAGCAAATGTCATCAACAAACTATAAAAGCAGAATCAGAGACTCAAAGAGAGACAAATGCATATGCAGGGATAACATACTGCATATTTGTAGATAATAGTGAAGACAAGGAATAAATGATTCTTATGATTGATAGTGATTTTTGGAGATTGAGTGATTACTATAACCAATTCATTTCATGTGAAAATGCAGGTACATGTGAGACTTTGAAATATGAAATTCAATCTTCCATAAAACAGTCATGGAAGAGGCATACTGAAAAGAAGAAGACAATCAACAACATAAATCAATTGATCTCAAGAGAATACATTAATAGGGAAAGTGGAGGTTTTCAAAATAAAGTATGGAAACCTGGAAGATTGAGGATAGTAGCAGCATATCCACAACTGGAAGACAAGAAGAGGACAAAGTTAATGAAAAGGTTGAATACCAGAATGAAATTTGTTGAACATGTTCATGATAGTAAGGCAAGTGGACAATGACAAAGGAAAGTTTGGGATTCAAGAGTCCATGAGAAGTTTCTTTTTTTCCTTGGGAGTCTGATGCAGGGCATCTACACGACGAGACACAAACACAGAGGCCAAAGGATCAAAAGATAAAAATGTGAAAAAGATGAAAATTACAAATAAGTGTTAAGAGGGAATGTGAGAATATTTCATATTTTGTAATGTTTGATAATGCAGTATTGTAGAAAAATTCTAGAAGTCTACGTGGGAATAAGAGAGGAGAGAATTGAGTGAATAAAGGGATAGGGATTGTTGAGAAAATCATGGAGAATATATGGAGAGATCATAGGAGATAGTAAGGGAGATGTTGTAGGAATTAGTTGAGGAAATAGTTAGAACTAATTTCCTTTCTTAAAATGTTTGTTACGGTCACCTTATATTATATTAAGGGACCATTATGCAAGATGTATGATATGGGAGAATGATTAAAATGTAATATCAATGATTATGAGAATATCTCTCAGAAATTTGAGTTAGTATTTTGGGGTTTGATTACTAGTTTTGAATTGTTGATTCCTCCACGCTCTGCTGCCCATCAAGGCTTCTTGTTAGAATTATATTATAACCAACATTGTTGTTGATTAACACAGTGGTTTGGAGTTTAGAGACTAAGTTTTTTGAAAGGGTTTTCTTAGGACACATCATTGTGTAATGTTGAATGATTATATCATGTGGTTTCTTTCCTACACATTATTTATATTATTTTTTCTATTAACATATCCGAGCTCCTAGATTAGTGTAGGAATCATTTTTCGTACCTTAGCTTCCTTTTATACACTAGCATCATTCATCTTCGAATTATAAATTAAATTCTATGCAAGTCTTATAATGTGCAACACATTGGTAAGAGCTTTTATTCTCCCATCACTAAAAATAGTTTTCCCTTTCAGACACTAGCATCATTCATATTTGAAATATAAATTAAATTTCATGCAAGACTTAGGATGTGCAACACATTGGTAATATTTTTCACTCTCCTATAACTAAAAATAGTTTTCCCTTTCCTTGAACACCAATATTAAATTTACTATTCTCACCAAGGAACACCTCTCCACCATCCCATGTTGTGTAATGAGAATACCACTCCTTGTGAGGATTCATGTGGTATGATTCATTTAAACCACTAAGCCATGAGTCATCACTAGCAATATTAGGAGAAATAAAAAATGTATCCATTACATCATCATCACTAGAGAATTTTTAGTAAAGAATAATCAAAGTTATTCTTCCTTCTTCACATGGTATTGCTTTCTACAATACCAAAATTTGACTCAAAATAATATTAGAAGTATTAAGATGGCCTAAAATTGAGTCTCCTTTCGAAGAATACAATTTTCTTTTCAAATTCAATTTATTTACAAAACTCTTGGTTTGATATATTTCACCTATCCTCTTCCACCAATTGAATACAATAATTTTCTCAAAAATATCCAAGAGGATGAAGTTAGAAAGACACAACCTATGGTTCCTTGAGCATTTTTACCAAGTTTCACCTAGTCTTCAGCTAAAATTTCCCAAATATTTTTCTTTCTCTACCACATCTTTATTGACCCTTTTTCTCCAAAAAGATCCCATTTTAAGTTTCTACAACTTGTACTTAGAGCCATTTCATTTCACACTCTAAACAAGATGTGTGAGCCATGGTTTCAACCACACACACATTTGTAAAACCAATAAATCAAATGCTCTCATAAAACCCACAAAAAACCCACAACACTCAAAGAAATACATCTCTCTAATCAAGCGATAACTTTGATACCAAATGTAGAGAATAGGGTAAACATATACAGTTAAAGAAAAACCAAATAGTGCTTAAATTTTATTAGTTGATTAGAGTGCATGTGATTAACCATAAAATGTGTAATATAACATTAAGAAACACATATAATGAAACATTAAATTAAACAATAACACATAACATTGAATATACATGGAAAACTCTATCAAAGAAAACTCTACCACTAAAGAGACATTGATCTTGTATTAATTTAAAAAAATCAAATACATAAAAAATTAAGTAAATCCAACATATTGATAGTTATTAATGCTTTGTTTAAACCAAATGTGTCATGTAGACAAACAACATATAAATTATCATAGATGTGGGATAGGTTTATGAGTCACATCTCTAGGATTGTAAGGCCAATTCCTTATCTATTCTACCTAAGCCTAATCTATGAAGAGGTGAAAAGGAAAAATGATATAAAATCAATTGACACAAAATACAAGATCATGTTGTAGATATCCTTTTCAATCATCATAGAGATTTATAATACATGATGTAATAGTCACCTAAAATTTTGATAGGAATAAGAGATTTTTGACTAATA
The DNA here is from genome assembly GCA_007258455.2 of Sequoia sempervirens. Taxonomy (NCBI): domain Eukaryota; kingdom Viridiplantae; phylum Streptophyta; class Pinopsida; order Cupressales; family Cupressaceae; genus Sequoia; species Sequoia sempervirens. The sequence goes on from VDFB02193867.1 coordinate 436,368,978, forward strand.
ACTTTGTATGATAATTCTTTTAGGAATAATAAACAACTAAACACAATCTTATATGACTAATTTTGGACACATACATAGAGGTCCCCTTGTATAATTCTCAAATAAGCGAGATAAAGTTCATACACTAGGATCAAAAGATCAATTATATCAAATATTCTAAATTATAAAGAGGCACACATGCCCATATTTATAACAATTTTTTTTAATCCCACAATCATACATGCCCCCACCACCACAAACAATAAATAAATTGAATTCTAATCTTGAAATTAGTGGGAGAAAGAATTCCAACCCTTTGAATTTGATGTCTTCAATGCCCTTGTTGGTGGTTGAGATGTATAAGGTACTTAGATTAGTGAATCTTGATACTAACTATTGTACTAGCTTTCTCTAGGTAGGTTAGATTTTTATTTTGTGCCTTACAAAGGATGACCATTGGAAATGAATGTCAAAAGGTACTTGGGAGAATTTTGAATTTTATAGGTGATAATTTTGTACCCAATTTGAACTATGTGTTGGGATTGCTTGGATATGTCATGAAGTTGCAATTATGAAAACTAAGTTGTAGGGTAGTAATGTGTTGAGAAAATATTGAACAATGGGCATGCATCCTATTGGAACCAAATCTTCATAAAAATTCTAAAGATTTTATTAATTAAAATCTGAAAATTCCCACCATCACTTTCATAAAAGTCACATTATTTCCATCCATAAGGTCAATTTTTCCCTTTACCGCTATACCACTATCGTATTGGCCACCCCTCATAACCCTCACATCATACCTCTCTACCGCAGCTCATTACAAAGTAGCTCACAGTATGATGGTAAAAGGAGCCACGACTATAAACTATCACCTTCACCCTTTACCACTATACCTCGGGGGGTCAAGACATAGCCTAAGGTAAAGTGGTACACTAGGGAGAAGCACTAAGAAGATACTGTGGTACTGCAGGAGAGCAAAAGGTGACCTGCAGTAGTGCAGTATGTTGAGTATATGTATTGAGGAGACACCGTGGTACCACAAGGGGTCTCAAATTTGTACGCGGGTATCCAGAGGAATAAAATGTGTGTGGTGGATTCAATGAGCGGTAAAAATAAAAACTAATTTATTGAAAATGAAAGTGTGTGGGGTAAGATATTTTTGAAGAGTGTAAGTATAAACTTTGTAAAATTTTTTCACCAATTAAAATAGGGAGTGGGTAATTATTTTACCTAAAGGACATTTTATTGGGTGAAAATGCATACGGGTAAAAGTGAAGATATCCAGAAAAATAATGATAAATCAAAATTAAATTTCACTAAGAGGTGAAAGGAAAGGAAGTTAAAAGGTGGGTAATTGTCTTTACCCTAATTATATATTCAATGGGTGAAAGGACGATTATGAAGTTTCTAGCAAGAGGATTATGTGTTTTGTGGAGATACAAAGTTGAAGATTAAAGTTAAAATATTTAATTTTCCAAAGGAAACTAATTAAATATTTTATTTTGTCAAGAATAATTAAATGAAGAGCTGCACCACAAAGAAGAGTTGCACCAGATGGATGCTATGAAGAGTTGTAACCCTGAAAATACAATGTATATATGTAAGATGAAACAAAATCATAAGGATATAGAGGGGGTAGGAGGTTAGAAAATTATCAGTAGGTAGATCAGTTGATGAAACAAAACATTATATTATGTATTGCAAAATCCTTTGAAATAATATAATGGATGAGAAGGCCTTATTTGGTGATTCAATTAAGGTGTCAATTGTTTGTTGAATTTATTGAAAATATTATCTGGTTGTCTCCAAGGTTGACATTTCCTTATTATTTAAATTGATGCATCAAGGATATTTTCAATTTATCAAAGCACATTTTATGCTCTTGTGTGGTTCAGTTAACTGGCTCCTTCAAGGAAGGATTAAATTCTTTTAATTAATCACAACAATCTGGGAAAGGTCATTTGGATCAATATGAAGAACTTGATAATTACATCCTTGCATGTTTATGCCAGGCATAAAATCATAAAAGTGTCAAGCAATTCAAATTGTAACCATTAATTAAGTTACATATCACTCATCTCTTGACTCCATTAGCCCAACAAAAGTAGGCATTGGTCTTACCCATTTCATTTTAGAATTTTATAAAATATTATTCAAACTTTCACATCTCAAATTTTAGTAGGAGTAGTTATTAAGCTTTCATCTCCCCACTTCCAATTGCCATTGTGGATAGATTTCTTAAGTAGAAAACACATAGTTCAAGTCTCCTTTACTTGCATTAGGTATACCCACCTGGGTCTGGCAAAGCTTGAAGAGAAGAAGGTTCAAATTCATCATTTGGCCCTGTACGTTAGCCTAAAATGTACCAAGAGCTTGGCAACCTCTTGTGGTTTCTCAACCAACATTTTTGAGACCTAACACATTCTACAATCCATTAGATGAAGTTAATTATGGAAAATTGGATAACTCATGTTATCTTGAGAAAATACTACTTTTTCTAAAAAATCCTAGGAGCACGCCTCGTGTTGTCCAACCTAAAACATGTTGGCTAAAAAAATATAGTAGGAACCACCCAGGATACACATAATAGTTATCGTGCCAATAGGAATGTACCCACTATATGACGTGGAGCGATGACATGAATTGATAAGGAAAGTCCCTTTGATTGCATTAAAGAGCCTCATGTATTGTTAGATTAAAAACATGACAACACCATGAGATAGTGTGCACTCATTGATACTTGGAGAATTTGTATTATTTTTTAGAGCACCAAAAAACTCAAAATTTATGGAGGGGAGATTTATCCATTTAAGCCACGATCCATTACAATTATGATTGAACAAACAAAAAAGGATTATATTTCTTGGAGTGAAGAACTTACTAGAATTTTGGTCTCGTAACCTAGGTTATTTCATTGGGAAAATAATATGAACTAAAAATGTATCTGCTGGGCACAAAGTTAGTTTCACAAGATGTTAATTTTTTTTTTTTTGAAATAGAAGATGCTTTCTACAAGCTGTTGAGAGAAGCCATAATCTCTCCCCATTCTTGGTCCTTACATGGTTTGATCTAATTCATGATTTTTATTGACACTTTGACTCAAATATGTTCTTGTATAAAATATCTTACATCCAATCCATTGCTAATTGCACAAGTTCCCTCAACTCAACCACCAGTTTGACATAAGCATCTTATGATAATAGACACTAGGGAAAAACTATCCAATTTAGACTCCTCTTTTCCTTTTAATTAATTGTATCCTTCAATTCTACATGTAGGACCATCCTCTTATTTTCATCAAGTTATAATGGCAATATCTGTCACACCAATTATTATACATGAGCCCTAATATTTTAAAATATTTATGCCATGGCATACAATTGTGCTTTCTATTCTTGAATCAACTTGTCATTACTAGGACATCATTCAAATTTTATGTAGTGGTCATTCTACTTGTAATTATTGTTATAAATAGTCAGGATATGCTCAAGCTATAGAGCCTTTGAACATTAGCTCATGCATCATCAATCATGGGAGATAGAGCTATCTCAACTGAGTCAAACTCCTTTTTAATCATATCTTGTGATTTCTTATAAATTCCATGAATTGAAGAACTATTATGAAGTTGCACCTTCAATTTCCTTCTAGTAAACCCTCTAAAGTGCCTTGATGAGATTAATGGATCCTATAGACAAATTCAATTATTTAGTTTTGGCTTTTAATATGCTAACCTCTTCTTTAGATGTCTCCAGCTTGATTTTGAGGTCTTCCACCTTCTTATTGAGTCCTTTGATGGTCTAGGCCTAATTGTTCACTTGATTTTTCAACTTGGAGAGTTGGTAGTCTTGACCTCTAACCTTTTTCTTAGGAGAACCCACTTCCATGGCCTTCAAAATTATATAAGATTTCTCTTGGTTTAAATTTTCCCTTATTTCATCCACATGTCTTCTCAATACATTATTGGTGGCCTTCTCTATGATCATTCAACTATTTGTTGTAGCTAACTCCATGCTCATCTCTTTTGGCTTAGCTTAAAAATATTGGAGTTCCTTTATGGATTATTTAAGCTACATGTGCCAAATATTAATAACATCTTTTTAACTACAAGTAATTGGATTTCAAGTGTCTTGATTTTTGTTTCTTTGGTTGGTGTGAATAAATTTCCTATACCTAGCTAATCCTAGCAAGGGGGACTCATTCACATGTTAAGTTTACTTAGGTCCTAATTGTCATTCTAGAAGTCTTAGTTGTCTAGATAAGATCTTAACCTAGCTTATCTTTTGAATTTTATTTAATATTGGTTACCTAGGTCACTTAATAGTCACCTCACAACATAGTGTTAAGACACATGTCAAGATATTGTCTATTCCTATCTCTCACCTTGCTTTAGAAGAAAGACCTCTTATTTACATTTGTATCAATCTTGCATCCATAATCATAGAAAGTTATTCTTTCCATTTTCTCTCTTGTGAAATTTATTTCAATCTTGCAAATGTTCCTAGGGGTGTTGAACATAAACATGTCCTTCACTTAAATTCAGATTGAGTGTTCCAATGAAATCTAACTCCTATTGTTGAAAACGAGCTTCTATGATTATTGTTGATAGGTTGACATTATTTTGGCCCACTCATATGCATCATGGAACATGGTAGGATATATATTAGGCTCTTAAGATCTCAAATGCTGTCATGCTTAAGGAAAAGTGACCATTGCAAGGCTTATCATGGAATCCCTTTAACTATGTAGGCTATTGATCCTTGCTTATTGTCATATCCCTCCTTTAACTAGTCGGCCAACAAACAAATTGAAGGTGCTTTTGGGTGCCAATATTTAATATAAATATTATATATATATATATTTTAATCCTGGCTAAACCTTATTTTAAATAAATAAAAATAAAAATTAAATAATCTCTTTTGGCTAGTCGGCCTATTTTGGGCCCCTAGTGCCATTTTTTTTCAAAACAGGTATAAGTAAAGGCTTATTACTGGATGGGCATGATCATCTGAAAGTTTTGGCATGATTTTTGGAACTATATTTTCAAGGTGTGACTATTGAGACACAAACCTTAATAGGCATCAAGGTCAGGACAAAACCCTTTGCCTTAGCTTGTCAATTCTTCTTGCCCTAGTGCATTGTTACTACATGCAAGTTTAATCTTTAGCTTAATAAAGGTCTGATTTTCCTTGGTCGCCATTTCTAGGGTTCCCAGGTTATTCCAAGTGCCATGGGAGAAGGGATCTGTCAAACTTTAGTGGTGATTCTAAGGATTGTGCTTGCAAATTGAAGGTCTGATCACCACTTTTTGGAGCTGTAGACTTGAGATTGATCATTATCTATCTAGGCTTGGAAATCAAGGATTGAAAGGTTGTTTTCCTAGGATTGTTGTAGATCTATGGTTTATAGAGGGTGCACCCCAATACCTAGTGGAAGCCAATGGAGGTCAACATTACTTATCTCATCTACCTTCACTCAAGCTGGTTACCAGGTCTAAACAAGGGTGCCAATCTAAACTAGTCCAGGTCATCATTCTTATACTTAGCTAACATCTTTTATGACATACCTTCCAAAAAACAGACACCCCCATGGTTGATAGTCATCAATGAGCTATATGGTCAAAAATATGTAAGCATTAGGGACTGTTTAATGCCCTGTAATTCGATCTACATTTGTTATGGTGTATTTGATGTCTCAGTTATGAATCTTCAAATTTTTTTATCTAAAGATGATGTTTGTTAGTTAATGTTAATATTTTAGCTGCACACCTATTGCAAACAACAATTTATGTTTTTGGAAAGATAAAAAAAGAAATTATCTCTATTTTCCATTATAAATTTTTAAGCTAATAAAAAAACTAGACCAAGGGAAGGGGACATTACATTGGTATCAGAGCCTTTTTTTTTTCCAACTAGTGGGTGTGATGTAGATTTATGTAGAAAATTGACCATGAAATCAGGTATTTTTAAAGGGAAAAGAGGAAAGAAGAAACTATGGGTGAAAGAAATGAAGAGATCAACATTTAAGAGGTCATTAGGACTAAAAATAGAGAGTTGGCCAGAGAATTTAGTCCTTCCTAAGGGAGTATATGGTAGAGATTGTGATAACGCTAGGGGAAATGAACCAACAATGGAATACTGGAAGATCCAATTCCAATGGTTCTAAAGGAAGTCACTCAACCAATGATGGAGTTTCAACTAACCCTCCAACCAAGAAATTCAAGGCCAAATTTTTACAAAAAGGAGGAGAAGGCTCATTGGAAGAAGAGTAGAAAATACCACTTAATTCTGATGATGAGATGGAAAAGTATCATGGTGATTATAGTGCTATAAGTCCAACCATCTACTGTGACATGCCATTCACAGAGTATTATATGATATGAAGACAAGTAATGGACATAGAAGAATAAGGTATGAAGATAAACCCTATAGAGACATACACAAATGTTTAGGAAAGATTACAATACCTACTTTTGATGGATCGAGAAATTGTTCAGCTGGAGCATGGTTACAAAAATTGGATACATACTTCTCTTTGAATCCCATGTTTGAGGAAGAAGCCATCAAATTCACTACCTTGGATTTGGAGGGTGTAGCACATGAGTGGTGGTACCATGGCATGGTGACCCAAGGACATGACTCAATCACAACCTTAGAAGAGTTCAGCCAAAGATTGATGGAGATATTTGATAGGAAGGATCTAGAGATTCACTTCAGAGAGCTAGCACAATTAAGACAAGAAGGAATGATAGAGAACTATGTGGCAAAATTTCAAAGGTTATCAATGATGGTTCCTGATGTAACAAAGAGGAGAGGCTCATAGTTATTTTTGTAGAGGGCCTATCCAAACCACTCAAGGGTTTGGTAAGAGAATTTGATCCAAATTATTTGCAAGAGGCCATTAGGATAGCCCTAAATTTAGAGGATTTAGTGGCTAAATTTTTTTTTACTCTAAGAATGCACCATCAATTCAACACAAGAAGCCACTGCAAAAGAGTTTCCCTCAACCTAAGGCACTACCCCCAAAACCAAACAAGGTTGAGGAGTCTAAGAATGAATTTCGAAGGATAAATTTATGCTTCACTTGTAGAGATCCATGGCAACCAAGTCATAGGTGTTTGGGTAAGGGACAAATAAATTACATAGAAATGGTTTCTGACGAGAACCAGAGGTAGAAGAGCCTGGGCCTGAGATTATTGTGGACGAGCCTAAGCATGAGGACCAAGGAGAAGAGCATCTAGGTGGCACACTTGCCGCACTTTCAAGAGCACCTAGATATCTCTCTTTTCATGTTAGAGGAGTCTTGAAAAGGTGAAAGGTGATAGTTTTGATTGACAGTGAGGCCACCCACAATTTCATTGATAAGGGGTTGGTGGCTAAGTTAGGTTTGAAGATCAAAATTTTTGAGGGGTTTAATGTCATAGTGGCAAATGGGTACACTATTCCATACAACCAAATGATTCAACAATTGGAGTTGACTCTAGGAAGACACAAGATGTGGGATGACTTCGACATGATTGGAATTGGTGAGATGAAGTTGGTTTTGGGAGTGCAATGGTTGCACTCGCTTGGAGAATACACACAAAACTATCAGACCATGGAGCTGAAGTTCAAATCTAATGGGAAAGAGGTCATTCTTTTGGGTTTATCCAATGGAGGTCCCATGTGGTTTCATCTAAGAGGATTGAGAGATATTTTCAGAGGGATGAAGTGGCTTGGGCAGCAGAGTGCTTGGTTACTAATACAAGTCCACCCAAGGATGGAAGGTTGTACCACATCAAAATCCAATCCATCCTAGACAAGCGATGTAAGGTGTTCAGTGAAATTCCTCTAGGGTTACCACCAAATAGAGGTTTCCAACATGTGATTGAGTTAAAGGAGGGAGAAAATATAGTCATCACTACACCTTATTGGGTGAAAGCACAAACTTGTATCACAGTTTTGGCCAAATAAATTATTTCGAGCGACTTAAGTTCGGCCGACCAGTTTTCGACCGATAAGGTTTCAGCCGAATCGATGGGTCAGCCACATGGCGCCTACGTGGCTTCAAGTTATCGGTCGAGTCACTTTCAGCCGAAACTTTATCGGCCGAAAATATTCGACATGGCGCACACTGGAGAGACCTTATCAGTCGAGTGTGTTTCGGCCGAAACATTATCGATCGGAACCCTATCGACCGAAAATAGCTAATAAAATCTCAAAAAAAAAAACCAGGCCCACTATTGCTACGCTCGGGCGAAAGTGTTGGGGGCGAGAGCTTGTCGGCCGATCGCTAGCAACAGGGACGACATATTAACAGGTTCCATTCGTGGCATTGAGATGAATGTTTGATTTCTCGTATCGTTTTTGTCTATTGTGAGAAATTTGGGATATATCGTTTGTTAGGGTTTGATTGAAATGGAAAAATCAGGTCATGGCCGTGATGGTTGAGACAGCTATGGCCATGATGCTCAATGAAATTTCTTTCTCTAGGCTGTGAAACTTAACATACCCTTCTTTACAAGCTTTAATTTGTGATTGGGCATGCTTTTGAGATAAGTTTAGCATTTTATTTAGGAGGTATTGGAAAACAAATGGAAGAGACGTTATGCAAAGAAAGATGGTTGGGCATGCTTTAGATTCACAGTGCATTCCTTTTAGACTCACTTACTCCTGCATTACTAATGGTTTCTTTGTCTCTTCTATGTCTATTTCCCTAGCCTCGTGTTTTGAATTGATTGCTTCTTCAAAAGCTATATTGTACAAGTACCATGTTTGTTTTGGTTCAAACTCCAGGATTACTAATTCATATTTTCATTTGGAACTTTTATCTGCATTTATTTTACTGTGTACTATGACTATAATTTAGATTGAAACATCCTGGTATCTCTTATGATATGCTGATCTGGAATGAAGAACTATGAGATTCAAAGCTTTAGACTGTGTCTTTTGTAGAAACAACACATGAACTCATCCATGTTTCTTCTACCACTCAAAATTCCATTTTATGATCTCATTAAGCATGTAGATAATGGTTAGAGCCTGAAATCTGTATTATCCCACATCTAAATGATGTGGGCCAACATTTATTTTTATCCTTCAACATCTGGCCCTTAAAGCATGAGCATGTTTGCAATGTCCTATTCTGCACACAAAGGAATCAGTCAATACAACTTCCATTCTCAATATAATCAAGTGATAGTGAACCATGAAGATGGAATCAACATGACATTCACAATGAAATAAGGTACATTTGCATATAAGAAAATGCCATTTGATTTGATCTATGTAAGAACTACAGTTTATGGACATACCATTTTTTTTACTTTTGAGCTCATTCTAGAACTTTGCTACATTTGTCACATTCAACCATTCATGGGTATTTATTCATCCTCTCCGCACATGCCCAACTACCAAACTCACTTCCATGTGTAGATGAAACTCCCATGGACAAATATATAGACCTACACGATTATTTGCTTTTTGGTTAGACAAATCCTATGCATAGAGATCTGTATTTATGCCTTGTGGGTTTCATATGCATGTAGAGGTGATGTTGATAATGTGATCACATATGCATAATAAAGTTAAATCCTGATCTCCAAAAAAAATCATTAATCTTAATCAGAATCCCTGCTCAAATTGGCCCAGAATCTGGGGCAGGTACGAGCTGGACCTGGATCTGGGCAATGCAGGGGGTGAACAGGTAACTTAGTATACAAGCAATCATCCATACTTTCATCAGAGAAGATATTATGAATTATTACATTTCCATGTTTCTGTTTCCTCTCTCTGAATCCCAACAGTCTCAATAAAAGCATTGTACGCTTGGTTTGAATTAGCAACTTGATCTCTAGGAAGAGAGTTCTAAGGAACAACATTGCCATTTTGAGAAGGAAAATCCATCTTTGAATCATCTTTCTTCTCCACTATGTGACAACCGTTGTTGGTCTTTCAGTTTTCCCAACCGTCTTTGTCAACTACAACTTTAGGAGAATGTGTTAATCTCACTTTCCTGTCAGGAAATCATTATATTTTTGAAAATCTGCCGCAACTGACCACTGAGCTAGTCTTATATTGAATAGACTCACCATTGAGAAATATTTTGAAATCAAACTTTGGAACCTTGAAGAATAGTTCAACTTGCAAAACAAGAGAGGTGATCATGACTTCACAGCTGAAGTAAGTAGAAGTTATAAAGTCCTATTTGAAAACATGTGCATTTCTTGCTTTCTACAAGAACCCGAGTACTTGGTAGAGAAATCTTATAAAAGAAGAGTGTTTCCCATTTGGAGAATAACAAATAACTTAAAAGAGTACATCAAGCTACAATATTTCTTAATGAGCAAAGAGTGACCAAGCCAACAAAATTTTCTTCCACATAGCTTTAGCGAATACACAGTCAAAAACGACACACACAATGGATTATGGCTTTCCACAAACTAGATGGGTCTGCATGAAAATCAATTTTAGCTGAAGCCTGTCTTACAATGAATTTCTGAAGCAGTATCATCCACCTGAAAAAAGATTTTTGAAGTTCCAAGAATATCAGGATTTAACTTTATTATGCATTAATCTTTCTAAGTCTTAATCTTAATCATTGTCAAAATCTTAATCACCTGTAAAAGATCTGTTAATCAGTGTCTGTTAATAGTGTTAACACTGATCTGTGTTCTAAATATAATTTTCTCAAAATGAGTGGGTTTGGAAATATAGCTTCTAGAATTAACTCTATTTCTCCCCCTGCCCCTCTTTCTAAGTCTATTTCTGCAATCTAATTTGAAATATCGATACAAAAAACATACACAGTTTAATTTCAGAAGCTATATTTCTAATACTACAATGAATGTGAAAAGCTAATGCCAACTATTTGTTGGATTTGAGTTTTGACCAATGTGGTTACAAAGTATGGATTTGACATCTTTCAAAGTTAAATCCAGAAAACTATGTTACAATTTAAAACTAGCATGAAAACTATCTTACAGAGAGACAGCCATTCCCATAGCATGTTTATTAGATTTTGATAAAAAGTTATATATTGAAGAAAAACTATCTTGAGAAGGAACATTCTTTTACCCCTTGAGGTACATGGGAATATTCGATCAAGAAGGGAAATATTAGTGAAATATTAGTGAGTTCTTTTGATCACTCAAATCCTTCAAAATTGAGAGGAACACTTAAATAAGGGAGAACAATTTAGAAGGACTTTTGTTCCATGGATAAGGTTCAGTGTTTCTTAAAGCATTTCAGTCTCAAACCACTTTGATTCAATTGACTTCCTTTGGTCCATGGGTTGTACACCTTAGATATGTTGCTTTCCAATACCTCCTATACTTGTAAATGAATTTTAAATCTACATTCCATATGAACTAATCTCTTAAATAAAATGCTAAACTTATCTCCCAAATAAAGCGCCTTTGATAAGTTATGTACATGCACATATATGTGTATGTGCCTATGCATGTAGATGTATTATATATACATATGTGTACATGTGTGTATGTATACATATGTATATATAATACAGATCTACATGCATATGCACATACACATATATGTGCATGTACATATACATACAT